>CM032331.1:24596901-24939677 GCA_019022515.1 Quercus aquifolioides
AACCAATAGAGAAAAAAGTTGCCAGTAATCTGTTTTGGTGAGAAATTCCCACAAGGTAATATGTCTTGTGTCTCTTCTCCTGCACTTTATTATCCATTAAAACCAATATATTACTTAGTTCTTAAATTGAATTTTAATTATTTTGCTTCATCTTCTTCGATTAGATTGTATATAAATAGTTAGTTTTTGTAATCTATTCTCACAACTTGTAATCTCTCTTTCATTCAATAAAATATGTGAGTTTCATTTAGAGAGAGTCTTCAAGTTTTTACAATTATGCTTCCGTGACTTAACAATTTAATATTTCTTATGTGTATTTCCTTATAATGGTGTTAGGAAGCAGAGCAACAAACATTTGTAAGTTCCAAAGACATAAACCAAGCATTATTTAGAGATGTCGGCTATGAAGGAAGATGTCTATAAAAGAATAAGGTGAAAAAAGATTAATCTGGAGTAGATTACAAGGCTTGAAGAGATGGATTTTTAAAGTTGTTATTCTTCAAGGAATTTTACAAGCGAGAAGCTGTAATAATAATGTCTTCTAAATAATTTTTTGCACATTTATTTGGTCCATCTTAAAGCAATTATGTATTGTTTACTTGAATTTTTTTTTTCAAGGATCATTTTGGTCCTTCTCTAACTCCAAAGTTCAATAAATAAAGCAATAGCAAAATAATTTTGTTATACTATGTAAAAAGATTCTTATTGTGGATGAAAAATTCTTGTTATGGATGGAAAAGTGTGTTGGTGAAAACTATGCCCCAACAAGTGTGAGGTGACAAACTGAATCACTTAAATTATATAATGTTCTTGATTTGGAGCTGACATATGGAGTAACTTCAATTGCTGTTTTGACTACATTCTTGTGACCAGAGTTCAAACTTATCAGATGTCTCTCTAGCTTGGGCAGTTTCTGATATACAATATGTGAGGGACCGCCAAAATCGGGGTGCCCTCAAAAAAGAGATTTGGGTGGTTTTAAGTGCACCTCTCTTTTTGGGTAAGTGGTGTAGAGTCGCCACTTATTTATTTTTATTTTTTTGCAAAAAAATAAGAAAAAAATAAGTACAAGTTACATGCTCAAAATATTCCATTGTCATTGACTAAATAGAGAAAAATACAATCTTGGTAAATTAAACCTTACAATGCTTTGAGTCCTAGTTACAATCTATCAAAAGAATACATGGCTTTTTGTCCTAGTTACAATCTACCAAAAGATAAAAAAGAAAGACAAAGCACAAGTCTACCTATCCAAAAGAACTAAGTTCGGATGCAAAAAAATAAGAAAAAAATAAGTACAAGTTACATGCTCAAAATATTCCATTGTCATTGACTAAATAGAGAAAAATACAATCTTGGTAAATTAAACCTTACAATGCTTTGAGTCCTAGTTACAATCTATCAAAAGAATACATGGCTTTTTGTCCTAGTTACAATCTACCAAAAGATAAAAAAGAAAGACAAAGCACAAGTCTACCTATCCAAAAGAACTAAGTTCGGAGGCTAGGTTACGAAATGGGAAGGTGTTTGGCACCCATTCTGCCCAGGCAGGGTCTAGTCTTCTAGACTCTAATGACCAATATACCATTTTTGCATGATGTGAATGATATGTTGAACATACATGACACACTTGACCAAAACTAACTCACATAAATCTATCTAATGAATGTATCCTCTTTTTAGAAAAAATATTTAGATATGTTTTTGTAAATAAAAAAAAAATTGATTTGATTCATTAAAAAAGAAACCAGATCTGTTTTTGTGTAGATAAAAAAAATTAGTTTTGTAAAGAAAATCATATTTGTTTTTACATAAAGAAAGAACAAGGTTTTTGCTAAAAAATATCAGATCTGTTTTGGAGCAAAGTTAAAAATGGTGATTTTTATTAAGAAAAATCAGATCTGTTTTGTGAATAAGAAAATCTAGATTTGTAGAGAAAAAAAAATTGTTTTTTATGAATAAAATAAGAAAAAGACTTTTTTAGAAAGGAACTACACTCATGAGATAAATCTATGTTACATGTATCACATATTAAAAAAAACTACAACCTAACTTTCAATCCTTTCATTTAAATTTCAAAATTTGCAATTTTATAAAAAAGAAAACTTTTTTCAGAAAAAAATTCAAATTAGTTTTATGACCAGAAAAATACAGATCTGCATCTAAGGAAGATACAGATCTATTTCATGTTTGAAAAAGAAGTTAGATCTGCATCTAAGGAAGATACAAATATGTTTTGCATTTGAAAAAAATTCAGATCTGCATCTAAGGAAATACATATCTGTTTTGTGTTTGAAAAAAAAGTCAGATCTATATCTAAGGAAGATACAAATCTGTTTTGTATTTAAAAAAAATTCAGACCTACATCTAAGAAAGATACAGATTTGTTTTGTTTTGATAGTTGATGATGCAAAAAATTAGCAGTTAAGCTCCTCGTCGTAATGGATGGACGAAACTGTGATTAGGGTCGTTTCTGTTGGAGGAAAACCTACAAAATGAACTGGGTGGAAGAGTAACACGCCGGTGTGGTGTTAGCCAAACCGCCTCCGATGCTTAAGTCAGTAAGAGAGAAAGATTTTAGAGAAATATGACTGGAGAGTGATTTTCGAAGAGTATTTTGTGTGTGTGCCTTTAACTTCTGTTGCCTTCTCTTTTTATAGTTGCGTGCCTCATTAATGGGTAATAAATTGCTGTATTTATGCTCAACGACTAGTGCGTTACAAAATCTTTGTCTGAAGTTCACAGCTCACTCTGTGACCGTTGCTCCATTTGTTACACTTTGTCAGCAATGAGCGTAATAAATGCGTAACGTCTTCTCTTGGTTAATGACGATCTTAGATTAATGGCGATCATAAATTTCTGACTCATTAGTTGCCCCCTTATTTGAATTTTCATCAATTAGACGAGATGAAAACATATCCGTCTGACGCTTCGTATTCCGTGTACGTTGCATTTATGAAGAGTTGATGTTTGATCTGCAGAATGCCATGTGTATGGTCAAGATGTGTCTGACATGCAGACTTTCTTTAGTTTTCCCGTGCACGTTTTGGCCATTTATCTCGCATTTTCCCTCCTTTTTCCTTTTCTTTGTTTTCTTTCCTTGTTCAGTTGGCGTTCTAGGGTTTTTCTCTTCTTCAAGCTTTCTTTTTCAGTTCTGCGTTCCTTGGTAAGTTCTTCATACTCCTCTCTCTTTTTCTGCTCTTCCATGGTAGATTATTCTTTTGTTAGGGTCGATTGTCCCTCAATATCTTTTCTTTTTGCTTTCTTAGGTTGTTTGCTTGAGATTGTGGAGGGAGAGTGTCTCAAGGGGGTTAGTCTTTTCGTGGGGGAGGACTGTCCATATAGGTTTGTCATTTCCTCTTTATTTCCTTTGGTTTCTTATTTTGCTAGAGTTGCTAGGTTTTTGAAAATGTCTGGGGAGGTTAGGTCTAGTGAGCTAGAAACGGGGTTATCTTCATTTGATAATCACGAGATTCCTGAGGTTACTTTGTAAGAGACGTGTCCTTCAAAAAAAGAGATTCGGGTACCTTTTTAGGGCACCTCTCTTTTTGGGTAAGTGGTAGGGAGTCGCCACTTATTTTTTTTTATACAAAAAAATAAGAAAAAAAATACTAATTACAAAATACATGACTGAATAGTTCCATTCATTGATTGAATAAAATTACATATCTGAAAGAAAATTAAAAAGTTACATAGCTTTGGATCCTAGTTACAATCTACCAAATATTTACATGGCTTATTGTCCTAGTTACATTCTACCCAAAACAAATGAAGATAAGGCTTGATTTACTAAACCAAAAACCTAAATCCGGAGGCTAGGTTATGGAATGAGAAGGTGTTAGGCACCCATTCCACCCAGACAAAGTCTGGTCTTCTTGACTCTTGTGACCAATGTACTATGCTATGCATGTCATGCATGATATGTTGAACATGTGAATGAAAAATTAAACCACACAAATTTATGTACGGATGAAATCTCTTCTTTTTGTTAAAAAAAATCAGATCTGTTTTTATTGTTAAAAAAAAATTGATTTTGATTTGTAAAAATATCAGATCTGCTTTGTGGTATGTAAAAAAAAGGTTTTGTGATGACAAAAATTCAGATCTGTTTTGTTATAAAAAAAAAAAGTGATTTTTGATGACAAAAATTCAGATATGTTTTATTATATATTTAAAAAAAAAAGATTTTCTAAGAAGAAAACTTCACCCATAATCTAAATTTATGCAATCATGAATTAAAATAAACACAAACACAGTAATACACAATCTCTTTCTTTATTTCAACAATTTGCATGTATTAAGAAAATTAGATTTGAGAAAAATTTAGATATGCATCTCATAAAGATGCAGATCTCTTTTTTGTTTGAGAAAACTCAGATCTACATCTAAGGAAGATGTAGATCTATTTTTATATTGAGAAAAAAATTCAAATCTATATCTTATAAAGATGCAGATCTGTTATGTTTTAAGAAAAAATTCAGATCCACATCTTATAAAGATGTAGATTTGTTTTGTTTTAAGAAAAATTTAGATTTACATCTTATAAAGATGCAGATCTGTTTTGTTTTAAGAAAAATTCATATCTACATCTTATAAAGATGCAGATCTGTTTTGTTTTAAGGAAAAATTCAGATCTACATCTTATAAAGATGTAGATTTGCTTTGTTTTAAGAAAAATAATTGTTCACATGCAAATTTATTGACATTCAAGAAAAATATTATAACAATCATATATATATATACATATATATAAACAATCATGCTTTAAACAAAACGACAATTAACAATTCATAGATATTTGAAAAAGAAAGAGATATAATATGCATCATCACATCACAAGAGAAGGGTGAAGGAAACAACCTCTTGCATGAGCACACTTTGTTCTTGAGAGGATGTTTTAGGATTCAAAGAAATTTGTTCAATTCTCTTTGAAACCTAAAAACCCTAATTTTGTAGCAACACTCAGAGAGAGGATCAGAAAATATGTGTGGTTTGAGAGTAAAAAATGTATGCATCTTAGAGAGTAAAAAAAAAAGGGTGCTGAATTATGAGATTTAGTCTCTATTTATAGAGCTCAAAGGACTCTAAAAAATAGGTACGTACGATTAGGGTTTGAATTCGGCCACATCCTTTTGCAAAAAGATCGAAAAGGGTGTGCATTATCGTCACCCGAAGGCCGTTGGGCCAAAGCCCAACCAAGGGAAATTCGGCCCTTTTAGAGTGCCGTTCGGCACTCCAAAGTTCCGAATTGGCTCTTGGAGGCCGAACGCGCTTTTGTGTTCGGGTGCCATTTGGTCTCTCCTTCTAGGGTTTTTGGCCGGTCCTTGTACCTAGATGTGTTTTCAACCTCCGTTTGTGATTTTTTGTCTCTCTTCTGGATAATTCAGGCTTTTTTATGAACAATTATCTTGTGGATAAATCCCTTAAAATAAATCTTGATAAAGTTTAGATTATCCCCAATTTTGTTGTTATCCAATCATCCCTTTTATTCCTATGCATGCATCCCTATTTTAAACACTAATTATCAATCAATCACAAAATTATCTAATTAATTTTAATTGTTTGACCAATCAAAATTAATTTAAATTAATCATGTATGGTCGACCTTACCTAGACACAATGCATATGGACCATGCAAACTTGATCATACGATATCTTTCGATTCGGAAACCAAAACACCATTGCGACCGTTAGAATCTCAAGATCATTTTTATGATATTCAATGAATGAATTAATGCATACAATGCAGGAACAAATTGATGCATGTGATGCAAGAACAAAATGATGCATGTGATGCAAGAATGACTTTTTTTTTTTTTTGGGTACATGGATGGTCACTCTAGTCATCTTCCTTGATTAAATAATGGGTTCAAAATTGAGTGTCTACATACTTCCCCTTCTACTCCCTATAAAGTTTTGAACATCCAATGTGCCCTCTTAGAGAAAGATGAGAAGCGAATCAGGGATAGGTTTCAATTTCCTGATTCGGTTAGAATTAGGATTCTGAGAGACGAGGATAGGGCCTGTCACTCATATGCTGATGAAGTCTGTTTCTACAAAGCATATTTCGCTAGTGGTCTTCGTCTTCCTGTTCATCCATTTGTTAGGGAACTTTTTGCGTATCTACACCTTGCCCCGGCACAATTAGTGACTAATTCTTGGCGGATCGTCTTTTGTTGTATGGTGGTGTGGATGTCTGCCAATGATGGGGACGTCATCAAGAAAGACAAATTTCTCCATTTTTATCATCTGAGAAAGTCCAAAGACCCTGGCTACTGGGAATTTAAACCATGGGATAGGGCTTCTAGGTTAATACTTGACTTTCCATCGTCCCCTCGCAATTGGAAACCAAACTTCTTTTTTATTTCGGGCAGTGGTTGGGAATTCATCCCTAGTGAGGGCCTGGACAAAGCCTCCAAGTTTTTTCGTAGTTGGGGAAACTCCTATGTCTAGTGTGTCCTTCTTGTCTGCTATTTCTGTTCTTTATTTATTCTTTATGAGTGACGATGATATATGATATACTTGCTTTTTGCAGTTCCTCAATGCCCTCGTCTGAAGAAGAGATATCATGGTTGTGTTGAGAAGGTGAAAGAATACTTGGAGACCGTTAAAAATTTTGAAAAGCTTATTTCTCCCCAATTGTTGTTCCTTCACTTTTTGGGTCCAAAACCGTCTAGTAAGGTTTAGAAAAACCTTGAAGTTGTGAAGAAGAGTGAGTGTTCCTTCTTTTTTTCTTTTTTCTTTTCTTTTATTTATTTATTTATTTATTTATAGTTTCTCCTTCCTTTCAGGAATGACGATCAGAATCAGTAAACAAAAGCTGGCTGAAGATTAGGAAAAGAAAGCAAGAGGTGGCCTCGTCAGTGGCCTCCTAGCGAGGAAGCGTTTGAAGGTGGGCGATGCTTCTAAGGACAATCCTGTGGTGACTCCTCCCTTTGTCTATTCACCTGCTAAGCGTCCCGCCTCCCCTACCTCGTCTCTGGAGGTGATTGCTTTCGCAAAGGAGGGAACCAAAAAGAAGAAGGTTGCTAGCAAGCCTTTTGTCTCAACTTTCTAGGATAATGTCGATGCTGCTGCCCTGAAGGCACACGAGGCACTTTCCGTGGATGACCTAAACCCTTTAATGGCAAAGTTGTCTAGTGAAGTGATGTCGTCTCATATCCAGAAGCTTGTGCAGTTATATTTTGATAATGTGGGTTATCTCTTTGGTCTAGGATTTTTCCTTTCACTTTGTTTTGACTAGAATCCTTCTTGTTTTTCTCATAGGCTTTGGGGGAGTCTTTATTCATCTCGGGGAAACTCTTGGATTTTGAGAAGAGGGTATCTATTGCCGAGCCTGTGGTCAAATTGCTTTCTGCTGAGAATGAAGCGCTCAAGAATAAGATTGCTATCCTCTCTATTGAAGCTGAGAATGATAAAGAGCGTGTGATGACTCTGGAAAAGAGCCTTCAGGTGGAGAAAGATTTTTCCAAGCTAAAGGATAATAGATAGGTGATCTACAATTCAAGTTACAAAAATTTGGACTTGAGGTAGTGCAGGAGTTCAAGGAATTTGACTCATACTCAGAAGACCTGTGTGAGTATTATGTGGAAGGCTTTGAGCTCTTTAGAAAATGGATGGCGAAGCATCACCCGGATTTGGACCTTTCTGGTCTTGTTATGGGTGAGGTTGAAAAGGAACTACTGGTTGATCATCTTTCTGAGGCTACAGCTGAGAATGTGATGGAAGAGGCCACGACCATAGCTCTTGCAGATCCGGCTTCGTTAGCTCCTAAGGAATAGTGATTTATTTTCTTCTTTCTAGTTTTTTTTGTAAAACGAAAACAATGTTGTTTATGGGCTCGTTGTTTCAAGAACTTCTTCTGAACAATTTCTTTGGGCCCTTGTGTTTTGGGCATGCACTTTCTTTCTGACAATGACAACTCCCTTTATGAATGGTTGGCATATAACTTTTTATAAGTAACTCTTTCCTGTGTTCAGATGACGATGGCGGTTGTCTTTTTGGATACCTTCATGCTTCAGTTGTGTTGAACAACTTTTTCATGCTCGATTATGTTTGGACAACCTTTCATTGAGTCATATTTGAATGATGATGGTAACAACTTTTTTATTTTTAGCTGTGTTTGAACAGCTTTTTTATTGAGTCATGTTTGAATGACAATGTTTGTTGTGTTTGAACAACTTTTTTATGTTTAGCTGTGTTTGAATAGCTTTTTTATTGAGTCATGTTTGAGTGACGATGTTAGTTGTGTTTGAACAACTTTTTTATGTTTAGCTGTGTTTGAACAGCTATTTTATTAAGTCATGTTTGAATGACGATGATAGAAGTTTGTGTTTGAACAACTTCTCGTTTAGTTGTGTTTGAACAACTTTTATTTAGTCATGTTTGAATGACGATATTAGAAGTTTGTGTTTGAACAACTTCCTTTTTGTTTTCTTATATGCCATGATGTTATTAGTAATGATAATGTTGCGCTGTACGCATGACTTGGAGTCATGCTATTGGAGCGTCTTTAGGTTAACCATTTTTTTTTTGGTCATGTCTAAATGACGATGACAATAGTTGTGTTTGAACAACTCTTGATTTAGTCGATGTTGCTGGTTGTGTATTAACAACCTTGATGGTTATGACGATGTCGGCTGTGTATGCACAGATTTTGATTTGAAATTTTAAAGACGGAGATTCTTGGGACATCTCCCAAGAATAACTCTTGAGTGTTGCACATGTTTTTGTTGATAAATAACTCATGGATAATTATTGATAAATACGCCTGGATAATGCTCTCGTATATTATTGATCTATGAATGACGAAAGGATGAAGATTGGGCAACGTGAAATGTAAAAGATTCCTTACTGGTAGTACTTCTTCAAATGTTCTATGTTCTATGGTCGAGGCAGTTCCTGGCTGTCTAAAGACTTTAGGTAGTAGGAACCTTCTCTGGAGTGACGGATAACTTCGTAGAGGCCTTCCCAGGTTAGTCCCAGTTTTCCTTGGGATGGGTCCTTTGTTGCCTGTGATATCTTCCTAAGGATGAGGTATCCTGTGTTGAACCTTCCTACCTTGACTTTTCTTTTGTAGTATCTGGCCCTCGCTTCCTTGGTTTTGGCCATTCGCTTCACGGCTTCCTCTCTGACTTCGTCAATTAGATCTAAGTTGCTGTTAAGCTCTTGTTGGTTCTTTTGGCTTTCATAAGTTTTGACTCGGAGGCTCGTCAGTCCCACTTCCACTGGTGTAACGGCTTCAGCGCCAAATGTCAGTCTGAATGGTATTTCTCCTGTTGGAACTCTTGTGGTCGTCCTATATACCCAAAGGACATTTTGTAGTTCTTTAAACCATGCCCCATTTGCCCTCTCAAGCCGAGTTTTGATAATTTTGAGCAAGCTTTTGTTCGTCACTTCTGTCTGAGCGTTGGCTTGAGGGTGTCTTTGAGAAGAGTAGTGGTTCTTGATTCCTAAGTCTTGGCAAATTTTTTGAAACTTGGGATTGTCGAATTGCTTTCCATTGTCCAATATTATGATGCGTGGGACTCCAAACCTACAAATGATGTTCTTTCAGCCAAATGTCAGTCTGAATGGAATTTCTCCTGTTGGAACTCTTGTGGTTGTCCTATATGCCCAAAGGACATTTGGTAGTTCTTTAAACCATGCCCCATTTGCCCCCTTAAGCCGAGTTTTGATAATTTTGAGCAGGCTTTTGTTCGTCACTTCTGTCTGACCATTGGCTTGAGGGTGTCTTTGAGAAGAGTAGTGGTTCTTGATTCCTAAGACTTGGCAAATTTTTTGAAACTTGGGATTGTCAAACTGCTTTCCATTGTCCGATATTATGACGCATGGGACTCCAAACCTACAGATGATGTTCTTTCACACAAAGCTGGTTATTTTAGCCTTTGTTATCGTTGTTACTGGTTTTGCTTCTACCCATTTTATGAAGTAATCAATTGCGAAGATTAGAAATCTGAGTTACTTCTTCCCTAAAGGGAATGGGCCCATAATGTCAATCCCCCATTGCGCGAAGGGCTATAGTGAGGATAAGGGTGTCATCGTCTCTCTTAGTCTCGTCTGGACATTTGCAAAGCGTTGACACTTATCGCACGCTTTGACGAGGTCATGTGCATCCTTCTATAAAGTTGGCTAGTAATATGCTGCTCTGAGTGCCTTTCCTGCTAAAGACCTTGCTCCAACATGATTTCCACAAATTCCTTCGTGTATCTCGCAGAGCAAATAATCCGCTTCTTCTGAGTTGGCACATCTTAAGTATGGGAGTGAATAACCTCGTCTGTATAGTACATCGTCAATAATGACGAAACAGGCTGCTGTGATCTGAATCTTCCTTGCTTCCCTTTTATCTTCTAGGAGCCATCCTTCTTTCAAATAACAGATGATGGGAGTTATCCACTCATCTTGTTTTTTTATCTTTAGAACCTGCTCACCTTCTATACTTGGTTGCCCCCTTATCTCTACACATAGTTTGGAGGTCGCATTGTAGTTGTCTGATGAGGCCAATCTTGCTTGGAAGTCAACTTTTGCATTTTTGGCCCAAGGGATTTGCACAAAGTCTAGGCTGTCAAAGTGCTGCGAGAGTTGTTGGACGATCTTTAGGTACTTCTGCATCCTCTCTTCTTTGGCTTCATAATCTCCCTTCATTCGACCAATTATTAGCTGAGAATCAGCTTGGACAATTAGATTCTTTGCTCTGAGAGCTTTTGCTAGACTTAGTCCTATTAGCAATGCTTCATTCTTTGCCTTATTATTCATTGCTGATAATTGCAGTCTAATTGCATACTTCAATATTTCTTTCTCTGGAAATAGGAGCACTACTCCTGCCCCTCCTTCTTTCTTCGTGGCTGACCCATCTGTTTGGACTGTCCATGTTTCCATGGGGAGTTCTTCTTCCTTGTAGGGGTAGGTGAATTCTGCGATGAAGTTTCCCAGTACTTGGGCTTTTATTGCTACTCGAGGTCGATATTCGATGTCGAATTGGCCCAGTTCAATTGCCCATTGGATGAGTTGTCCCTCTGCTTCTATCTTGTTCATCGTCTTTCTTATTGGTTGGTCTGTCATGATGACGATGGAGTGTGCTTGGAAGTAATGACAAAGTTTCCAAGAAGTGATCACCAATGCAAAAGCTATCTTTTCCATCTTGGGTAATTTGCCGCTGCTCCTTGGAATGCTTGGTTGGTATACTAGTCTGGCTTCTGGACATTTTCTTCTTCTCTGATCAGTGCTGAACTTACTGCGGTGTTAGACACTGCTAAGTAGAGGTACAGCTTTTCTCCCATCACCGAGGGACTTAGCAACAGTGGCTTCATCAAGTACTCTTTTAATTTTGCAAGGGATTCTTCTCATTCGTCAGTCCACTGAAAGGTCTTTTTCAAGACCTTGAAGAATAGCATGCACTTGTCCGTTGCTCTAGAGATGAATTAGTTTAGAGCTGTGACCTTTCCTGTCAACCTCTGAACCTCCTTCACTGTTTTTAGTGATTTGACCTCGATTATTGCCTTTACTTTGTCTGGGTTTGTCTCTATGCCTTGTTGGGAAACCATGAATTCCAAGAATTTTCCTGAAGCAATAGCAAACACACTTTGCAGGGTTTAGTTTCATATTGTACTTACGTAGTGTGCTGAAGGTTTCTTTAAGATCGTCCAAGTGGTTGGCTTTGTCCTTACTTTTTACCAGCATATCGTCTACGTATACTTCCACATTCCTTCCAATTTGGTGAGAGAACATGCAGTTAATCAATCTTTGGTATATGGCTCATGCATTCTTCAATCAAAAGAGCATAACTTTGTAGCAGTACAACCCTTAGCTGGTGATGAACAAGGTCTTCTCTTGATCTTTTTCATCCATGAGGATCTGGTTATATCTAGAAAATGCGTCCATGAAACTTAAGAGCTTGTGTCCAGCAGTTGAGTCTTCTAGTTGATCAATCCTTGGCAAGGGGAAGATATCCTTTGGGCAGACTTTGTTCAGGTCTGTGAAATCAATGCACATCCTCCATTTACCATTGCTTTTTTTTACCATTACCACGTTTGCTAGCCAATCTGGGTAGAAGACTTCCCTGATGAAACCAGATTCTAGTAGCTTCCCTACTTCTTCAATTACTGCTTTGTTGCGCTTTGGTGCAAATATTCTCCTCTTTTGCGGTACAGGTTTGCATTCTGGGTTGACGTTGAGACAATGCTGGATGATCTTCCTATCAATTTCGAGCATATCCTTGTGTTTCCAAGCGAAAACATCTTGGTTTGCCCCCAAGAGGAAACTATCTTCTCTTTTTCCAGAATTAGGAGTGCTGATCCTATCTTCAATACCTTTGTCGAATCTCCGGAGATGATCTCAACTTCCTGTGGTGTTTCTTACGGTTCGGGGATGGGCTCTGGTTCATTGATCACCCATGTGTGGTTCTCCCCAGATGCTAAGGCAGCTTGGTAGCACTCTCTTGCCAGAACTTGATATCCTCTGATTTCTCCTACCTTATGGGCTGTTGGAAATTTCACCTTCAGTTAATATGTTGACATCGCTACTCTTAGCTTGTTGAGTGCAAGTCTTCCCAAGAGGATGTTATATGTTGAAGGGCAGTCAACTATAAGGAAATCAATTTCCTTGGTGACCTGTGCTGGGTAAGTGCCTGCAATTATGGTTAGAGTGACAATGCCCCTAGGGACGATTCTATCCCCAGTGAAGCTCACCAGAGGAGAGGTGAAAGGCCTGATCCTTTTCTTTTCCAGTTTCATTAGCTGAAACGTAGGTAAGTAGATGATATTTGCTAAGCTTCCGTTGTCAATGAGCACTCGGTGGATGTTGAATTCTTCTACTCTGACCATGATTACTAGTGGATTGTCATGGGGTTGCCAAATGCCGTGACTGTCTCTCTCTGAGAAAACAATATCAGGTTCGTCATTCCTTGGCATCTCACTTGAGGGAGTCGTGAATGGACACTATTTATTTCTCTCTTATGGGCTTTTTTTTAGGGACTTCAGTGTTCTGCCTGTTGTTAATCCTCCCAAGATCGTCTTTATCTCTCTTGCAGGAAGTATGTAGGGCTCCATTTTCCTAACATACTTCTGTAACTTCCCTTGCCAGATTAAAGTCTCCACCTGGTCTTTCAAATGTCTACACTCGTCGGTGCGATGCTCGTGGTCCTGGTGGAATCTATAGTACTTGTTCTTATCTCTTCTTTCTACTGGAGTACTAATTGGCTTCTGCCATTGTAGGATGGGATCGTCCCTTATTTGCATCAAGACTTGCTCAATTGGCATTATTAGAGGAGTAAAGTTAGTGAAATTTGGCCTCCTATCCGAAAGTTCCTTCTTCTTTCCTGTGGTCTGCCCAACACTTCGTGTTTCCTTCTTCTTATCGCAATTACTGCTTGTTTCTTCATCTCTCTTCCTTTTCCTTTCATTTCTTTTGTAAGCACTGCATCTTCTGCATTCATATACTTCCGAGCTTTTTGAAGCAATTCCGCTACCGTTTTTGGTGGGCTTTTGGTGATTGAGAAGAAAAAAAATCCCCAAGTAGCAACCTTGCTTGGAAAGTTGTTAAGATGACTTGATCTTTAGCTTCGTCTACCTGCAGTAGCTCCTTATTGAATAGGGTCACGTACTGTCTTAGTAATTCTCCTCCCGCCTATTGAATGTTGAGAAGATGACTGGTTGGCTTCTTGTGTCTTTGCCCCCCAATGAAATGACGAACAAAACCCTTGCTAAGTTGTTCAAAATTTGCAATAGTTCCTGGGTGTATCTTGCTGAACCATACTCTGGATGCTTCTTTTAGGGTACGTTTGGTAGACTGTAATAGCAATTGTAATGTAATAACTATTCCTATGGTTTAGTTTTACAGTTGTTTGGTTATGTTTTTATTACTTGTAATAATCATTCCATATGAATCTCTATTCCCTAAAATAAGGAATAGACATTCCTTATTAAAAGTACTGAATCCCTATTCCCTTGCTAAACGTAATACGCTCTGCTTAAGCAAAATTTCCAAAATTTCCAAAATGCCCCCACTACTACCCACGTCTTCTCCAAAAATTTCTTTCTCCTTAACAAAAATCCCAAAATCCCCCACTACCCGTATTATCTCCATAATTCCTTCTCCTCTGTTAACAAAATTTCCAAAATCCCTCACTACTTGCATCTTCTCCAAAATTTCATCTCCTTCCAAAATTTTCCATCTCCCTCCTCTCTAAAATTTTATTTTCCCGCTACTAGAGATCTATTTATATGGGTATTGTCATTCTTTCACCCTCAATTGCTGCTCCCTCTTCTTAAGAAATTTTTTTTTTCCTTCTTCCCTTAGGTCTGCGATTTCCACAGGTATTGCACCCTCTCTCTCTTCTTTTCTCATCTATTTGTATGGGTATTTCCTTTTACTCACCCACTGCTCTCTCTTCTCAGGATTTTTTTTCTGCCCATAGATCTACAATTTCTACAGGTACTGCTCTCTGTTTCTGTTACCGTATCAATTTCTTTCTTCTTCTTTTTTTTTTTTTTAGGACATTATATCAAATTTGCCACAATTGATATTTGTATAGTTATGAGGTTCTATGAAACTGAGATTAGAGACCATTACCGTGAAACAGAGGGCAGTATCAATTATATATATACTGCCCTCTATTTCTGTTACCGTATCAATTTCTTTCCTCTTCGTGTTTTTTTTTTTTTTTTGGACATATTATCAAATTTGATATAAGTGATATCTGTATAATTGATCAAATATATATATGCACAGTATCAAATATATATAAAGCGTATAAATAATATATATATATATATATATATATATTAACAAAAGATTTTTATTTCAGCTGTGCATTTTGGAATTATATTTAGGAGTGTATATATATATATATATATATATATATATTAACGTGTCTGATATATACTATATGTAATCTGTGGGGATGACTTTAAATAATCAAAATTCATAATTTTAAAATCAATTAATTAATATTAGGAGGCAGAGAATTGAATATTAAAGTAGTTTATTGAAGTGTGGGTCTGTGTCAAAGTTATCTATTGAAGTGTGAGTTTGTGTCAAATTTATCTATTGAAGTGTGAACATTAGTCTCAAGGAATTTGGTGGTGGGTTACCCACGCACTTGGTATTGTGGTTATTCATATTTAATATATTATTTTAATTATCATCTTGTTCAATTATTTAAATTGTGTACAAATTTTATTAATAGTATTGTGAATTTGTTCAATGCTATTGTTTGCAGTTATGGCCCGTTTGAGTTTAGCCACAAGGAATAGGATAAAGAAAAGGAAGTTGGTTTTGGTTGTGATGTTTTGGTTGGATATGTTGCACATTGTTAGTATGTTTTTTCAATTATTATGCTTTATAGTAGAGTACCGTGTTCGAAAAAGATCATTGAAAGCAACATATGGTCACGATTTTCATTCAAGGAGAGGGGAAATTCACCGTTTATGCTATGAGAGTGATGAAACTTGCATTAACCAACTTAGGATGAATAGAAATGCATTTACCAGGTTATGTGATATGCTTGAAACAATAGGTGGCTTAAAAGATACAAAACACCTGTTAGTAGATGAACAAGTTGCCATGTTCCTACATACACTAGCTCATCATGCAAAAAATCGAGTCATAAAACACCATTTTAGGCGCTCAGGGGAGACAGTGAGTAGATATTTCAATGATGTGTTACATGCTATTATACGTTTACAAGGAGAGCTATTTAAGAAACCAGAGCCAGTTCCAGAAAATTCTTCAGATGAGAGATGGAAATGGTTTAAGGTATCCAACAATGTGAATTTTCTTTTCAAGTTATGAAGTAGAAATATTGAATAAATTGCTGATTGCATTTTTTTTTTTTTTTTTGGTTGTAACTACAGAATTGTTTAGGTGCATTAGATGGAACATATATTAGGGTGAGAGTGCCTTTAGAAGACAAACCTAGGTACCGAAATCGTAAGGGGGAGATTGCCACAAATGTACTAGGAGTTTGTTCACAAGACATGCAATTTATTTATGTTTTGCCTGGTTGGGAAGGCTCTGCTGCTGATGGTAGAGTGCTTCGAAATGCAATAAGTAGGAGGAATGGATTGAGAGTTCCCCATGGTAAGAGAAATAGGTTGCCTACTAATTATATTACTATTTTTAAAATTTTTATACACCCATTATACTAAAGACATTACAATAAATAGGTTATTACTATCTTGTTGATGCTGGCTATACAAATGGTGAGGGATTTCTTGCCCCATATAGAGGACAACGATATCACTTAAATGATTGGAGAGATGGACAACAACCAAGAACCCCAGAAGAGTTCTTTAATATGAAGCATTCTTCAGCTAGGAATGTTATAGAGAGATGTTTTGGATTGCTTAAAATACGATGGGCTATTCTTAGGAGTCCTTCATTCTTCCCAATCAAGACACAAAATCGCATTATTATGGCGTGTTGCCTTCTTCATAACTTTATAAGGAGAGTGATGCCTGTAGACCCAGTAGAAGAGGAATTGAACAATGATGAGCAGTTGGCAGAAGGACTTAATGGTGACCCAATAACACATATTGAGACATCGAATGAATGGAGTGCATGGAGAACCAATTTGGCAAATGAAGTGTTTAATACATGGAGAAATAGGAGAGAAATATAGTTTAATAATATAATACTTTGATTTGTGACTTTTCCATGTATTGTTTCCTTGAGTTAATAAATTTTTTTATTGCATTGGTGTTAAATTGTTTATTATGTGTGTCTAAACTTTTGCATATTATTTTATTATCTTGCCATTTTATTGTTAGTATTTGGAGAGATATGGAAACGACTGTACTTGATTCTCAAGATCCTTCTAAACGAAAGTGGACTCCTGCTGAAGATATAAAACTAGTGGAGGCTTTGGTAGAATATCATCATGAAAAAGAAGGTAGCCCTGAAAATAAGTTTAAACCCGGATATTTGAAAATCTTGGAAGGAAAGATTTCTAACAAATTGCCTAATGCTGGCTTAAGAGCAAAACCACATATTGAGTCAAGATTGAGGACTTTGAAAAGAGAATTTCAAGTTATCCATGAAATGTTGACTGGGCCTAACACAAGTGGGTTTGGATGGGACACTATGAGGAAGTGTGTTACTGCTGAAAATGATGTATGGGATGCATATGTGCAGGTAAAAGTTCACCATCTTATAGACCTATGTATTTTATCTCTTTTGGTTTAACATAAATTATTTAATTTTATCTTGCCATTTTCATATTTTTGTCAATTGTTTTGTAGAGTCATAAGGGGGCAGCTGCTTGTAGAAACAAATCATTTCCACACTATGAAGACCTTTGCATTGTGTATGCAAAAGACCATGCTACTGGTAAAGATGCTCAAGCAGCTGCAGATGTTGTTGAAGAACTAGAGGCAGAAAAAAATGATGACAAATTAGATGATATTCCGGAAGACGTGGACTGCACGCAAATTCCCACCCCTGGCAGTAATGGGGAAGAACAGAATGCTCGAAAAAAGAAAAGAAGAATTCAAAGTGGTGAAGATAATATGGTAGAAGCAATGAAAGAAGTTACAATCATTCTTGCTGCTCAGTTAAAGGATGCATCAGATAACCTTAGCAAGGCAGTCATTGGAGTAGTAGCAGCTGAAAGTAGGTCCAAAATCAATGATGAATTACTAAAACTACCTGGCCTTACAACCAAGGAGCGTCACAAGGCAACTAAATTGATTGCTTGTCAACATGAACTAATAGATGTTTTCTTGAGCATGTTGGATGTTGAGAAGGAAGAATGGGTGAAAGGCCTTATTAATGGGGAATTTTGAGTGGCTTACAAAGGTTGGAAAATTCAATTTGCATTTATGCTTCTTTTTTATCCCACTTGAACATGGGGCTCCTAAGAATTTTGGATGATTGTGGTGTTTTTTTTAGGTAAATGGGATGTTATGTTATTGAAATTTTATATAATTTGGGCATTTTAAGACTTTTCAATGGTTATTCAACCTTTAGTTTGAATGAATGAGATTTTATGTTATTGAAATTTTATATGACAAAGAACGTACATCAATAAAAATGCATGAATGGGATTTCAAACTGAGATATTTAGTTGTTGATAGTATTTACAGTTGAATGAATAATGAAATAGTGATATTGTTTGTTGGGCAAATTTTACAGGTGTGGGACAACATTGAGAAGAAGACACGTTGAGAAGCAAAAAAAAGACAAGTTAATTTTAATGGAATGAAATGAAAGTAATCCAAAAAAAAAAAAAAAAAAAGGGTTTATTAAACCAAAAAAAAAAAAAAAAGATTTTCATTATAGGTCTCCATTTAAGATTGGGTTTATTAAAGTAATCCTTGTAAAAAAATATATTTATTATAATAAGGGCATTTTAGGCAATTTGATTTAAAAAGCTTTCATTACATCGTCTTAAGATGTTGTACCAAACATGTGGAATACAGATTCAGGGTTCTATTACTATAGAGTTACCAAACAACTGAATAGGAATGATTATTACATTACAGCATCTTGCATTCCTTGTAATATCTATTCCTATTCCAATGTAATCATCATTACAGTCTACCAAACATGCCCTTAGTGTCGTTGGGAATGCCCTGCACATCACCTCGTTTGGGGTCATCTGCAACAACATCAATGTCTTGAATGATTCAATATGATCCAAAGGGTCCTTGGAACCGTCATATGATTCCAGTTGTGGGAGATGGAATTTCGGTGGAAGGGGATGGTTCAGTAATTCAGTGGTGAATGGTGAGTCCGTCCTTTAGATCATCCCATCCAAATTCTCCCCGCCTTTATCCTTCAGGGCACTTCTTAATTCATCCATCTCCTTCCTCATGTTGCGAAGCTCATTTTCCATCCTGGATGAATCTTCTCTTGAGGTCCTGTCTCGACTGTTGGTTTGGGAGTTTGAATCTTCTTCATTCTGGTTTTCACCTGTTCGCCGACGTTTTGCATTTTGGGATTCCATTGTCTTTCGCAGCTTTTCATTCTGGTGAGTCAGCACTTCTACATTTGTCAGGAGGGCCTGGATTTGTTGCAGTTGCATAGCTTCTGGCTGTTGTGTAGTTTCTGGCTCCATCTCGTACTTCGAGGAACTCTTTTGTCACTGGGAAAGATGGCTTGAATGATTAATTAGCGTCCCTACAGATGGCACCAAACTGATGATGCAAAAAATCAACAATTGAGCTCCTCATCGTAATGGATGGACAAAGCTGTGATTAGGGTCATCTCTATTGGAGGAAAACCTACAAAATGAATTGGGCGGAAGAGTAACACGCTGGTGTGGCGTTAGCCAAATTGCCTCCGATGCTTAAGTCAGTAAGGGAGAAAGATTTTAGAGAGAATTTACTAGAGAGTGATTTTCGTAGAGTATTTTGTGTGTGTGCCTTTAACTTCTATTGCCTTCTCTTTTTATAGTCGCTTGCCTCATTAATGGGCAATGAATTGCTGTATTTATGCTCAACGGCTAGTGCGTTACAAAATCTTTGTCTGAAGTTCATAGCTCACTCTGTGACCGTTGCTCCGTCTGTTACACTTTATCATCAATGAGCGTAATAAATGCGTAACGTCTTCTCTTGGTTAATGACGATCTCAGATTAATGACGATCATAAATTTCTGACTCATTAATAGTCAATACAGATTTTGAAGTCAAAGAGAAAGAATTGAAATAAACAATCATCTAAAGCATCTAATCATGGCAATCATATATTAAGAACAAGTTATAATAAAACATGCTAATCATATTCATGCATCAAACATAAAAACATGCTAATTAACGGAAAAAGAAAAGAAAGAAAAAACAAAATACCTCTTGCATGAGCGTGCTCTTCTAATGAATAAATATTTTGGGACTCAAAGAAATTTATTCAATTCTCTTTGAAGCCTAAAATATTTTGCTTACAGAAAAGAAATTCCTAAGGCAAGAGCCTGCAGAACGTCTTTAACGTAAAAGGGAACAGAAAAGAAAAGAAGAGAAGAGCCAAAAAGAGGGGAGGGGTCAGAAAGCGTGAAAAAGTCCTAAATTTTGAGAGGCATCCCCTATTTATGGAGGTTAGAATGCTTAAAAAATAAGCAAAAAACGTATGGGGAAAATCCTAAAAAAAGGAGATCGGATAAGAGTAAGCTAATTTTTCAGATCAAAACCAGTTTTAGTATTTTGATCATATATTTTTACTAAAAATTCTGATTAAGCTGAAATTTTTTATCTAAAGGTAAATTCAATTTTCTACAACTTTGCCAGAAATAGCCTAGTCTGAATTTTGAGTTCTACTATGCCAAAAGTCCCTTGGAACGTGAATATAAAATTTGCTACATGATTAGCACGTTTTTGAAGTGTTTTCCAACTCTAAAACTGTATTTAGACGAATTTTAGAGTTATTTTCATGATAAACCTCATTCCAAAGCGATAATTAGGATTTTTAAATTAATTATTTTGAATATAATTATCCCAAAAGCCTAATTATCTATAGTCTTTAAATATTGTCAGCTTATTTGTTTTAATCCCATGCAACAAATCTCACTTTAAGAAAAATACTTAACCAATCACAAAAATTCATTTAATTAATTTTAATTATTAACCAATCAAAATTAATTTCAATTAATCACACGTGATCGACTTCACCCCATACAATGCATGTAGACCGTGAAAACTTGATCTCATGATATCTTTCAATCCGATGGTCCGATTTGGAAATCCGGCATACCGTCATGACCGTTAGAATCTCAAGATCATTTTGATGATATGCAATGAATGAATTAATGTATGTAATGCAACTCTAAATTTTTGGGTATATGAATAGTCACTCTAGTCATCTTTCAAGATTAAATTATGGGTGCAAAATCGAGTGTCTACACAATAGACATAGTAAGAGTAGAGCATCATAATCTCAAGTAAACTGATAATGGACCATTTTTCAGCATCTTAAATTAACTCCTGCTTCAATTTGTTATCATAGGCATATGTGTACCATCAATACATGTGGCCTTTGGCATTAGCAGTTCATGGAATGAGAAACTTATTGAAGCTTAATTCAATAAAGAAGCCATCATAATTGTTAAAAGTTCGTCACCAACACAGACAATACGTAAACAAATAAAAATCTCTCTAAAGGTCATGTATACAGAGTTATAGTCACTCTGAAAGTCATGTTTACATATTGTAACATCAGCTTTTAGAGTAGTAAATATTTAGCCGAAGGTTACAAGACAAGTTTTCAAGACAAGGAAATCATGGTGAACAAAAGACTAGCCAATGAAGAGTAAACCCAAGCATTGGAACTCAGTTGAGTCCAATTCAACACAAGAGTGTCACTAGGACATTCTGTCAAACACCTAACATGCAACAATGCACTACAACTATGAACAATGCATGAACATGGTGAAAACTACCTCAATACATGCTTAGAATGCCTCATGGGGCCAACACAGACACAAACACAGCAAATGGGACTCAACCCAATCAAAATTTTGAAAAACATTTCACAAAATTAAGAGTTCCAACCCATTTTCGAAAAAATCCCCAAATTTAGAACCCTAACTTAAATTTCTGCATAATCTCAGAAAAAACATGAAGAAAATGTTTTATAAAACATACCTTGAAGTTGAAAATGCAGAAAATAGGCTTAAGAGAGATGGGGTTTGAGAGAAAAGATGTTTTGGGTTGGACAAGGTTCGAGAGAGGCAATGCGAGGGAAGTTAAGAGTATTTGAAAACATGTCACATCTACTACATAAAAACTGAAAACACACATTTTTCGCGGGTTAGGCAGTAGCGCGACAGTCGCGAGAATGGTCACTAAAGCTTAAAAGCTTTCGTGAGAAGCTTCTAGTCTCGAATAAGTCGCGAGACAGTCGCGATAGCCTTTGTATGAATTGGAAAAAATTTCAGTTTTTGCCTAAAAATATTTCGCGAGAAGGGTTTAGTAGCAAAATACTCGCGAGGCAGTAACAAGACTCTCTGTATGAAAATGTGACTTTTTAATTTCCCTTAAGCACATTTTGCGGGAAGCTCTAAGTCACGAACTTCTCGCGAAACAGCCTCTGAACCAATTTTTGAAGAAAAACACAAAAATTAATTTTGATAAAAAACTAAAGACACGAAAGTATAAAATCACTTTCAAAAACAAATAAAACACTCAAAAATCTTTTTGGGTTTGATCAGCAAGTACTTGAGCATACACATCACATTTGAACATGTACAATCACACAAATGAGATAAGCATTATTTGAACAAAGTTTTGTGTGTTGTGGGTGAGTATCAAATGTGGAATAGTTCTTAGACCAGAGTGAAGTTTCAATGATCAATTCAATCAAGTCATACACAACTGATACTAAGTCAAGTGATCTATCTCAATTATAGAAATGAACATATATGACCTCCCACAAGAGAATGATTACAAATCTTAGAAGCTTTTCATTTGGCTTCTGCATAAATCATAACAATTGATCCTTTTTGGATAATATATCTCTTTTTGAGATCGGTGCTTTGAAATTTTTGATATTTCAACATTGAGAGTTAGCCTTTGGCTTTTTGAGCACCATACATTTCAATACAAAAGTAGCTTTCCCTTTTTCCTAGTCAAATACTAGTATGTGCGACAGGCTTTTGCAGCTCATAATCTCTTTTTCATTTTGAGATTTACATTTGGTGAGCTCTATAGCAAAAAAATAAAGGTGGGAAGATATATAGGCACAAGTCTATGCAAGTATCAAGACCATCAAGACTATTGACCAATCATTCATGACAAGCTTGAAGATCTATTTACAACAATCACACATAGTTTTCAAGATTTCTCTCACGAAGAAATATGTGCATACATACCAAGCTAAGCTCGTAAATGCACTACGCCATAAGTACGAAGGTACTAGGCCAAACTCACATGTGATATACACAACACAAGCAATTAAACTTTTTGAAGATTTTTTTTTTTTTTTTTTTAAATTTTTATGGGTTTTTTTTTTTTTTTTTAACACACTCAAAAACAAAACAAGAAAAGTAAGATCAACAAAAAACAAGTACAAAACAAAACTTGTAAAAGAAACATGCTTTAAACCAGAAGCAATATACACAAATTGAATTATGCATGTCATGATGCATGAACATATGCCCCTAAACATTGGAAGTATTAATGCATAGACATAGGAGGTGATCATGCATGAGTCCCCTTCTTCACCCACACGTCATGTGCGTTTGGGGTGATATCCCTATAGGATTGGGTATGAGTGTTGTGGCCTTCAAACCTTCTGGAGAAGCTTGCCAAACAGGTGGTGAATGCATTAATCATTTTCATCACATCTATCAATCCGGAATCACCATCTCGAACTCTTGATTGCTTAACAGCCCAATTCCTTTTGTCATTTCTTGGTCCTCTTGATCTCTGATCACTTGCATTCTTCAATGCCCTCAGCTTATGACAATTTGGTCTGGTGTGTCCTTGAAGTCCACAGTGATGGCAGAAATGTTGAATTCTTGGACCCCTTTGTGGCTTTGGGAGTAATTTCCCTTGAACCTTAGGCTTGACCATTGATTGGTTAGGAGGCTTATTCAACACCCGTCGGTCAGCCACATTCTTATTTTTCTCCTCCTTCACTTTCTCAGCCTTTGTGGTAGTTACCATCGGTTCTTTGGCTTATACAAACTTCACTTCCTTGGAGACATTGACAGTCAACTACTTTCTCCAGTATATCCCAATCTGGTTTTGTCGGAGAAAGGTTTTTGATGAGAAAGGACTTCGAAGCTTCTTGGAGGAGACTTGCTCTACTTTAGCATTAGCTTGAACCACCTCAAGCTCAAGGAATTTTATCTTTGAGTAGGCTTCGGTCAGCTCTCCATTCAACGTCTCTATTTCACATTTGGCCTCCTTGGCTCGCACGAGGAGACTTCTATAGTCCTCATCTGCCTTCTTCATCTTTTTAACGGCTGCCCTGGCCACCCTTGTATATTCTCCTGACTTCTCAAGGAGGGAATTGTAGTTTTCTTGAAGTCACACTGCACTTTCATCTTCTTCAGCATCAGATTCTTCTACTATCCCAATTGACTCCAGTTCAGTGTGCTCACCAAGCTCTTCCACTAGCACACTTAAATCATCTGAAGATTCCACATGAGCAATGGTCATGAATGTAGAGAAGTTTCCCTCTCCATCACAACTTTCATCTAAATCTGAATTAGAGGAATCAGAATCACTAAGAGTAGTGGCATACACCTTAGATAGTTGGGACACTCCTTCTTGAGATGTCCATGGCCATTACATTCATAACACACAATGCCTTGAGGGGATTGAGAATCCTTCCCATCTTTCTTCTTAAACTCCTTCCTATCACCTTTGGAGGATGAAAACTTCCCTCTGCTGAATGGTTTCCCACTATTCTTCATCTTCAAAAATTTTCGGAAGTTCTTTGCAAGAAATGCTACCTCCTTCTCCACATCATCTTCTTCGGAGGAATCATCCATTCTCTCGGTGATGGTTTTAAGAGCAAGAGATTTTCTCGACTTATGAGAAGGCAGTCCCAGCTCCTATGTTTGGAGAGATCCAATGAGCTCTTGGATTTTGATCTCATCCAAATCTTTACTTTCCTCTATAGCTGTGACTTTTGCATGGAAGCTCTCCGGCAATGATTGAAGGATTTTCCTCACTATCTTTAAGTCCTCCGTCTTCTCACCCAAGTTGAACTTGCCAATAACCACCTCATTCAGCTTGCTATAGAATGAGTCGAATGACTCGTCTTCACTCATTTCCAGCTCTTCAAATCGAGTGGTTAGCATCTGCAACTTAGTATCCTTCACCTTCTTCGTGCCTTCATAGGTGGTCTCCAATATCTCCCGAGCTTCCTTGGAAACTGTTATGTGAGAAATCCTGTGAAACTCATCTGGAGAAACACCACAAAAAATTGCATTCAAAGCTTTACTGTTAGCATTAGCTGTCGCAAGTGCTGCCTTATCCCAAGTGGATTTAGCGGCCTTCGGCGGCCTAGTCCATCCTACTTCTACCGCATCCCAAATAGTATGATCAATTGAACACAAGAATGCCCTCATTCGGACTTTCCAAAAGGCATAGTTACTACCATCAAAATATGGTGGAACATTTAAAGATTGAGACCGGTCCATCACAAATGAGGTCAAGGATCGCACTAAGGTAATTAAACCATAGCTAATGCACCCGCTTTGATACCAATTGAAAGCTCGAAAATGTGTTGAAAACACAAGAGCCGTTTAGACCCCCAAATTAAAGTTACGGCTTGATTGATTTTACACTAACTTAATACTAAGTGCGGAATAGTATAAATGCGAGTGGATAAACAAACAAGCTACTTTAATCCATAAACTTAACAATACAGCAGTAAAATGGAATGTAAAAGAGTAGGGAAGAGAGATGCAAACACAAGATAACACGCCGATGTGTTATCGAAGAGGAAACTGAAGAACTCGACGAAAAACCTCTCTGCTGCCCTCCAAGCGGTAATCAATCCACTAGACAATCAGTTGGGATACATGGGTTAGCAAGAGACCCTCCAAGCCTAATCTACCCGATGTACCTAAGCCTTCCAAGCTCCTACTCCAACAAGGCTTCTCGGAACCGTGTCTTATCTAGCTCTCCGAATCCCGCAACAAGCTCTATGTTGCATCTGCCATCCTTGGCTTCTTCCAATACTTCCCAGCAAGACCAAAAAACCTCACTTGACACTCTGAAAGGGTGTGGTAAGTTTTTGGGCTATCAACCTCTCAATGGTATGGAAATGGAGAGGTAGGAGTTGAGAAAAATCCACAAGCAATTGTGTAGATAATTGTGGGTATAACAATCTCTAACTCTCAAGGTTTGTGGCTGGGGTTTTCTCTCTGAAGCACTCCTCAACATTTGTGCGTAATGTGGTATATATAGTGTGGGTACAGAAAGTGTGTATCAAATAGCATAGCCTGGCAAAACAGAATGTTTCATGAGTGTCTCGCGGGAAGGCCTTACCTGCGAGATACTCGCGAAACACAGCTGTCTCCATCTGTACTGACTCTTCGCATTCCAGTCATGTGCAGGGCACATGCATCACTTCGCGGGATGCCTCGTAGTGAGCTACCTGCGAGAAATCTTCTGTCTTCAATTGCTTGAGTCTTCACACACACACTCTCTCTCTATCACACAACCCTTACAATTAAATCCCATAATAAATACAGGGCACAAAAGATTGAATAAAATTACAATCAAATTTGGCACGGAATTAAAGCCAACCAAACACATAGTTGTAAATTACAACTTTACAGTTTCCAATAAACATTATATTAAATTCCACAGTTCAACATGTTTAAATTCCCTCGAATTGTTTCAAAAAATATTTAGGCATTCAATCCACTTCAAATACACAATTTTGTCCACAAGTGCCTTCACTTCTACACATTTATCCACAAGAAATTTCGTTCACTTCTGCACTTGTGCATTCTTATAGAACTTTGTAATTCTTTTGGATGTCTCACTTGCGGTAGCCATATCTCAACAAGTGACATTTAATCAGAATTATTATCTTCATATATCTTTACCTCCCCTCGTTCATATTTTTATGAATTATTCCTAATCTTCCCCCAATAGTAAAGGGCAATTGTGAAGTCAAAGTTGTCCATCCCTACAACAAGAGCAAGGAATTCACCATTAAAAACAGACATAGCAAAGGGCTGAATTATTTTTAAAAGGTTATTCTACAATTTCAATACATATTTAGAAGTGATGGAAGTAGTATAATAAGACAATCAGTGTCTAAGTGTGAAGATTAGAGACAATGCCTTTTGATCCATGAATTTCTTGTGATCCATGAATCTCTCTCACCCAATTACCAATAAGGTGAGTTTATGAATAATAGGCATAAAAAAGAAATCCGTAAGTGCTTAAAAATTTGGAATGCAACTTATAACTGTCATTCAGGAATGGTATTAAGTATCAAAGTACCCTTCATGTCAGTACAAAAAAATGGTTTCCTTGTTCCTGTAAACACCTAAAGGTATGCCAAAAAGAAAAAAAAAGAACAGAAAAAAAATTCATTTCATTAAATCACTTGATGTATTCATGTTAAAAATCATTCCATGCCCTGCAATTTGCTTAATCAACAGGTTCATATGGAGTTCTCCTTTTTTGATTGTTCCACTACGAATTGGAGACTAGAGAAATTTACGTTGAAATTGAAATTTGGCATTTTATTTTGTTTTTTTGAAATTAAATTTATCCATCATAACCAAATTTGTTTCTCCCATTATTGAATTTCATATTCTCAAACTAACAGGAAGATGAGGCGCTCACTAGGAGAAAGACTTCACTAGGAAGAAACGAGAGGCACTGAGCCAATATATATGAAGCAATGTAAAAGGAAGAATGAAGAAGTTACCAAGGTGTACATGGAAGGCAAAGCCGAGTGCCTTTTGAAATGCTCTGAGTGAAGAAAGAAGATGAAGACCAATATTGGTCAAATAATGTGCTTCGGTGGGACCTATTATCATCAAGTACTTATTTCCGCATTCAAAAAAAAAAGTACTTATTTCCGTAACCACGATATTTCTACACGTACGGGATTCTTTGGCTTGTAATTTTCTACAAGTGGAGCCTACGGCTACGGTATTTCTACGAACAAGCTCCTCAAACCGTACATTCTTAACAAAAATAAAGCTTTTGGGTATGCTAATTCCTAGATCCGTAACATTTACAAGTAATGGGAAACATCAACTATTCATACGCATGTTGCAAGCGCCACGCGTGCTCGTGGGGCTAATGTTGATACCTATTTTCGTGACACATTTTTTACAAGCCCGATTTAATCAAGCCCGACTTCCTTGTAGGCTCAATTCATGTAATATATTTTATTTTATTCTTTTAAGTATGGTCCAAGCCCATGTGACTTATAGGGAAAATTGAGGAAGTGTGGTTTGGAGGGTATGGGTCGATTTCTTTCGGACCTTTTGCATGAGCCCAGACCAAGCGTGCCACCAAGTGGGCAAGGGACACTGGTAACACCTCAGGCTCATGAAGGAGGTCTTGTACCCGAAATTTTCACCTCAAAAGAACTTTTATGCTCTAGCTGATTGTGGCCTAAAGTTTCTGCCCTAACCCACATTTACCTTTAAAACATAGTTGGCTCTCATTGGCCAACTCCATCTGCTAGCTCTCACTTAGGTGAGCCTCTCAATGGTCTAAAATGTCTGACCAAAGGCAACCAATTAGAGCAAACCCCCTTTTATTTCCAAAATTATGTAAAAAGCATATCAAACTCTTCCCTAAACAATAGCAACCCAAGCCAAAACACCAAATTAGTATCATAGGGGATAAAGCCTCTTCCACTACTCAAAAACCAGTCATTAGCAACACTCCAAACTCTATATAAAACTCTCTCTTCAACTCAAAAAAGGGAGAAACCACGTTTTCCCCATAGAGCTGAAACTTGAGAGCAAAAACCCTCTCAACCAAGAAACATTCTCACAATTCTGAACCTTAGGGGTGGAAATATGGGTACAGGGAACCTTCCCTCTCTTCCTCATAACCTCTCCCAATTTCCTTTTCTCTCTAACTGTGGGTTGAAGTTTCAGACCTGTTATGTTTTTATGCTCTTTATTAGGGTTGTCCACGGGTCGGTTCGGGTCGGGTTTGTGCTCAACCCGCAACCAACCCGATCAAATCGGGTGGAGAAATTCCAGACCCATTGCCGACCATGAAAAGCCACTGGTCGAGTCAGATCAGGCTCGGGTGGACGGCAGTCGGCTTTGATTTCGACCGAAAATACAAACATCAAACACAAACCCAAAGACTAAAACCAATGATTCAAAAGATCTACAACAACAAACCCAAAGATCAGATCAACAAACCCAAATAATAGATCGACAAACCCAATAATAGAGAATAGAGAGATCTACAAACCCAAATAACAGAGAATAGGGAGATCAAACTCTAGAGCTTGAACTTGAGAGAGAGATAATCATAGATCTGAAGTTCTGAACTGGTGATGACCTGGCGATTGAGAGTAGATAGATCAAACCTGAGAGATGGAGGCGATGGATGCGAAGACCAGCTAGTGACGTTGCGTATGAAGAGCAAAGATCGACGACGTTGAGCAAATATAGGCGACGAGCAGAGACCGGTGAAGAGTAGAGATTGGCGAAGAGCAGAGAGATTGTTAGAGGAGAGAGTGAGAGTAAAAGAACTGAGTCTGAGGTTTGGGTGAGTTCTGAAAATTCTTTTAACCCATTTACAGTTCGGTCGGGTCGGGTGGCTCGGGTTTTGGAAGAAAAGATCCGCCATCGACTCGGCGGAATCGGTTTTGGAAAGCAAGGACCTGCTGCCGACCACCGGCATAATCGGATTGGGCGGTGGACAGTTCGGATCCGATCGGTTTGGCCGAGTGGGTCGGTTCAGCGGGTTGTTTGGACAGCCCTACTCTTTATGCACTTTTGTTAAGCCTATTCAGCCAGCTAACATTCTCGCATTTTTAAAGCAAAGGGGTGGAAATATGGGTACAGGGGAACCTTTCCTCTCTTCCTCACGACCTATCTTAATTTTCTCTTCTCGTTGACTGTGGGTTGAAGTTTTAGATTTGTTATGTTTTTATGCTTTTTATGCACTTTTGTTATTAGCATTTTGATTCTCTCTTGTCAAAGCATCATTAGCCTTTTGTTCATTATACTTTTGGAATTTCGGGCTTGATTCTTCACAATAAACACTTCTAAAGAACCCAAGGGGAGATTTGGGTCGTTCTCGCATTTTCGGCCCTTGTCGCAAAAACGTCCCTGACAAATGGTGTGCTACTTCTTCCATTTTTTTTTTCGAAGTTAAATTGTTTAATATGGTGTGCTACCCTTTCTTTTGCTAAAGTTAGAATTGTATAAGGACTTCTATGTTGACCATGTCATATATAAATATTCGGCCAACCTTGATTTTTACACACACATGACTTTAGCCTTTTGCACATCAAGTTTGAAGAATTAGGAATTATTCTAGTATGCTAATTGTGGTGAGAGAGCTTTCGTGGAAGGAGTTGGTGAGAGATTACTAGGGCAAGACTTGGGTCCAGTGCTCTTGTTTACGTCAAATTCTGTAAGATGCTCACACAAAGTAAGTTTTAGTTATGTGTAAATATCCTATTAAGTCCCATACACAAGAGAATCCAAAGCTGTGTCTGAGAGGATTAACAAGTAACAAGTCATGTGTCAATAAGAAAGAAAGTAAGACATGTTTTGGGTTGGCCAAAACCAGAAAAGGATGCAGCCAGATTCGCAAAAGACCATAATGCAAGCCGGATTCGAAACAATGTTATATATGCTTTAGGGTTCTAATTCATTTTTTTTATGTACTAAGATTAAATAATAAAAAAATATTATCTAATTCGAAACCATGTGATGCTTGGGGTTGCTAATTCATTATTGTTTACTTACTAAGATTACAGAAAATAATATTATCTTTCGTTGTTTTCTAAGTCGTAAGTCCTTTGTTTTTTTCCCCCTAAAAAACAAGGTCCTTTTTTTTTATATATATATTTATTTGAGAAGTCGTTGTTTCCCATGTGTTCGTCAAAAAAGTCAGTCCCATGTTTCTAACTGGCGAGTTGCATTTTGTGCATATTTTTCGTTTTTTGACAATGCGGTGGAAGGGTGGACAGTTGGATGCATGTTAGTATTTTGAACTCATGTACGATGAAGAAAGATAATAATACGTTGTCCAAGAAGTTTGGATCCAAGACGAATATACCTATTGGCTATTTCTTTTTCTTTCTTTTTTTTCCTATTTAAAAAATAATAAACACTTTTCTCCTTTTATTTTTGGGTTGTTCATAATTTCCTCTAAATTTTAAAACTAACCAATTTTCTCTGTTCCAGAAATAAGCAAATACCCAAATCATGTTAAACTATCCATATTAAACATAATGGAATATTTGATCATGTAAAATATCATAGTGTGATATCTAAAATACCCCAATTAAATACCAAAATCTCGAAAGTACTTCTCAGTATTAATTAACTATTAAACCCAAGTTAATTAACCCGTGTAAAGTGTAAACCTTAACACACCCACATGCTACAATGGGTCAACAACACAACCACTGCCACTGATGGACGATCACAATTCCCTCGGGTAACCTCCTCGTCCAAAAGAGGAGCCAATGGACAAAGGAACCACTCCACTCCGTCATTTACCAAATCCATTGGACGAAGGAAGGACTACCAGCTCACAAATAATGGCAATATGTTACAGGACTGCATAAGTCTCCTTACCGCTGGAGAGACGAAGATCCTCTCATTAACACCACCAGGAAGCGTTACAAATACCACATTTAAACCTCCATTAGATCACCCCCAACAGCTAGGAAAAGGAAACAGGTATATATGCAAGCATCTCAAGACCTAAAAGGGTATGGAATTCTAATACAAAAACTCTGACATTTTAGTATCGAAACTCTCCTTTCTCTCTCAATTAACTGACTTAAGCATCGGAGGCTTTGTGGCAAGCACCACACTGGTGTTCCCTCTTTTTATTTGTTCTTGCAGGGCTTTTGGACAACCTTGGCCAGCAATCCTACTAGATGACCATCTCTACTAATGATCTTGGAATCATCGGTTTGGCGCCGTCTATGGGGAAAGACTTTCTTCGCACCTAGGTTTGAAAGCACAGTTCCACTCAACTCACAAGTCCAGATGAAATCCAACGCTAACCAAGATCCTGCAGCATTAGCTCTGCAAATTCAGACGCTCGTAGCCATCATGGGAGAGCTTACTAGACAGAACCAAGAGACAAGGCTGCGACTGCAACAAGAAGACAATCGCTCGGAGACCAACTGGGATGATGACGGAGACAGACAGAAGAGACGACCAGGTACTTCAGAAGGGGTGAGCTTACACCTTCTCAAAGAAATGAGAAAAGAGATGGATGAGCTGAAGAATGCGATCAAAGAGAAAATGGATCGGAGTCTGGATAGAATGGTCAGAGGACAAATTCACCCTTCACCATGGCGGTTCTAGAATGCCCGGTACTTTCAAAGTTTCGTCTACCACAGCTCGAACCATTTGATGGACTGAAGGATCCCTTGGATCACCTCAACACTTTCAAAATGACTTTGGGACTCCAGCAGCCCCTAACGAGATACTATGTCATTCTTTCCCCACTACTCTCAAAAGAGCAGCCGAAGAGTGGTTCACTAGGCTACCAATGTCGTCCATCGACAACTTCGAACAGCTAGGCAATTCCTTCCTTCGTCACTTCGTCGGCGGGCAACGCCTAAAGAGACTAGCAAACCATTTGCTCACCATCAGGCAAGGAGAGAAGGAGACCCTAAAATCGTATGTAATGCGTTTCACTCGAGAAACTTTGGAGGTGGACGAAGCAGATGATAAAGTGTAGCTGACAACCTTCAAGGCTAGATTGAAATCCAGGGAGTTCGTGGTCTCCCTGGCGAAGAATCCTCCTAAGACGATGGCGGAAATGCTCTTGAAGGCGCAGAAGTATATGAATGCTGAGGACACCTTGGTAGCAATAGAAGGGGTAGAGAAGCCCAAGGAGAAGAAGAAAGAAAAGGAAGATGACCGAAGAGGATGACAAAAATATCAGGCAGACTGCCAAAATGTTAAAGGAAACAAATAGAGGGATGATAGAAACCCTCGTACAATAGAGTTCACTCCTTTAGTCATGCCCGTTGACTAGATTTTGGCATAGATTAAAGACGAACACTACCTCAAATGGCCTAGGCCATTACACTCGTCCCCCAACGTGCGTGATAAGAGAAAATACTGCCATTTCCACAAAGATCACAAGCATTACACAGAGGACTGTAGAGACTTGAAGGAGCAAATAGAAGAGTTTATACGAAAAGGGAAGTTGCAGAAGTTCGTAAAGAAGGGAGACTCCAATAGATTTAGGGATGACAACAAGGGTCAACACGAAGTCCCCCAGAGGAACAAAGACCACTTGCCAGTTCGTCCACAAAGTGCCATAGGGGAGATAAAGACAATCACAGGGGGACCGTCTATAGGGGGGTTATTCAAGTCCCCCAGGAAGTCATACTAGAGGCAAGTGAACAATGTTCATAGGATGCCACCTCTGAAGCAAAGGCGGACAGACCAAGATATGCTATTCTCGAAAGAAGATGCCAGAGGGGTGAAACAGCCTCATGATGACCTGTTGGTCATTATGCTCATGATTGAAGGATTCAATACCAAAAGGGTTTTGGTAGATAACGAAAGCTCGGCAAATATCATTTACCTCTCTGCCTTCCAGCAGTTAAAAGTAGACCCGAAGAGACTTCGTTCATTCGAATCCCCCATCGTCAGTTTCAGTGGAGACAAGGTGTACCCACGAGGAATAGTAACGCTGACGGTCACGACTGGCTCGTACCCCTTCCAAGTAACCAATAAACATAACTTCTTGGTAGTAGACTCACCTTCGTCCTACAATGTTATCATAGAAAGGCCTACCCTCAATTGTTGGAAAGCAGCCACTTCCACGTATTGCCTGAAGGTGAAGTTCCCAAAAGAACAAGGAATTGGGGAAATAAGAGGAGATCAAGTGCTGGCGCGAGATTGTTACCAGGCAGTCTTAGCGTTAAAAGAAAACCATACATGGATAATTGAGTTGGTCGAAGGAGATCCTACAAAGACAACCCAAGTAAGGATAAGCCTGAACCTTTAGACAAAGAAAGAAATCATCAGCTTCCTTAAAGATAACCTGGACGTGTTCGCTTGGAGTCATGAAGATATGCCAGGCATACCAGTGAACATCATTCAACACCACCTAACGTGGCTCTTGAGAAGAAGCCTGTCCAGTAAAGGAGAAGAGTTTTCGCTCCTGAATGAAACAAAGCAGTCATGGATGAGATGAACAAGCTGCTCGCTGCTAACTTCATCAGGGAAGTCTATTATCCTGAGTGGTTAGCCAACGTCGTCAAGGTCAAAAAGGCAAATGGGAAATGGAGAATTTGTGTCGACTTCACGGATTTCAATAATGCCTGCCCAAAGGACAGCTTCCCTCTGCCCAGGATTGACCAGCTTGTGGACTCGATAGCCGGGCACAAGCTTCTTACCTTTATGGATGCCTTTTCTCGATACAACTAAATACAAATGGCAGAAGAGGATCAAGAAATTACCGCCTTTATCACCAGTCAGGGGCTCTATTACTACAGGGTCATGCCTTTCGATTTGAAGAATGCGGGAGCTACGTACCAGAGATTGGTAAACCAGATGTTCAATAAGCAGATTGGAAGGAACATGGAAGTATATGTAGACGATATGCTCGTCAAGAGTAAAGAAGAGGAGGACCATCTAGAAGATTTCAAGGAGATATTCAATACATTCAGGCAATATAGCATGAAGTTGAACCCGTCCAAATGTGCCTTTGAGGTCTCCTCTGGAAAATTCCTCGTTTTCATGGTATCACAGAGAGGAATAGAAGCAAATCCAGAAAAGGTGAGAGCCATCCTTGAAATGTCCTCCCCGAAGACGGTCAAAGAAGTGCAATCCCTCACTACAAGGGTGGCAGCTCTTAACAAATTTGTCACCAAAGCAATAGGCAAATGCCTTCCTTTCTTCAAGATCTTAAAGCGGGCCTTCATCTGGACAGACAAGTGTGAAGCAGCATTCCAAGAGCTAAAGCGTTACTTGAGCAACCCCCACTCTTGATTCCGTCCAAAGAAAAAGAAGACATGTTCTTGTACTTGGCCATGTCTACAATCGTGGTGAGTGCAGCCTTGATTAAGGAAGAAAACAAAATACAACGCCCGGTGTACTACATCAGCTAGGACTTCCAAGGAACTAAAGCTCGATACCTACGAATACAGAAGATCACCTTTGTCTTGATAGTGGCCTCTAGAAAGCTTTGTCCATACTTCCAGGCTAACCCGATCATAGTAATGATGGACCAGCCCATTAAGAAAGCAATGAATAAACTTGAGGTCGCTGGATGAATGGTACAGTGGGCCATAGAGCTTCGTCAGTTTGATATAGAATATCGACCCCGAACGGCCATAAAAGCCCAGGCTCTGGCAGATTTCATAGCAAAATTCACTTCCCCCGAACATGAAGATAACCAGGAAGAACTCTGAACGATATATATTGTTGGGAAATTTAGGCCTCGGTTGATAGAATTAACAAGTTTTAAACCCAAATTGTTAATTAGATTTATTATGAATAAAACTTGTTAAAACAAACAAACATCAATATCTTGTCAAAATCATGCAACAGAAAAATAAATAAGACAAGATATGATTACCTAGGAAAACCAATGAAACCAACTAGTTTCACAGTAAAAAACCTGGGGGGAAACCTTCCCAAAAAGTAATCCACTATAGTAAAGAGAAGTTTCAGATCTAGTACAAAACCTTTGTCCCTAGACTCTACAATCCCCGTAGATGAACTCACAGTAGAAACCTTCTACTGCTTCAGAACCTCTGAACTCTTCAATATATGAACACCACCCTTTGATGATGCACGGATCCCAGTACGTGACTAACCAATTGTGCAGATCCTAGTATGCGACTTAATCACCAACTAGAAGAAGAAGAATGTTGGCTGCAAAGTTCTTCACTTCATCAACAATGAAGATCAAGAAGCACTTGGTTACAAAACCCTAAGGCGCAAAGACGCAGTAGCTTCTTTTAGAGAGAATAAGGCTTCGGTCACCTTTTGCATTCGTTCTCCTTGTATTCTCTTATGTGACAACCTCTAAAATAAGCCTTATATAGGTCTAGGGTTGTGAGAAAAGAAACCCTACACATACATGTCATCATGGGCCGAAAATCAGATCTGAAAATCTGAATTCCCGTAACTTCGACAGATAGGAAGTGTCGAGAAGGTGTCGAGCAGGAGTCAAGATTTAAACTTCGACAGATACAGCTATCGAGAAGGTGTCAAGGGGACAGAAGCTTTCTCGATCGATCAACAAGCTGTCGAGAAGATATCGAGATTGCGATAAGAATCAGCTGAAGAGCTCGATAGATAGCCTAGCTGTCGAGAGGTGTCAAGCAGCTATTGAGCAGCTATCGAGCTTTAATAACAGACACTTTTCAGACTTGAATCTTGGACAGACTTGCATGGCTTCAACACTTGAACTTGAAATAAGGTTTCTTGAAGCATTAAATACATCCTAGATCTACCCAAATACAAGTAAAGTGCATTTTGCCAAAGGATTAGCCAATTACATAAAAGAATGACATATGTTCTTAGCAAGTGAACCACATATGTCCTAACATATACGGACGGGTCGTCAATGCAGTAGAGAGGCGGAGCAGGCGTCGTCATCACTTCCTCAGAAGGGGACATCTTGAAGTTTGGAGTTTAACTTAAATTCCCTGTAACCAATAACGAAGCAGAGTGTGAGGCTATATTAACTGGGCTGAGGATAGCCCAAGCACTTAGAGTTAAAAACGCCTTGCTAAAAGGCGATTCCCAGCTCGTTATAGGGCAAGTCAAGGGGGATTTCGAAGCAAAGGAGATAAGAATGCAGAAATACCTCAAGTTGACAAACCAATTGGTAAGCAAGTTTGATCAGGTAGATTTTGCTCAGGTCCCACGTGATCAAAATGCAGAGGCTGACGAAGTGGCTAGTAGTGCGTCAATAGATATTCAGGCAAAGGTGATTGATTGGAAATTGGAAGAACAGAACTCTCCCAGCATTGAAGAATTTCAAACCTTCCTAGTGTACACCCGCGTAGGATGGACGAGCCCAATCCTATCCTACCTTAAGGATGGACGATTGCAACCAAATCCTGATGAAGCCAAGCATATCCGAAAATGGGCTGCCAGGTTCACGGTGCTGAATGACGAGCTTTACAAAAGAGGTTTCTCACAGCCTTACTTGAGGTGTATTGAAGAAGAAGAAGCCAAATATATTCTGGAGGAAGTTCACAAAGGCATTTGTGGTGATCACATGGGAGCAAAGTCCCTTGCAAGAAAGATCATGAGGGCAGGCTATTTCTGGCCCACAATGCAACAAGACACGGCGGATTTCGTAAAGAAGTGCGACAAATGCCAAAGGTATGGGAACGTCCAACGGGTCCCAGTAGAGAAGATGATGGCCATCACTTCCCCCTGGCCATTTGCACAGTGGGGAATTGACATTATGGGGCCTCTACCACAAGGGAAGAGGCAAGTAAAGTTCTTACTCGTCACTATCGACTACTTTACAAAGTGGGTGGAGGCAGAAGCATTAGCCATGACCACAAAAGAAAAGGTACGAAGTTTTGTATGGAAAAATATTGTGTGCAGGTTCAGGATCCCACAGACGATCATCTCGGATAATGGTCATCAGTTCGATAGTCACGGGTTCAGATCATTTTGCTCAAGCCTTGGCATCAAGAACAAATATTCATCCCCGGGACATCCTTAAGCCAATGGACAGACTGAAATAACGAATCGAACATTGCTGAAGATCATCAAGGCTCAATTAGTGAGGGCAAAGGGAGCATGGCCCGAGGAGTTACCTAACGTTTTATGGGCTTACAAAACTACAGCAAGAACCCCCACAGGAGAAACACCCTTTAACCTGACATATGGCACAGAAGCAGCCATCCCCGTCGAAATATGGCTCGCTAGCCCTAGGACGGAATTTTTTGACAAACACAGCAATAACGACCAATTGAAGTTGAACCTGGGTTGTTTGGACGAAGTCAGAGACAGCCTCTCAAAGAATGGCCAAGTATTAGCGGAGGATAGCAGAGTACTACAACCAAAGGGTGAAGCTCAAAAGGTTCCACATCGGAGATCTCGTCCTACGAAAGGTGACGCCTATGACAAAGGATCCAGCACAAGGCAAGTTAGGGCCAACATGGGAAGGACCCTACAAGGTCGTCCAATATTCTTGGCGAGGAAGCTATCACTTGGAAGATTTGGATGGGAACAGGTTACCTCGTCCTTGGAATGTTGAGCATCTAAAGATGTATTACGAATAGGAACTGTAGTCCATTTGTAAGCTGTCAGCATTGTCTTATACTTTTTAATGCAAATCAAATAAACGTATTATTCAGCGATTAACATACTTTGACTATCTTTTTCACGCTTAATATGAAATCACCATCTGGATGCAAAAACCCCGACCAAGTTAAAATGATAAGATTCCTCCAAAGGAGGTAAATTATTTTAACTGGAAAAGACGGTAAGATTCCTTAAATGGATGTACATCGTCCCAATAAAAGACGATAAGATTCCTTAAATGGATGTACATCGTCCAAATGAAAGACGATAAGATTCCTTAAATGGATGTACATCGTCCAATAAAAGACAATAAGATTCCTTAAATGGATGTACATTGTCCCAATAAACGATGATAAAATTCCTTAAATGGATGTACATCTTCCAAATAAAGGATGATAAGATTCCTTAAAATATTTTTCTAAGTCCCCAAGGGAGGAGGCTCCTCGGAGGTATATAAGTCTTCCTGCCAAGGATGAAGGAAGGTCGTCCACTAAGTTAAATTGGCAAGATTCATAATTGAGCGAAAATTTCTCTTAGTCCCCAATGGACGACGAAAAGCATAAACAAAAGATGCAAACAGAAAGTACTCACAAGCAACATAAACACAAGGGAAATAAGCATATATATATAAGAGCTATAAATTGTTCAAAAAGCCCTAAAACAGGCAGGGCACCAAGTGGTAAATTGTTCAATAGCCCCAAAACAGGCGAGGCACCCAAAAAAGAAGAAGAAAAAAGAACAAAGGGTTTGTAGGCAAATAGAACAAGGGAATCAAGCTTTAGGAGCATCATTTCCACCCTTCTCAGACACCAAAGGATCCTCGCCAGCAAATGCAATAGCCTGAGCAGCCTACGCCACCTCATCTGCCTCGATCTCCTTACCAATTGCCTCAAAATCCAGGTTCTCATGATTTGTCTCTAGACTGTGCTTCACCAGGTATCTTCTCAACAGCTTGAATCCCTTAAAATACCAGCCAAACAAAATGGCGTTGTACTCCTCCATGAGCTGGAAAGCATGGATGGCCTTGGCCACGACGCTCTTCATTTTTTGATTGGCCGCCTCCAATTGCTCGTCCCTTTGCTTCACCAAATGCTTCTCTGCATTCAGCTCCTCAGTTAAGGCTTTTATCTTTTCCTTGGATGAATTATTGACGTCCATCACCACTATTAAATCCTTTCTCAAACCTGAGGCTTCAGCTTCCAATGCCTCCACCTTGGAAGTAGCCATCACGGCCTTCTCTTCACTTGCCAAGTATTGGAAAGTGATGTGCATCACCTCCCCCAACACCTGGCATCCAAAATCACGTAATGAACAACTAATATACTTCGTGTTAAAAAAAAAAGAAAAAAAAGAGAGGAAAAATGAAGGAAAGTTACCTGGACAAGCTTATGGACATGGCGATTCACCATCTCGTGAGAGGGAACGCTGGAGATTTCTTTCAGCTCCTTCGGCGTCATGACTTCATTAGCCCGAGCTAGGGCCGTCTCAGCATCCGCCCAGACACTGGCCCCCATTTTCTCTTTGCCTTTGTCATTTGTCTTGCGCTTTTTGGCACGAGGAGTTACCTCCTCAACAGACAGGGCTGCAGAAGTGACACGTCCCTCATCCAAGGCAAGGGTGGACAAACTTTTTTCTGTCACTTCTTTCTCTTTTTCTTATTCAATGACCCTCAACCTCCGTTGGCCAATGCAAGAGAGGGGCTCATTTTTCTTGGCCTTGATCCGAGCATAAAATTCCTGATTAAACTTAGTCGTCATTTCTGTGAAAAAGAAGAGAAATAACAGGAAAGTTAGAAAAGAAAGAAAAGGGGAAAAGGAGAAAAGGAAAGGAACGATAGAAGACCTATTTTCATCCTAAAATGACTCACTTTTTTCTTTGCGATGGATGGCACGAAGGACGTAATGGGAAGGATCTAGCCCTAAATAGTGACGAGCTAAGGTCCTAGGGTCAACTAGATCATCAAAATCGTTGATGGTGCTCGCGTACTCGACAGCTGCACGAACACGCTCTTCAAACCTAATCTCCAACTCTGGACGATCTTTGACTGTAAAACAAAAAAAAAACAAAAAACAAAACGCAAGGTCAGAAGGGACGATCAGAGTAAAGAGGTAAACCAAAAAGAAAGAAAAAATGCAAGGCAAATGCACCAAGTTGAGGGGTCTCCCACCGACGCAGCAGCCTAGGGACATCCCCCCAGAAGTCGTCAAAAGGGTCTCCCAACCGTCACCCGACACAAAAAAAGTACCTAGGCTTCTAATAACGGAAGGAGGAAGGTAGATCGAAGATGAGCCGAGACCTTCTATCCCAAGGAACGAGCTCGTAATAACCAAACTCTTTGGAATTTTTCAGATGGTAAAATGGACGAACTCGTTTGATGTGATCATATTACCTGTCAGCTATGATCGTCCAGATTACTGTACAACTTATGACGATCCTCCACGAATTTGACATAAGCTGTCCTGGGGCTATGTTGAAGTAATGAAGAAGCTCCATTATAAACGGATGGCCAGGAAACCTAAGGCCGCACAGGAAGGCAGCCTCGTAGAAACAAACCTCCCCATGGGCAAAAGCACAGGATTTCTCACCCTTTCTAGGAAGACAAACCCTAGTCTCCTCGGAAAACTGGAACCTATCCCTAAATCTAAGGATGGTATCCTCCTTCAGAGAACACTCTTCCCAAAGGGCATGGAAAGACCAGGGGGAAGCAGAGTCGGAATGAAGGGAAGACGAAGGTACGAAAATAGCTGTATCCATCTTAGCCCCATCCGTACCGATGCTAGAAGACAGGTTGGCCTCTATGTCACTAGATCTAACTTCAGAACTCGTATTTTCCCTCCTAAGAACCCCTCGCACCGACTCAAACCAACCTAGAGATTGACACAACAATGGGTATAGATCACCCAACACTAAACTTAAACTACTGTCACCTAGGGCAAAATCCCTATTCTGTGGGCAATGTCCACTTGAAAAGCCTATAAATGCACCCAAACAAGCAAAAAAGAAGGCAACTAAGGGGGAAGTGCACCTAATATCAAAGTAATCCACCATTAAGGAAACAGAAAAAGCAAAGCTCTAAAAAAGAACAAAGCACAGGAAAAGGAAGTAAGTAAAGCCTTAAAAGGCAAGAAAGAACAAGGAAAACAAAGGGGCGTACTTGAAAAAGAAAGTGAAACTAAGAAATCAAGGGGATGAGCGCAAAAATTAGAGCATAAAGCACAGAAGAAGCTGAGGATTTGGAGCAATAAACACAGAAGAAATTGAGATTTCAAAAAAGTAGTGTAGAAAGAGAACACAAAGGGTTTAGAAAAGGAGTGCCTCAAAATTTATGGGAAAACTGAAAGGCTTCACTGGAACCGAGAACCCCTCAGCTGATCCTGGTGTGCCATGTGGCCACGACACATGCCACGCCGCCATTGAGTAATAACTGCGAAGGGGCGGAACCCCAAGCGCCATAACCGCCAAAAGGGGGGGGGGGGGCTCATCATATTCCCATGGTCGTCTCTAAATTGAACAACATCGGAATAGGGGGGCAGCTGATGGACGATCACAATTCCCTCGGGCAACCTCCCAGTCCAAAAGAGGAGCCAATGGACGAAGGAACCACTCCACTCCGTCATTTCCCAAATCCATTGGACGAAGGAAGGACTACCAGCTCATAAATAATGGCAATACGTTACAGGACTACAATAAGTCTCCTAACCGTTGGAGAGACGAAGATCCTTTCATCAACACCACCAAGAAGCATTACAAATACCACATTTAAACCTCCATTAGAGCACCCCCAATGGCTAGGAAAAGGAAGCAGGTATATATGCAAGCATCTCAGGACCTAAAAGGGTACAGAATTCTAATACAAAAACTCTGATATTTTAGTATCAAAACTCTCATTTCTCTCTCAGTTAACGACTTAAGCATCGGAGGCTCTATAGCAGGCACCACACCGATGTTCCCTCTCTTTATTTGTTCTTGTAGGGCTTTTGGACGACCTTGGTCAACGATCCTACTGGACGACCATCTCTATTGACGATCTTGGCATCATCAGCCACCACCACCACCACCAGTCCCAGTAACCGGCTAGTCCAATGTCATTTGAGGTCAAACAATTCCAAGTGTAACTATGTCATGATGAATCACATTCACGTTTCTTTGAGATTGTAATTATATAGTAGAATTTATATGCATAACTCAAAAAAAGAAAAGAAAAGAGGTAACCCAGAGAAAATAATACAAAAACTTTCCAATTAACGAGATGAAAAAATGTTTCTAGATTGGTATATCCAAATGGCCAGGCGTAATCACGAAAATTAAAAAAAAAAATTGTGACTTACAATGACAATAGAACATGCCAGACAACCCTTTTTGAATCGCAATAGTTTGTGCCAATCTTTGCTGTCAATTATTAGTAGCAAAACCCACCATCTAACCATATGTGTCATACCAACTTGCATTAGATGTGATTGGGGCACACTCAAATTTGCAATCCCTTTCTAAAATATAGATGGTATTTGTTCATTTTTGAACCTAGAAGGGAAAATTGGTTAGTTTCAAAGTTTAGAGAGAAAATTGTGAACTTCTCAAAAATAAAGTGATAAACAGGATTCACACTTGTCACTAATTCATATATTTTGATAAGGAAGGGGTGGGGACATGGGTATTGGGTAGCATAGGTTTTATTTAAAATAAATAAATAAATAAAAAGAAAGTAATCCACCAGACCTGCCATTTGGCCCATTTGTGCTTTGCCAACCTGTGGTTTAAAACTTAAAACTTTGCCCACTCGAGCTTCATTTTGTTTGCTCCCTGTTACCCACCTCACCCTCAGACATTAGAAAAACACGTTTTTAATAGAAATCACAACATAAGAAGGATCAAAACCACTTTCCCTTAAAGGCTTTCCTCACAAGCCCTAGAAACATGAAAAATCTTTGTATTGAGCTGGGTTTTTTATTTTTCTACTACTATTTCATAAAATTTTCATTATCCCAGACATTTTGACTTTGAGGCATTTCTGATTCAAAGATATAGCAAACCAGATATGAAATTTCTGCTTTATTTGGGTTGGATTTTCACCTTTTGAAAGATTGGTTTGTTGGGCGGAAGTACATTGATGTGTAGTTTTGCTTCACAGGAAATTTGGGTAGAATTTGATGAGCAATGTCTTCTTTGAGTGGAAATTACTCAGGTTCAAGTGGGCATATGTGTACATATGAGACTTGTGTGCTAAGAACAAGTCTGATAGTGGATGATTTTGGGAGAAGGTTTCTGGGTTGTAGCCGATATAACGTAAGTTTAGTTTTTAGTTAATCTAGTTGACTGAAGTGAGTTTGGAAAGTGATATGTTGAATTAAATTTATGAACAAGTTGGTCCCAAGTGCCCTTTCTTTCATTGGATTGATAATCCCACTTGTATACGTGGGAATGAAGCTGCCCTTTTGGTGCAACAAAAGCTATCTATACTGCGGAGTGAACTGCAACTTGCCAATGAAAGGGAAAGAACAGCTACCCAAACAGCAGCAGAAGCTACCCAAATGGCAAAAATTACTCAAGAAAGGGCAACAAAAGCTACTGAAAGGGAGAGGAAGTTTCAAGCTGAGTCTATTAAAGCAAAGGAGATTGCAGCGAGAGCTTTAGAGCAAGAGAGAAAGTCCAGAATCACATTAATTCTTTCATGGCTTTTTTTTCTTTTCTTTTTTTGGGTTATGTTGTTGTTGTTGTTGTTGTTTTTTTTTTTTTTTTTTTTTTTTTTTTTTTTTTTTTTTACTCAAGTGAGAATGTTGGAATGATGAGATTGGGTCTGCCTAGTGGGTTGTAATATATAAGTAGTTTCTTAATTAGCCAATGTTACCTTGAAGCCACTTTATTTTGTAATAGCACCATGGTTTAAAGTGAATTGGCAACTTGTGTCTTGTGTTTTGTTGGATGCTATGAATTGTGTCTAGTGTTTGTGTTGAAAGTGCATTGTGTAAAGTGAATTGTGTTGAAAATTAATTGTTTAAAGTGCATTGTTTAAAGTGAATTGAGCCTGGTGTTTGTGTTGAAAGTGCATGACAACCATCTGTCAACTTGCAAAAGAAGACAAATGCAATGCCATGTAGTCAAAATAATAAACCTGCTTTATTGAACATATACACACATAAACCTACTATATTCAACTGCCATAATCAACCACATGACAACAACTACTCAAAATAATAAACCTGCTATATTTAGCATGTACACACATAAACCTGCTATATTTAACTGCAATAATCAACCACATGACAACAACTACTCAAAATAATCATATAAAACACTTGCCATTAAGTTGGGAATTTGTCTACACACTTAAAGTGGCATTGAACATTGTCTTTCATCAACCACCAGTCAAAATAAGGCATTTGGTACAACAACCACAAAACAGTTGCACTTGCCATGACCATTGTTTTGACATTTGGTACAAAATTTACTAAAATAACCTAAGCCCCAACAATATTTTGACAGCATATAAACTAACACTTTATCATATAACCCCAATAGCATGTAAACTAACACATTGCCCTACCCTTGTTTAAAAATATTAAACTAACACTTAATTGACATATATAACCACATTGCCCTGCCCTTGCTTCATTGACTGCCCTTGCCCCTGCCCCTATGGCTGCCTCTCCTCCCATAGCTGCCCTTTCCACCTCTTATGTTGCATTTTTGTGTCCTTGTTGCATTACTTCTTCCTCTGAAAGCAGTTTCTCTAGTAGCAAATGGTCTTGTAGGATACAAAATACAACAATTGAGATGTTAGCTACCCATTTCACTAATTTAAGAATAAACCTCAAACATAAAACTATAGTACCTGTGATGATGGTGCTCTAGTGTCCCATGTTTCTGCAGGGGTGTGTAGAGCTGGCTGGCTTGAAGAGAACCATGGACCTCCTTTAACTGTGTACTTGAAGTCTGAAGAGTACCATTGAACTAGTGGCTTTGACCTTGAAGTTTGGTTGGAGAAGGCCATATTATAAGACCGATGAGTTGGTGGGGGCTGAGATGAAGATAGGGCTTGAGATGAGGATGAGGCCCGGGATGAAGATGGGGTCTGGGATCTTTGTCTGCATATAGAAGCCATTCCCCTTGCCTACAACCAAATTTCAGCATGTTAAAGCAGTTATTGATGTATTGCTGGTAACAATTAAATGAACACATACAAAATACTTACTGATTTAGCTTTCTACATTCTCTTCCTTCTCTCCCATGGTGTCTTGCCAGTGGCATTAGCCTTGCATCCTCTTGCATTGTGCCCTTCCCTTTGACATCTCCCACATTTGATGGACTTGTTCTTTCTAGAAACTCTATAAGGATTCCTTGGCTCATCAGCATCCATCTTCCATTTTATGGGTGGCCTGCCTGGTGGCTTATAGACATTAGGCGCAACAGGAGCAGGTAGGCCACTTGGAATCCACTCAAACTAGCCGGCATAGGAGGTAAAGGTGTCTTGTATGTCTCTACATAAGCATCTTTGTAGTAGCATGGATGGGTGTAATCCTCTGGTTTCTCACAATTCACAAAAATGGCTGCAACTCCTTGCTTGCAGGGGATTCTTGTCAAGTCTCACAATCTACAACTACATGTCTTCCTTACCAAGTCCACCACATGCCTCTCCCTCTCATTATCAACTTCAGACACAAACCTCCCAGATGGCATTACATAGAAGCCCTTACACTCTACTTTCAACTTCTCCAGTCTGTCTTGTATGTTTGGACATAATTTGCCACGATACTTTTCTATGTCAGTCCTCTTTATGTAAACTCTACTCATAAGCCTAACCTTAATCTATTCTAGCATTAATAAGATTGGCTTATCTCTAGCCTTTAAAATCATGGAGTTAAAGCTTTCACTCAAATTGTTGACAATACAATCAGTCAAAGCCCTAGGAGTAAAATGAGATCTGGTCCATTGTGCAAGATCTATATCTGCAAGATATTTCTTAGCTTCTTCATCCAAGTCTTTTAGATATTAGACCCCCCTCTCAAATTTCCTAACTGATGTTATGCCCGCACACCTCCACAATGCACTCTTCAACTCCATACCCTTGTGATTAACCTTATAGTTGTCGTATATGTGGTACACACAATACCTATGCTCTACAGTTGGAAATAGAGTCTCCATTGCAGATATAAGGCCCTGAGTATTACAAGCAAGTAAGCAAGTTCAGAATCACAAATAAGTAAGTAGTATGATCAATATGAACATCACAAGTAAGTAATAATTATGAACAATATGAGAATACCTTCTACCTATCACTGATGAAAACCAGATTCAGTTGCTCTAGCCTACCAATATCATTTGCAAATTGCTCCAAGAACCAAATCCAACTGTCCTTGTTCTCTTGCTCAACCACAGCCATTGTCATTGGGAATATATTGTCATTTCCATCCTTAGCAGTGGCAGATAGTAATTGCCCACCAAACCTACCCTTCAAGTGACATCCATCCAGCCCAACAAATGATCTACAACCACCTAGAAACCTTTGTTTTTGAGCATTGTACCGAATGTACATCCTTTTGAACTTGGGTTGTGCATTCTCATCTTCCTTCTCTGTTTGCAATATCACCTTACTTCTTACATCTATCCTTTTTATCATCTCTGCATAATCTCTAAGTAGGCTATGTTGTTGCTCTTCATTCCCAGTGATCAAACCCCTAGCTACCTTTCTTGATCTATACACTTGACTAAGATTTAAATCAATTGAAATCTACGGCATGACATGGTGTTGGACACCTGAGACCTCCCAATTAGGATTTCTACTAAAATCTTCCAAGCACCTGTTTACCACATATGCTTATGTAACTTGACTATTTTGAAATGTTAGGAGGCAGGTACATTCAGGATTAAGTAGGTACATTGTAAGTGTTTGTAAGATTTTTGTAGTAGAGGGTGCACATTTCAGATCAAGACACTTAATAAGTGTGGATGGAGTGTGCACCTCCATCCACACTTATTCTTACAATGTACAAAAATCTTCTTCTTCTCATTTAACTTCCACTTGATATCAATATGCTTCTAAATGGCATACTCCCTTAGGGCCTTCCTAAAAACCTTGAAGTTTGGAAATTTCATCCCTTTTTCCAACTTAACATTTCTCATATCAGTCTTCTCATTGAATTTTGGGTAGCCAAGCCTCTGCTCATCATCAAAACCATCCATACTTGCAATGTCATCCTTTAGAGCTGGTTCAGCCCACTCCTCATCTACACTATATATGGAGGTGGAACAGTGTTTGTAGGAGGTGTATTAGTGTTTGGCTGAGGTGTATTAGTGGTTGGTTGAGGTGGATCATTGTTAGGCTCAGGTGAAACAATGTTAGGCTCAGATGGAACACTGTGAGGTGGAGAAACCAACCAAATACATCATCATCAAAGTTGTCTCCTTCTAAATCTTCATTCAACCAATCAAACTCCTCTTCAACGGCAGCTGCTACACCATGTGATTCTTCTACCATCACACTATCACCATCACTCTCTAATTGGCCATCTCCATCTTCCCCTCCACCAACCCCTTCAAGAAGTTCAACTACAAGGGGAGCATGACCACTTTCCACTTACAGTATGATGGTGTCTATTGGCCATTCCACATGAAGCTTACACATAGACACCACATCTGCATCATCATTTATGAGCCTCAAGTCTTTCTCCAAGTTGCCCCCAGGAACTAAATAATGAAACCTAAATGGTTCATCAACCCCTAAATCATCACATATACCTTATATTTCAAAATAACTAAGCCTATCAGGATCCTTATCATACACTATTTCAACTTTCCCACCAAAATATTCTAAATTTGGGTTCCACAGAATAGTACCCCTATAATGAGCCTCAAATACCCCTATAATGAGCCTCGAATTTGAAGTCTATATCATCCATCTGCAATAACAAATTACCAGGTTATACATAGACAATTAACGAATTGTAAAAGAAGAAACACATAAAGAATAAATACTTGTATGTTTCTGTTTTGCTTTTGGGAGGCAACACACACGGGGGCAGGGACCACATGTTTTTGTTTTACTAATAAGCATATGCAAACACTAAAATTAAAACCCAACAGATTTGTAGGGTCCACAATACGGCACAATGACCACGACAGACAAAATGCCTATAAACATCAACAAATTATATCCACATGTGGTTACATTTTTCATAAACATCAACAAATTCATGTAACATTCTCAATAATGATGAGCTTCGACAGATAAATACATAACATTGACTGATTTCTTAAAAAAATTATAAAACCCAAACAAACCCAAAGAAAAATAGTTTGAAAACCCAAACAATGACTGATTTATTACCTAGATTTGGGTCCCTCGAACAACCCGTTGCTCATCTTGGTTTATTCTTGCAGCACGATTTGTATATAGATGTAGAAGGGAATTTTTTGTGATTCTAGGGCTCGTGAGGAAAGTCTTTAAGGGAAAGTGGTTTTGATCCTTCTTATGTTGTGATTTCTATTAAAAATGTGTTTTTCTAATGTCTGAGGGTGAGGTGGGTAACGGGGAGCAAATGGAATGAAGCTCGGGTGGGCAAAGTGTTAAGTTTTAAACCACAGGTAGGAAAAGTTCAAATGTTCCAAAGCATAGGCAAAGTTTTACACACACATGACTTTAGCCATTTGCACGTCAGGTTTGGAGAATTAGGAATTATTCTAGTACGCTAATTGTGTTGAGAGAGCTTTCGTGGAAGGTGTTGGTGAGAGACTACTAGGGCAAGACTCGGATCCAGTGCTCTTGTGTGCATCAAATTCCGTAGGATGCTAACACAAAGTAAGTTTTAGTTATGTGTCAATATCCTATTAAGTCCCATACACAAGAGAATCCAAAGCTGTGTTTGAGAGGATTAACAAGTAACAAGTCATGTGTCAATAAGAAAGAAGGTAAGACATGTTTGGGGTTGGCCGAAACCAGAGCAGGATGCAGCCAGGTTTGCAAGAGACCATAATGCAAGCCGGATTCGAAACAAAGTTATATATGCTTTAGGGTTCTAATTCATTTTTGTTTATATACTAAGATTAAATAAAAAGAATATATTATCTAATTCGAAACCATGTGATGCTTGAGGTCAAAAAATTCTAAGAGTAATTATGTCATGATGAATCACATTCAAAAAAAAAAAAAAAAACAAAACAAAACGAGGCAACCCAGAGAAAATAATACAAAAACTTTCCAATTAACAAGATAAAAAAATGTTTCTAGATTGGTATATCCAAATGGCCAGTGTAATCACGAAAATTTTAAAAAAATGTGACTTGCAACGACAGTAGAGCATGCCAGAAAGCCCTTTTTGAACCCCAATAGTTTATGCCAATCTTTACTGTCAATTATTAGTAGCAAAACCCACAATCTAACCATATATGTCATGCCAACTTGCATTAGATGTGATTGGGGCACACTCAAATTTGCAATCTTCTTTCTAAAACATAGATGTATTTGTTCATTTCTGAACCAAGAAGGGGAAATTGGTTAGTTTCAAAGTTTAGAGAGAAAATTGTGAACTTCTCAAAATAAAGTGATAAACATGATTCACACTTGTCACTAATTCATATATTTTGTTAAGAAGGGGTGGGGACATGGGTATTGGGTAGCATAGGTTTTATTTAAAAAATAATAAATAAATAAAAAGAAAATAATCCACCAGACCTATCATACTTATCTAAGGGTCTGTTTGGATACTGCTTATTGCTGAAAACTGAAAACATTGTAGCGAAATAATTTTTCAATGTGTGAATAGTGCCATGGGACTCAGGTTAGAAGTTATATTTGCTGAAAGAGGTACTTGTGGGTCTGGTGAACAGTGCATGAGACCCAACCAAAAAAACGCAGAAGTGGATAGCAACGCAAACGCATTGCTATCCAAACCCATTCTAAGTATCTTTTAGGGTTTTTATTTTTATTTTTTTTGAAATAAAATTTCAACTTCAATTTCTTTATTATTACCTCATTAGAGCATCTCCAATAGGCTCTCTAAAGCCTAATTTGGAGAGCAAACACACAAAAAAACCCCTCCAACAGCCTCTCCATCTCCATTTTTTTTTTTTTTAGATTTGCTACAATAGCTCTCCAGGCATGGAGAGCACTGTAGCAATTACTGTAGCAACTCTAAACAATACTCTCCCTTAAAATAATACCCGGTTGAATAAAAAATGACTTTTTTCTCTTTCCTCCCTTTCTCTTTCTTCCTCACAATCTATCTCTCTTCTTTATCTCAACGACTACAAAACGCAGAATACAATCCAAACACAAAAACAATTTTTCTCATAAACCAAATGAAATCAAAAAAAATAAAAGAAAAAAAAAGAAAAAGAAAAGAAAAGAGAGAGACCTATTCATGAGCAAAAGAATTAATTCAATTTCAATAATCACAACCGATTAAAATTTTTAATTTTCACTCTATAATCACAACGGTAACAATAGAACTATTCTTGATCTTTTCTCTCAAACATCTCTAAACTCAGTCTCAATCAAAATACAAACTTAAATCACAATTTTAAAACTAATTAAATTAGAAGAAGAAAAAAAAAAAAAAGCAAAGCTGACCCATCTGAGCCTCGATGGGGAGGAGGATATGCGGTGGTGGGAGAAGGACAAGCAGACAATCTTTATGTGTGAGAGAGAGCTACAGCCGAAGTGCTGCTAGAGAAGAAAAGAAAAAAAGAAAAGTGCTCCTAGAGCTCCAGACAAAGTGCTAGAGAAGATAGAGATAAGGGAAAGGTGTGGAGGAGAAAAAAAGAGGAAAAAAGAAAAGAAAAGAAACGTGTGTTGGAAAAAAAGAGATAAGGGAAAAATAAAATAAAGAATAAGAAATTAAAATTGAGAAATGCTACTACAATATTTTCATAATATTTTCACAATAAATCTTAAGTGGTGGGTTGTTACTAACTAATACTGATGAAAAAAAAAATTAATTGATGTGTTCAAATTAAAATCAGTAATAACTTACTACATATGATTTATTGTGAAAATATTATAAAATATTAAGAACGTAGCATTTCTCATTAAAATTAGATGAATGAAAGAATATTGAAAAAAAATATTAAAGAAAGAATTAAGAAATAATATTTAAATGGGATAGAGAAAATGATAGAAAGTCGGTTGGAAAGTGTATTTAAAAAAGTTAGTAGGCAAAAAGTAAAATGAACTATTTACTCTCTAAACAGTACACAAATTTGAAGAACTTGCTGGAGATGCTCTTATAGTCATATATATTCCTACATATGTGGTTTACCATTTACCTCCACATTCTTATATATACTTTCAGCTTCTTAACGGTAAAGTCCTGCTACAAGAGGAAATATTCCCGCCTCTTCTCTTTTCTCAAGTCTTAGAGTTTAGATCAGAGTTAACTTTATCCTATTGCGCATTCCTTCCAAGTTAACTTTACAAGCAATTCCTCTCCCTTTCAAATCTGTGCACCCCCTTCTCTCTCCAATGTCTCTCTTGATCGCATCTCATCTCTTCGATTCTCTCTCTCTTCTATTCCTCTCTCCGATCAGTGTCTTTCTCTTCCTCATATCTCTTCATCCCTCTATATCATCTCACTCTCTTCTATAAGACTTTGACATCTCTTTTAGCCTTCATCTGCATTGCTATATGCTTTGCCTTGCCATCCACATAATCTGTCCATCTCCAGCTGGACAGAGCAGTCCCAAGCCTAAGCTTTCATCAAGCCAAAGCTAGAGACAGAATCAAAAATGCTAGGTTGTTGCCGCCGAATGGCACTGAAGTCAACTTTGGGCTCTCTAGGTAACAATACTCACCTTTTACACACTAAGATTACTTTTTTGCCCCAACAATAACAACCAGTAATAACTTGCCACTTAGGATTTGTTGTAAAAATATTGTAGACATATCATTTCTCTTACACTTTACCACCCTAAACTATACACTAGATTACACTTTGCACCTTAAACTATTTGAATACACGCTTTGCACCATAAATTATAACCATTGTTACATTTTGCACCTTGTCATTAGTTTCACTATTAAATTAGACAGAAATTAATAGCACATGACTTGCACAAATTTTTTGCTTAGGTGGCACAATGTTTAAAGACCAAAATACCCTTTTCACAAACAATTAAAAACAAAAGTTTTCTTTTTTCTTTTTTTTCCAGTTTTTTATTTCTTCCTAATGCGTACAGGTACACAGCTCTCTCTCTTTCCCAAGGTTTTTTCCTCTTTTTGGACTGCAACCTTCGAATGGCTTTTTTCTAGCACCACCACACATTGACTGTTATCACCACCACCATATCCTGTTGCAGCAGTTGAAGTTCTTGCGCCTCCAGCCCAAGAATTTTCAGAAATTCTCGCACCTCCAGCCCAGGAATTTGGAGACCAATTGATGACACAACATTCAATACAACAATTCAAACAAAAAATACGACCCTGTACAATATTCCACAAACAATCATCGTTTCTTCTATATAAAAATAAAAAAAAAAAAAAAAAGAGTCATAATTTAACAATTCCAAAAAGCTGCAAAACAATAAAGCTCTACCTACCCAACCCACCTTTTGACAATAATACACCCATCAAAAATCCCAACTATTATCATATCCAAGCTAGTATGAGCAAAGTTTTTTTTTTTTTTTTTTTTTTTTGAAGGGGAATAAATATTGCAATGCAAACAAGAGAAACAAGATACAAGGAGGGACCGAAAACAAAGAGAACCCACAGAGCAGGAATTAGTGCAGCATGTCTACTTGTACAATGGATTCTAAAAAAGAAGGGGTAACCCCATACCACACCTGATAAGAACCAGTCCTACGGGCAAAATGACCAAGCTCGTGGGCTACATAGTTGAAGGCCCGGCTAAGAAATTTGAAAGTGCAGAAAACAAAGGAGGCTTGGGCTTGAATAATATCCTGTATGATGTGCCCAAACGAAGTCCAAGTAGCAGAGTCATTGATTGCGCTAACCACATTAGAAGCATCACTTTCAAGCATTACACGTGGAAGATGAATTTCTTGAGCAAGCAGGATACCTTGCTCCATGGCAAGGACTTCCACTAATTCCACTGGGTAATGGGACTGAAGAGGTTTGCAAAGGCAGCGACTGTTTCACCCTTGCAATCTCTGATGATGACTCCAATGCTAGAAATTCCTTCAAAGTCTGATGAAGCTCCATCCACATTTATTTTAAAAACACCAGGTCGAGGAGGAGACCAGCAGCAAGAAAGTGGCGGCCTAGGGGTGGAGAGGTCTATATTTGATGCATTAGCGGAAACTTCAAAAGAGCTTCTAGCCATCTGCCAAACCTATGAAGGGGAAAAGCATTTACCTTCATGAGGATCTGTTTCGGTTATACCAAATTGCCCAAGCAACAGCGAAGAAAGATTCTAAAACATGAGAGGGCTTGTGTGCAAGAATGTACATGGCCGAATCAGGAAAGGTCCAATGGTTTCTTTGGAACGACTGCACACCTTCAGACCAAAAGCTCCAAACCCAAATAGCAAACTCACAATGTAACAAAACATGATGAATGGATTCTAGCTCCTTGTTACAAATTGGACATTCTTTGGCTGTGTTTATGCCTCTGGCACACATTTTTTCCTTAGAAGGCAACCCATTAACACAAGCCCTCCAAGCAAAGATCTTAATCTTTGCAGGAAGGTTGAGGTGCCACAGTCTCCTCCAAAGGGGCTTGAAAGGATCCCCCGTGGAGCTACCCGCATCATCACTTCCTTCAACCAAACCATGGGCAATTTGGTAGGCACTCTTCACAGTGAACTCACCACGACTGTTTCCCATCCAAATTAACTTGTCCTCAGGCAAACTTTGGCTAAGCGGAATCCTTAGAATTGTGTCTACTTCAAGGGGGAGGAAAGTTGCTCTAATAACATTAGCTCTCCACCATTTTAAGGCAGGGTCAATAAGGGAAGAGGCCATAGGGAATATTATGAGGTTATTAGGAGGGGTGATGACTTTGTGTGTGGTGGGGGTGGGAAGCCATTTATCATCCCATATGTGAATTTGTTTACCATTGCCCACTCTCCATCTAGTTCCCTTTCGAATGACTTCCAAACTGTTAAAAATGCTTCGCCAGGAGTAAGAAGGATTTGAGCCAAGTGTTACACTAAGGATGTCACTGGAAGGAAAGTAACGCGCTTTGAAGACCCGGGCAATAAGGGAAGTTGGATTTGTAAGGATTCGCCAAGCTTGCTTTGCCAGCATTGCTAGATTAAAAGCTTGCAAATTTCGAAAGCCCAAACCCCCTTTGGATTTAGAATAGCACATTTGTTTCCAACCGACCCAAGCCATTTTTGATTCGTGATGCTTTTGGCCCCACCAAAAATTCATCATCATGCTTTCAAGATCCTCACATAGGCCCTGAGGGAGCTGAAAACAGCTTATGGTGTAAGTGGGGATAGCTTGGGCCACCGCCTTAATAAGAATTTCCTTTCTGCCCATGGAGAGCAACTTCCCCTTCTATTCTTGAAGTACGAATTTAGTATGGGCAAAGATTTGAGGACTAAATTCGTACTTCAAGAATAGAATTCTTGAGACTCGTAGCTCTTACTTTGTCAAAACAAATAATTTAAGATTCTGCTCAAGTTTCTTGTTTGAATTTCTACAATGGCCTTTACAAGGCTTTTCTTACTTGGCATCTATTGTCCTATTTTCTTCAACATCTTTTGCTGTTGTAGGTTTATTACTTGTGTCAAATCAAATTTGTTTCAATGGAGTTGGGGTTTCGATTGAGTGAGACTTGATAAAAAACTTTTTCTTGCTCAAAAGACACAGAGATTGAGTTGGGGTTTCAATTTGGAATTTACAATTTCTTTTATGAAAAGCGAGAGAGTAAGAGAGTGATTTAAGAAGTCACAATTTGGGGCTTTCGTCAAGGTGGTGGAGCAGTGGTGTCGCGGTGGAGCTGAAAATATTTTTAATTTGGGGATTTAGGGTTACAGACTAAGGGTTTTAATTTGGGAAAGAGAGAAATTTGAACCTGTACACATGCGAGAGAGATGAAGAGTTGAAAAAAAAAACTTTTGTTTTAATTGTTTGTGAAAAAGGGTGTTTTGGTCTTTAAAGAGTACTATTTAAGCAAAAATCATGTGCAAGTCATGTGCTATTAATTTCTGCTTAACTTAACCCTAAAATTAACATTATGGTGCAAAGTGTAATAAATGTCATAGTTTAGGGTGCAAAATGTGTATTTAAATAGTTTATGGTGCATAGTGTTATCTGGTGTATAGTTTAAGGTGGTAAAGTATAATTTCCCCAAAAAACAAATGTGGACACAAGCTCCTAAGTTTCATGGACGCATTTTTTGAACTCTTCTTTCTGTAGCTGGTAGACTCAACTACTGGACACAAGCTCCTAAGTTTCATTGACGCATTTTCTGGATACAACCTATCAGATTCTAAAAGTTTAGAACAATTGGCAAATTGTGAACACAAGCTTGTCTAGATATAGATCCTAAAGTCTATAGGTATTATTAGACAATACTCAAGGTGATACAAGTCAAGATTCAAGAACATACAAGCTACAGAAAGAAGAGTTCAGAAACTGCCTGGTTTGATCGATCGAAAAACAAGTTTAACCGATCGAAACACTTATCTGTAGGATTCTATTTCATCCCAAACTCTACTTAAACTTATTGGGTTTCAAGTAAAACACTACTAGCATATAAAGGAAACCCTAAGCACGTTTTTAAGAGGCTTTTTAGAGAGAGAAGAGTGTGCCTCTTTTGTATCTAGGGTTTTGTATCCAAAAAGCTCTCTCATGTCTTCTACCGGTGTTATTCCTTGAAGAATCTCAAGATCCGATGTTGTAGAAGTTGTTGCCTTCTCTAGTCATTAAAGGTGCTGATGATCTAAACCTTCAAAGGTGGTCTTGGAGTCACAAACATGAGGGTTTGTGTTTTTTTTTTTTATCACAAGTGTGGGTGCTTGTGTTGCAAAGGCCTAATAGAGAAGGAGTCTGTGGATTCGGAGCTTGCACGTGATCGTGTTAGTAAGTTATACATGTGGTAGCAATAAGATGTTAGTGGTCTAAGTTTTATTGTAAACTTCAATTCTATATACTGGATTTGCTTTTTACCTTAAGGATAGCTAGGTTAAATCCTCCCAGGTTTTTTACCGGTTTGGTTTTCCTGGGTCATTATATCGTTTTGTTATTTATTTTTCCGTTGCTTTGCATGATATGATTATTTTGTTTTAACCTAGATCTGAATAATAAACCTAAGTATTCACTTGGTTAATTAATTAGGTTAAACAATCTAGTTTACAGGGATCTAAAAACGTACACAACTAGATTCTTATGGACGAAGACGATCAAGAGAAGACCTCGTTCGTTACCAGCCAAGGGTTGTACTGCTTTAAAGTTATGCCCTTTGGACTGAAGAACGCAGGAGCCACCTACCAAAGATTGGTGAACCGTATGTTCTCTCACTAGATTGGAAGGAATGTGAAGGTGTACATAGACGATATGCTAGTGAAAAGCAAGGATGAAGCCAATCACTTGAATGATCTAAAAGAAACCTTCAGCACACTACGTAAGTATAATATGAAATTAAACCCAGCAAAGTGTGTTTTTGCTGTTGCTTCAGGAAATTTCTTGGGATTCATGGTGTCCCAACGAGGTATGGAGGCAAATCTAGCAAAGTGAAAGCAATAATCGAGGTCAAATCACCAAAAATAGTGAAAAAGGTGCAGAGCTTGACAGGAAAAGTTGCAGCCCTAAACAGATTCGTCTCTAGAGCAACAGACAAGTGCATGCCATTCTTCAAGGTATTGAAAAGCGCCTTTCAGTGGACTGAAGAATGTGAGGAAGCCCTTACCAATTTAAAGGAGTATTTGACGAAGCCACATCTGTTAAGCCCCTCGATGATGGGAGAGAAGTTGTACCTCTACTTAGCAGTATCCAACACAGCAGTAAGTTCGCCACTGATCAGAGAAGAATGGAACATCCAGAATCCAGTCTATTATACTAGCCAGGCATTCTAGGGAGCAGAAGCAAGCTACCCAAGGATGGAAAAGATAGCTTTCGCATTATTGGTCGCCTCTAGAAAACTCCATCCTTACTTCCAAACACACCCCATCGTTGTCATGACAGACCAACTCATACGAAAGACGATGAACAAAATAGATACAGGAGGACGACTTATTCAATGGGCAATTGAATTGGGCCAATTTGACATCAAATATCAGCCTTGAGCAGCAATCAAAGCCCAAGTGCTAGCAGACTTCAATGCAAAATTCATTTACCCCTGTAAGGAAGAAGAACCCCCCATGGAAACATGGATGGTCCAAACGGATGGGTCAGCCACGAAGAAAGCGGGAGGAGCAGGAGTAGTTCTCATATCTCTAGAAGGAGAAACATTGAAATATGCAATCAGATTGCAATTCCCAGCAACAAAGAACGAGATAGAATACAAAGCACTGCTAACAGGGCTAAGTCTAGCAAAAGCTCTAGGAGAAAAGAGTCTTATTGTCCAAGCTGATTCTCAGCTAATAATTGGACAAGTGAAGGGAGATTACAAAGCCAAAGAAGAAAGAATGCAGAAGTACTTGAAGATCGTCCAACGACTATCACAGCATTTTGACAGCCTAGACTTTGTGCAAATCCCTTGGGCCAAAAACGCAGAAGCTGACTTCCTAACAAGATTGGCCTAGTCAGACGACCACAATGCGACCTCTGAACTATATATAGAGATAAGGCGGCAACCAAGCACAGAAGGCAAGCAGGTTCTAAAGATAAAAGAACAAGACGAGTGGATGACTCCCATCATCCGTTACTTGAAAGACGGATGGCTCCCTGAAGATAAGACGGAAGCAAGGAAGATACAGATTAAGGCAGCCCGCCTCGTGATCATTGACGACGTGTTGTACAGACGAGGATATTCACTCCCCTATTTAAGATGTGCCAGCTCAGAAGAAGCAGATTGTGTGCTCCGCAAGATGCACGAAGGAATCTATGGAAATCATACTGGAGCAAGATCTTTAGTAGGAAAGGTGCTCAGAGCAGGATATTACTGGCCAACTTTACAGAAGGACGCATACGACATCGTTAGAGCATGCGATAAGTGTAAATGCTTCACAAATGTCGAGACGAGACCAGGAGAGACAATGACACCCATATCTTCACCATGGCCCGTTGCAATTGATTACTTCACAAAATGAGTAGAAGCCGAACTAGTGACGACGATAACGAGGCTAAAGTCACAAGCTTTGTATGGAAAAACATCATCTGTGGGTTTGGAGTCCCACATGTCATAATATCAGACAATGGAAAGCTGTTTGACAATCATAAGTTTCAAAAAATTTGTCAAGACCTAGGAGTCAAGAACCACTATTCTTCTCCAAGACACCCTTAGGCTAACGGCCAGACAGAAGTAACAAACAGAAGCTTGCTCAAAATTATCAAAACTCGGCTTAAGGGGGCAAAGGGGGTAGGGGTGGCAAAATTGGACATGACCTGCAAATCCAGCATGACACGACATGAAATTAGCAAGTTATGGGTTGAGGCTTTATGGGTTTATGTCATATTCAGGTTAACATGACTAACCCGTTTAATAAATGGGTTGGGTTAGTGTTCAACATATGGAACCTGTCTGACCTGTTTGACCCGTTTCATTAAATGACATTTTACTAATATACCCATCAAACTCTAGGTACATAAATTTATTAGTTGTTGTGGTTTATTTTCTTTGACATATTGTGATTGATTATTTGTGATATTTAGATATGCTTTAGTTTTGAATGATTATTTGTGATACAATTATTTGTTAGTTTTGAATTTTATATTAAAAATATTTATTTGTTTGTTTTTTCATAAATATTTTTTTTTTTTTCATTTTGATAAACAGGTTAACACGACTAACCCATTTAATAAATGGGTCGTGTTAGGGTTGATGAATCTTGACCCGTTTAATAAAAATGTCAGGTTAGTGTTGACCTATATAGTCAGATATTCAAGAGCTAACACGACATGAACCCAACACGCGAACACGAATTGCCACCCCTAAAAGGGGGCATGGCCTGAGGAACTACAAAATGTCCTTTAGGCATATAGGACAACTACAAGAGTTCTAACAGGAGAAACACTATTCAGACTGAAATTTGGCACTGAGGCCGTCATACCAGTGGAAGTGGGACTGACGAGCTTCTGAGTCAAAACTTATGAAGAACAAAAGAACCAACAGGAGCTCAATGGCAACCTGGACCTAATTGATGAAGTCAGAGAAGAAGTTATGAAGTGAATGGCCAAACACAAGGAAGTAATGACCAGATACTACAATAGCAAGGTTAAGGTAAGAAGGTTCAATACAAAAGACCTCGTCCTTAGGAAGGTATCACAGACAACAAATGATCCATCCCAAGGAAAACTAGGACCAGCCTGGGAAGGCCCCTACGAAGTAATCCGTCACTCCAGAGAAGGCTCCTACTACCTAAAGTCTTTAGACGGCTAGGAATTGTCTCGACCATGGTACATATAACACTTGAAGAAATACTACTGGTAAGGAATGTTTTGTATTTCAAGTTGCCTACTCCTTATATTAGTATGTGCGACAGTTATTACTTTCGTCATTCATAAGATCAATAATACATGAAAGCATTATTCATGCGTATTTATCATTGATTATCCATGAGTTATTTATCAATGAAAATCTGTACAACACCTAGGAGTTATCCTTGGGAGACGTCCCAAGGATCTTCGTCATTAAAATTTCAAATCATAAGCTGTCCACAGACAGCCAACGGCATCATAGCCATCAGCGTTGTTAATACACAACTACCAAAGTCGACTAAATTAGTGCTGTTTAAACACAGCTAATACGATCGTCATTCAAGCACAAATAAACAAAACAAAACAAAAAATGGTTAACCTAAAGACTCTCTAATACCATGACTTTAAGTCAAGAGTACAACACAATATTGTCATTCAAACATGACTCAACAAAAAACTGTTCAAACACAGCTAAAAAACACTAAGTTGTTCAAACACAACTAAGATCGCCATTCAAACATGACTCAATAAAAAGCTGTTCAAACACAGCTAAAAAATACCAAGTTGTTCAAACACAACTAAGATCATCATTCAAACATGACTCAATAAAAGTTGTTCAAACACAGCTAAAAAATACTAAGTTGTTCAAACACAACCAGAATTGTCATTCAAACATGACTCACTAAAGAATTGTTCCAACACAACTAAAGATAAAGAGATGTTCAAATACAAGCTAAGTGTAAAAAGTTGTTTTAGCACAACTAACATCGTCATAAAAGGTTGTCTAAACACAACCAAGCATAAAAAAGGTTGTTTACTGCAGCTAAAGCATGAAGTCCATAAACCTACCTATCATTGTCAAAGAAATTGTTCAATTGCCCAAAACAACGGGCCCAAATGAATTGTTTAAGCTACCCTAAACAACGAGCCCAAAAGAGATATTGTTCTTGCCTTTAAAAAAAAAAAAAAAAAATCTGGAAAGAAAAAAAACATATAAGTTACCTCAGCAACAATTGTGGCTTCCTCCGTCACATTCTCTGTCATAGCCTCAGAAGGATGATCAAACAAGAGCACCTTCTCAACATCACCCATAACCAGGCCAAAGAGGTCTAAGTTGGGGTGATGCTTTGCCATCCACTTCCTGAGAAGGTCGAAGCCTTCCACGTAGTACCTACACAACTCATTAGAGTACTGGTCAGAGTCTTTGAATTCCTTCACCGACGTGGCCCCAGCCTTCTGCAATTTTAGCTCCAGATCACCAATCTGCTTGTCCTTTATCTTGCAAAAATCTTTCTCCACTTGCAGGCTCTTCTCCAAGGTTGCCACATGTTCTTTGTCATTTTCAGCTTCAACAGTAAGAATGGCAACCTTGTTCTTGAATGTCTCATTCTCAACAGAAGGGATTTGATCATAGGCTCAGATGTGGCCACCCTCTTCTCCAAGTCCAAGAGTTTCCCATAAACAAATAGAGACTTCCCCAAAGCCTACAAGAAATCTCCCTTAGCAAAGGCAAAGAAAAAGAAGAAGTAAAGACAACTTACATTATCAACACATACCTGCATAAGTTTTTGAATGTGAGACGACATCACCTCACTGGACGACTTTGCCATCAAAGGACTTAGGTCATCCGCGAAGAATGCCTCATGAGCTTTCAGAGCAACTGCGTCAGCATCGTCCCAGAAGGTAGGAAGGAAAGATTTGCCACCCACCTTCTTCTTCTTCCTAGCCTCCTCTCTAGCAAAGGCAATTACCTCTAGAGACGAAGTGGGAAAGGTAGGACGCTTAGCAGGCGAATGAGCAGGAGGAGGAGTTACCACGATATCTTCCTTAGAAACATCACCCATCTTTGAACGTTTCTTGGACCGGAGACCACTGACGAGGCCACCCTTGGCCTTCTTCTCTTGAGCCTCGGCTAGTTTTTACTTACTAAACCTAGTCATCATTCTTGAAAGGAAGAAGAAAACACACACACACACACACACACACACACATATATATATATAAGAGAAGATAAAAGCTCAAGATTTCAAGAGAGAAAAGGGAAGAAGCACTTACTCTTCTTCACAACTTCCAAATTTTTTCGAACCATAGTAGACATTTCCGAACCCAAGAAATGAAGAAAAAAAGATTGAGGAGAAACGAGTTCTTCAAAGTCCTTGATGGTCTCCAAATATTCCTTTACTTTTTTGGCACGACGCTGATACCACTTCTTCAAAAGCACAAGTAAGTCATATACCATTGTCACTCACAGAAAGAAACAAAAAACAATAGAAAGACGAGAAAGACGCACCAGACACGAGAATTCCCCAACTACGAAAAAACTTGGGGGCTTCGTCCAGGTCCTCACCAAGGGCGAACTCCCAACCAATTCTAGGAACAAAAAAGAAGTTTGGCTTCCAATTTCGGAGAGATGACGGGTAATCAAGTATTAACCTAGAAGCCCTATCCCATGACTTAAACTCATGATAGCCAGGGTCCTTTGATTTTCTCAAACGATAAAAATAAAGGAATTTGTCCTTCCTGATGACGTCACCATCACTGGTAAACATCCACACTGCCATACAAGAGACAACGATCTACCAAGAGATGGGCACTAACTGTGCCAGAGCAAGGTGAAAATAAGAAAAAAGTTCCCTAACGAAAGGGTGAACAGGGAAAAGAAGACCACTAGTGAAGTTGGCCTCATAAAAACAAAATTTGCGAGCATAGGAGTGACAGGCCCTATCCTCATCACTTAGGATCATAATCTTTACTGAATCAGGGAACTGAAACCTATCACTGATTCGCTTATCGTCCTTTCCCCTGAGGGAACACAAAATTGTCCAAGCTTTATAAGGAGTGGAAGGAGAAGTAGCCTCAGAAATCACACGATCATCAGACGAGGATAACCCCATCTCCAAGTCACTAGACCAAACCTCGGACATCTTTAACGACCTAGATACCTTAGCAGAGAGGGAAACCAAAAGGAATAACAAAAAAAGGACAAACTTATATGGACAGTCCTCCCCCATGTAGAGACTGGCCCACTTGAGACACTCTCCCTCTACAGACTCAGGCAAACAACCTAGATGAGTGAAAAGAAAAGCTATTGATGGACAATCAACCCTAACAGAAGAGTAATCTACCATGGAAGAGCAGGAAAAGAAACAGGAGCATGAAGAGCTTACCAGGGAAGGCAGGATAGACAAAGGAAGCTTGTAGGAGAGCTAAACCCTAGAATAAAAATTGAACAAGGAAAGATTGTAGAAGAAAGGAAACAAGAGGGAAAAATGCGAAATAAGTGGTCAAAGCACGCGTGGGAAAATTGAGAAACGTCTGCACGTCGAATGCATCCTAACCGTACACGTGACACTCAACTGATCCAACATCAAATTGTCATAAATGCGCAGTACACGGAATACGAAGCATCAAACAAATTTGTTCTTATCTCATCTAACATACGACAATTCAAACAAGGGGGCAACTGGTGAGTCAGAAATTTATGCTTGTCACTAATCTGAGATCATCATTAACCCAAGGAAGACATTACGCATTATTACACTCATTGTTGACAACACATAACAGACGGAGCAACGGTCACTGAATGAGCTGTGAACTTCACACAAAGATTTTGTAACGCACTAGCTGTTAAACATAAATACAGCAATTCATTGCCCATTGATTAGGCACTTAACTATAAAAAGAGAATGTAACAGAAGTTAAAGGTACACACAAATACTCTACTAAATCACTATCCACTCTGTTTCTCTCTAAAATCTTTCTCCCTTATTGACTTAAGCATCGGAGGTGGTTTGGTTAATGCTGCAATGGCGTGTTACTCTTCCACCCAGTTCATTTTGCAGGTTTTTCCTCCAACAAAGACGACCCCAATCACAGCGTCGTCCATCCGCTACGATGAGAAACTCAACTGCTGACTTTTTGCATCATCAGGAACCATTATGGATTCAAGAACAAGTTTAATGTACCTAGTGCAAGAAGCTTATGCAATAACTTAAAATAAAGAAATCGTTGCAATAACTTGATATAAATTATTTTTGCAATCTATTGCAACAAAAACTTAGAAATGATAGCTTATTGCAAGGAAGTTATCATTGCAATAATTTTATAAAAACCATTTTACAATTTATTGCAATGACAAATATTAAGATATCATTACAATAACTTGATATGAATTCTTTTACAATCTATTGTAATAACAAAAATATTGCAGATTATCAAAAAAAAAATATTGCAATGACAAATATAAAATAATTATCTATTAAAACGAATGTATCGTTTCAATAGTTTGATCTAAATTATTTTTGCCAATTGTTTGCAATTTATTACAATAAAATTCGTAAAGTAATAACATATTACTAAAAAATATTTGAAACAATAAATCATTTATTGCATAGCATATATATTATTACATTAAATTTGTCATTAAAATATTTAGAGTTTATTACAACTAAATTTTTTGTTGCACAAACTTATTATCTCATATTTTATTGTAATACCTCACATCAACTATTGAAACTCTTTTTTAGAATAGATGATTTTGTACAAGATTGATCATATCACCTAGGGGTGGCAAAATTGGACACGACCCGCGAACTTGACACGATACGACACAAAATTAGTAAGTTATGGGTTAAGGCTTAATGCGTTCGTGTCATACTCGGATTGACACGACTGGCCCATTTAATAAATGGGTTGGGTTAGTGTTCAACCCATGGAACCTGTAGGGTCAATTTTTGTAGCCCAAGCCCAAAAGGTATGGATTGTGAGCCCAATGAACCCAAGACAATGAATTTGTAGAGCGTGGGTGAAAGAACTGGGCTGGATGTAAATTAAACAAGAGCTGATTATGGTATTTACGAACGGTCTAACATGCAATCACGCTCGGACAAGGGCAAATGTGAAAATCTGAAGAGACATTTTATTGAATGAACTTTTGTTACAGTTCTTAGAGCTACAGTAATGGTGTTTTCTTCTTTCTCTCTTTCTTTTTTTTATCCCCCCTTTATCAGAGGCCTCTCCCCCTTATATAGTACCCTCTCTCTTCATCTTCATCGTCCACTTGTTCATCATCTAGACGCCCACTTGAGTGCATGTCCCATCACGTATCCTCTTTAGCCTTGTGTGAGTGGCGATAGCTAAGAGTGCACTGTTCAGGGGTCTTCTCCACATTAATGCGGTCAGAAAAATAGGTGCAGTGCATTTAATGTGGTGGTTGAAGTCTGTCTTCTAGATATTTCTCCGTTCCTGCTATCCTTATGCGCGCCTGAGGTTCATCTCTATCATTACACTTGTCAGGAGGATCATTTAAACTTCCCAGACGTCTGTTTGACCAAGCTTCTTCGGATCCGAGGATAATGGCCTCCTCGGCTAATTGAATATCTCTTCGGACTATGAACCATGCTCCTCTCCAGACATGTTTCTTTTACATGAGCTTCTTCTCAAGTACTTTCATCTCTTCGGACAAACAGTAGTCCTCAAATAGGGCCTTGGGCCCAATATGTTAGGTTGGGCTTCACCCCCCGCAGAACCTGTTTAACTCATCTGACCTGTTTAATTAAATAACATTTTATCAATATACCCTTCAAACTCTAGGTAAATAAACTTATTAGTTGTTATGGTTTATTTTCTTTGACACGTTGTAATTGATTATTTATGATATTGAGATATGTTTTAGTTTTGAATGATTATTTGTGATGTAGTTACTGGTTAGTCATGAATTTTATAATAAAAATATTTATTTGTTTGTTTTTTCATAAATTGTTTTTTCATTTTGATAAAATCTAATAAACAAGTCAACACGACTAACCCGTTTTATAAATGGGTCATGTTAGAATTGAGAAATCTTGACCCGTTTAATAAACATGTCGGGTTAATGTTAACTTATATATTCTAATACTCATAAGTTGACACGACACGAACCCGATATGCGAACACGAATTGCCACCCCTAATATCACCATTCCATCTAGTCAAGGTCCTGAATTCCGTCTAGTGGATGATGAAAGACTTTTGAATTAGTGCTATGCAGTAGAATGATTAGGCTTCAAAAGAGTTTTTTTTTTTTTTTTTTTTTTTTCCTTCAATTCTATCTAATTCTTTCCTATTTTCCAAAAGAGTTCTTCAGTCTTACAATACACTTTGTCCTGTTTTCAGTGTAACCACGATATCTCCCTTGGTTGGTTTGAACTTTGCAGGGGGTGCTTCATTCGTGTTAAAACCAAAAAACTACCTTGAATATAACGACCCACTTGTAAGTTATTTCACTTCCCCTTTTGGTAAAATCTTACTTTGTCCTTAATTATTGAATCAAACAAGGTTCTTGTTAAATTGTGCCATTATTTCTAATGGGTCACTTTGTTGTTACATTGTGAATCTGTGATAGTCATGAGGTGTGGTGCATTAAGATTGAGAAGAATCCATTTGGGACTACAATTTTAAGAGGTTGGCTTTGACTACTGGATTAGTTGTTGTTTGTCTATGTAACTATGCATTGAAATCAATGTCAATATGTGCTGGTGGCAGCAATATGATCTTGATCATGAGCTGTTGATGGGCAATTCAATGACTTTTTGAGTACCTAGCAATTCTTTCTAGCAATTATACGAAATGGATTAGTGTGTACTCTAATTTTAAATGTGAGGCTGTGTTTTTCCATTACATTAATTATGCTTAAGAGCTATAACAATTCAAGAATCTAATTGTTGCCACACCTGGTCCCGCTACCTTCACTTTACTATTATGACAATTATTTCAACAATCTTATTTGTTTTCATTTTACAGAATTTGTTATGGGAGACAAAAGACAGAATTATTGTTTATGATTTGGCTCTTCAACCCCTTAGATTGGCGAATTATAATGGTAAGTTACTCTTTCCTCCCATATTTTGGCAAATAAATAGCTTTGACCTTATAACTCTCACATACTTAAACATGACTTTTTATTTTTCAGGCTCCTAGTCAATGAATGCCTCATTAACTTCACATCAGAGTAGAAGCACTTCATTAAGATGTTTTCCTTTTGGTCTGATTCCATTAGGCCTCATAGCTATTTTAATGCACTTGCAAGTATTCCATTATTTGTTATTTATACCTTTGCTTTTAACATAGATATACGTTACTTGTCGTGTTCATTGATGTTGGGTTAAGATAGATTGACTATGGTTAATTAATTCAATTACCTAAGTTGATTAATTAAGTTTACATGCAAAATGTGGAGGCACCAACAAATCACCAAATAAAATAAGTGAAGTGGAAATTAAATTGACACAGTGATTTGTTGACGAATGGGGAAAAACTCTCGCAGGGCAAAAATACCGTCAAGTGAATTTAAGGTCACCGCTCCCAAGAATCTACTAATCAATAATCAAGCAGTTATAAGTATGAGGAATCTTACAACTACCTTGGCCTATCCCAAAATACCAACCTACAGTTGAACTTTCGCTTCAATACCCAATTGAACCTAATATTGTAGTAGCCTTTTTTTCGTTGTTGCACAGTCCTAGTATGTGACTAACTCTAGCAACTTGATTGATTGTTGTTGGCTACAAACTTCTTTGCAGATCAAGAAGCACTTGGTTACAAAACCCTAAGGCGCGTAAACACAGTAGCTTCTCACAGAGTATATGAGTTCTAAGTCTCTATTTCCTTGTTTAATGACTTTTTTAAAATAAGTCTTATATATGACTAGGGTTGTAAGAAGAGAAACCATAATCATTCAAGTCATCATGGGCCGAATTTCAAATCTGGAGTATCTGAAATCGTAGATCTCGATAGATCGAGCTTGCGTCGAGCTTGTGTCGAGCTTCTCCATTAATCTTCGATAGCAGCATCTATCAAGCTTGTGTCGAGACTTGATGAAACAACTTTTTTTTCATTTTTTTCTTAGATCATCCTTCATGTCTTTAATGATACCACTTGATATGTTTGAACAACATTGATAGGCTAAGAATGTATTGACCCTTGTGATAAATTAACCAATTAATTGGCTAAGTTAATTAATCAATTCAATTTGCATGCAATACGCATGATAGCACAGACAAATCACCAACTAAGTTAATATGCAGCGGAAAATAAAGTTGACACAGTGATTTGTTTACGAATGGGGAAAACCTCCAAGGCAAAAATCCCACCGGATGAGTTTAAGGTCACCACTCCCAAGAATCCACTATTATCACAAAAAGTGGTTCCAAGTAAAGGAATCTCAATACCTTATATTAACCTACAATTGACCCCTTACCCCAATACCCAATTGGACTTGTTCTGTAGTGACAATCTCTACTTTTCAATGCACGGCTCCCAATATGTGACTAACTAATCGATGCACAGATCCCAGTACTTGACTAACACACCAACTTGAGAAGGATGTTGGCTTAAAAGTTCTTCAGTTCATCAACACGATGAAGATCATGAAACTCCTTGGTTACAAAACCCAACAGCGTACAAACGCAGCAGCTTCTTTAAGAGAAAGATGAACTAGGACAAATTTTTCTCCGATCACAATTTGCTTGAACAAAACCTTTGCATCAAGTTTCATCAAATGTGACGGCCCTTAAAATAATCCTTATATATGTTTAGGGTTGTGAGAAAAGAAAGCCTAAACAAGTATACACGGATATGTGTAAAATCAAATCTGGAAAACTAATTTTCGTAAATCTTGATAGATGCAATCAGGCTAAAACTGCCTTTTAAACCTTAACCTTAATAGATGCAATCTGTCGAGCTAGCTGTCGAACTTTAAAATACAGCACTTCTTCACTTGATTCTTGGACAGATTTGCATGGCTTTAACACTTGGACTTGAACTCTTGTTCCTTGAAGTATTAAACATATCCTAGATCTACCTAATTACAAGTAAAGTACATTTCGTCAAAGGATTAGCCAATTCTAGATGACATATGTTCCTAACATGATTCACATATGTCCTAACAATCTTCCCCTTTGGCAATCCATGACAAAACCACAACAAACAAATGATCATATGAGAGAAGTCATAAATCACTCAACTCATACTCACTTGTTGAATACAATAAAATCTAATCCTAATACAAACTCTTGAAAAATTTTGCAAGAAGAGAGTTCATGGCAAGAAAGACTTTGACAACTTTTATTTCTAAAACACTTTAAACAAAACTCATCACGGCATCTTAGTGTGAAATAGAAATATAAAAGATTGCATACAATAAATAAGAAGCATGTGCATAACGAGATAAAAGAAACAACACATGAAGAGATAGGTGAAGGAATGTAATAACAACCTCTATATATATATATATATATCAATAAGAATACAAGGTTTGCTATCACAATGTAAGAACAATGTATCTAAAAAGAAAAGAAAAGAAAAGATACAAAAAGTCCTCACTACATCCCTCATAAACAAAAATACTCCCCCTAACAAAAATAATCTCCTATACTAACTCTCCCCCTAAGTACATGACTACTCTCATACCCCAAAACTACTCCCCCTTTTTGTCACGAATGATAAAGGGTAAGTCACTGAGAAGCAGTCATCTCCTCGTCACTGGAAGAGGTAGCACCATCATCCTTATCAGCATCATCACTACCGAAGCCATCATCACTCTCATCCTCTGAAGCCTGTGGAGATGGAGATAGAGACGCTGTGAAACCACCCATGACAGCCTGTCGTCGAGCGACACGACCAACACGAGTGTTCACCTGACACAACTCATCACTAAGAGTTTCAAGGCAAGCATCTGTGCGCACAAGCTGTGCCATGATGGCCTCGAGAGTCACTCCACCTACGGAAGAAAAAGGAGTGGAGGTGGATGGAGTGGAAGAAGCCGGAGGAGTCACCGTCTCAGTCCGTGGCCTCTTCGGTCGAAGTTGGGCCTCACTCCGTCTAACGGTCGCTGCGTCTATGGCACACATGATAGAGAAGTGTGGAGACTCAAGATAGGAGACAAACGCATGACAAAGAATCTGCGTGATAGCAGAAGGGAAAATGAGCTTATCATGGGTCGTCGTATCCTTATAGATAGAGTATGAAATGAGAGGGAAAGTCAATAGTAAGTCCCTCAAGTAGGGATAGCAAAAATCAAGCACAAGGCTCAGTAATCGAATTATAGTGAAACAAGGGATGTAAAACAAATGTCATCACCATATTTAGGAATCTAGGACCTTTTGAAAAGCCTGAGCAATGGGTGTTTTGACGGTCATGAAGGTGTCTCACAAAATAGAGACATGAGTTCGTCTTTGGACACAGTCCTAAGACGATCACAGCCAGGGGTAGTCAGCAAACTCTACCCTCGGAACACGTAGCACCTCGAATATAAGATCTAGAGTGACTACAATGTGTGTACCTCAAACACAAGTGATGAAATGAGGTACAGAGTAATCAAATTTGTGCATATTGGAGTAAAGCTCTTGTATGATCACAGAGGGACAAGTGACCAAGATGCCACAAAGGGACTCCCAACCCCTACTGTAGATGGTAGTGGGAAGGTCAATATCAGAAAAATCTGAAAGGACGACTTGGCGTTCTAAATGAATGCCATGTCGAGAAAAGTTCTCCGAGAAGTTCTTTCAGGCCTTCTCATCACGGAACCGAATGTGAGAGGGGCTAGGAGCAATAGAGGAAGATGCCTCGGAACCAGGAGGGTTCCGGGATGGAGTAGACTTGCTCTTCTTTGGTGCCATGAGCAGACTAACCAAATATATATATATATATATAGAGAGAGAGAGAGAGAGAGAGAGAGAGAGAGAGAGAAGAAGAAGAAGAAGAAGAGTACCAAACACAGTTAATATCAAAAAGGAAGAAAAGAATGGTATGTATGCATGAAAAATGCATGAACATGTGACATGCAACAATTAAAAACATCATGGGATCAGCCCAATCCAAACCTACCAGCACAGATCATTTCAACATATAAAACACATATCTAAAATGCATGAAATATTGTAAAATGCAAATGTGATGCAATGCATGTGCAAACATGATCATTTAAGCAAAACCCAAAGCAAAAATTTTGCAAAAACCTCATCAATTTTGAAAAACCCCAAAATTTTCAAAAACCCCAAAAGTTAGGTTAAAAATGAATGAAATGCATGATTAATGTGAGAAGGAAGATCATACTAGAGGAAGAGAACACTCTTAAGACCGAAGATTGAGTGGGGAAGAGGTTTAGAGAGAGAGAAAAGTGTTTGGGTAGGTGAAGGGTCAGAAACTATCGAGAGAGATTGGAGAAAGTGAGAAAAAAAATTGCGCTGAGGCTTTTTATAGAAATTATGATTCTCGATGGATCAAAAGGTGTCGAGAGGTGTCGAGCACTAATTCTCGATAGATGGAGCTGTCGAGGTGCTATCAAAAGGTGTCCACAGCAAAGTGACCTCGATGGATCAAGAAGCTATCAAGCATCTATCGAGCAAACAGAAACTTCCTTGATGGATTAAGAAGCTGTCAAGAAGGTATCGAGACAAATTCTCAAAAACGTCGATCGATCGAAAATGCAATAACAGCTATTAAGAAAGGAAGATCAAGAGGCTCGGTAGATAGCCTAGCCGTCGAGAGGTATCGAGAAGCTGTCGAGATGCTTAAAAACAGTTTTTCAAAGAAGAGAAAAACACAAAGATGAATGCAATCAAGCGTGCTACTCAACCAAAGATCCAATCAACATTTTAAGCTCTCAAAAACATCTCTCAGCAAAAAAAAAGTCAAGGATTTAGATCCAAAACACACACACACACTAAACAAGTCTAACCAATTTTATATTTCAAAAACAAGTCAAGACAGTTTAGTAAGCATACATTAACACATGTATTCCTTGTGATGGCCAAATCATAGTATAGCTGCACATGTATCAAGAGTAGCAAAGAATATTGCGTGTTATGTGTGAAAAACATAGCGAGATTGCATAAGTGTCTACATGTTATGACAATTTGAGATATGAGAAAATCACTTTAACTCACACACAATCATAACTGTTTGATGGGGACTATCACCTTCGAGGTACATCCTATAACTCCCACATCTCCTAGAAGACACGCTTGCAATCATATATAAAGCATTTTGATTCTTTTTGCTTTTTTTTTTCTTTGCATATTCTTCTCTATTAAGCACATCATGCATGGGTATATAAGAGAGAGAAAAGAAATGCCCAATGAAGTTAAGCATTTGACATTGCACTTTTGCTATGCCGAAGCATACAAATGTCATTTCATGATTGGCGGGCAACAGTGGTGAGATGGTTATTTATGCCTTTCTCTTAGGATTTTCTAGTCCTTCCCGTCAAAAAGAGTAATACGAGTATTAAGTACAAGAGATTACTTAATCTTACTCATCACAAACATGAGCCACAAATCTCACTTGCTAAGTTGTGCATAGAGATGCTCATCTAAACTACAAAGGATACAAAGTTTAGAAAACTTTGTTTCAATGGCCATCCAAGGTACACAAGTACCAATGTACACAAAACACACACTGTTTTTGTATTTTTTTTTATTTTTCAATTTTTTTTATTTTTATGAAAAATAAAATAAAGCAAAACTGAAAACAAACAAACAAAAGCATGTTAAACAAAGCAAGGCATAAAACTAGATGCAAATGCATGAGGAAGGAGGAGAAGAAGAGAAGATCAATCCATGGAGATAACACCAATATTTTGGTGAAGGAATTCAAATCATTTGCTATCAAGAGGTTTGGTGAACAAATCAGCCTTCTGATCATCAGTGTGAATAAACTCAAGAGTGAGAGTACCATCTTTGACAACCTCCTGAATGAAGTGATGTCAAATCTCTATGTGTTTAGTTTGAGAATGTTGAACATGATTCTTAGAGATGTTAATGGCAATGGTATTGTCACAATAGATGGTAAGATGTTCTTGACAAATACCATAATCAAGGAGAAGTTTTTGCATCCATTGAAGTTGGGTGCAACAGCTACCGGCAGCGATGTATTCAGCCTCTACAGTGGATAATGAGATGGAGTTCTGCTTTTTGCTCATCCAAGAGATAAGATTATTACCCACATAAAAACAACCTTGGTGGGTTCAACCTATGACAAATAACAAGAATATGACATAAAGTTAGCAACACATTTATCAACTGTACGCTTCCTTAGAGTAAGTTCATTCATGTTTCCCACAATAACTGTAGGAGGATGATTCAACTTGATCCTGGAGGAAGGTCCTTTCTCTTCATGAGATTCAGAATCAGGTGAGGTAGGTATGTCTGTTGAACCTTCTACAACACTTGGAGTGCCAGGAGTACTTGGAGATGAGGGCTCTTGATCAACAATTTCTTGAACATCCTTAGGCTCGGGAGGAAGAATTTCTTTGGAGATTTCCTCACTAATTTTCTCAGAACTAGAATCTGAAGCTTCATCGATAACAACATTTACCGTTTCCATCACCTTCTTGGTTCTCTTATTGTATACATGATAAGCCTTGCTTGTAGAGAAGTATCCCAAAAATATTCCTTCAACGCTTCCGGAGTCAAATTTTCCCACATTCTCTCTATCCTTAAGAATGAAACAAGTACTTCCAAAGATTCTGAAATACTTAACATTTGGCTTCCTTCCCTTCCATAAATCATAGGGAGTTTTCTTGGTACCGGGTCTAAAATACACCATATTAACCATATGACACGCAGTGTTGATGGTTTCTCCCCACAAGTTTCTAGTCATATCCTTGTTGTGCAACATGGCTCTAGCCATCTCCTGAATAACCTTATTCTTTCTTTCTACTACACCATTTTGCTGAGGAGTAATAGGAGAAGAGAATTCTTGATATATACCTAATCTAGTGCAAAAGGACTTCATCTATGAGTTCTCGAATTCTTTACCGTGATCATTTCAAATTCGATCAATCTTTAAGCTCTTCTCATTTTGCAATCTTGTGCACAAAACTTCAATGTGCTCAGAAGCATCTGACTTGGATCTTAGAAGAATGACCCAAGTATACCTAGTGAAGTCATCTACCATAACCATGATGTATCTCTTCCCACCAAGAGACTCGGTTCTAGTTGGACCCATGAGATCCAAATGTAGTAGCTCCAATGGTCTAGATGTAGCGGATGTCTGAGTGCCTGAATGTTTAGCTTTTGTCTGTTTCCCAAGCTGACACAGTCCACACACAATATTGTCCACTCTACTGAGATTTGGTATCCCCAAAACTGATTCATGCTTAGATACAATTGAAAGATGTTTGTAACTAGCATGTCCCATCCTTTGGTGCCACAGATCTTCATTTAACAACTAAATGCTATTGCACACAATATCAGCATCAGGAACCAAACCATAACAATTGCCTAGAGTGCAAACACCACTTATGAGTTTCTTTCCAAACTCATTCAACACAAGGCCTTTGCCCTTTGAGAATAGCACCATAAAGTCTTGATCACATATCTGACTTATGCTTAACAGGGTCACTCTCAGACCTTCTACATATAGCAAATTTGCAATGTCTGGCAGTCTAGGTAGAGAGATGGTTCTCTTTCCTTTAATCTGGGATTTGCTCCCATCACCGAAAGTGACATTACCACCTTTCTTAGACTCGAAAACCTTATAGAGAGAGCGGTCTCCAGTCATGTGTCTTGAGCAACCACTGTTAAGGTACCACAAACATGTGTCCATAATCTTAAATGTTGACTTCATCATGAAGCACACCTCATGCTTAGATGACAAATCAGTAGGAATGGTGTTTTCTCTCATCTGCCATTTATGAACAAAGTTTTTAACTTTCACTCTTCTCAGACGAACTCCTTTGCACATTTTCATTCTGAGACAGTCTTGTTTCTTCTTTGTCATGTTAAGTTCTTTTCCAATAGTCATCATGATAGATTTCAAATAACTTTTAGACTTGCATTTTCTGAGACACTCAATTAAGTAGAGATTAGAAAAAAAACTATCGAGAGAGATTGGAGAAAGTGAGAAAAAAAATTGCGCTGAGGCTTTTTATAGAAATTATGATTCTCGATGGATCAAAAGGTGTCGAGAGGTGTCGAGCACTAATTCTCGATAGATGGAGCTGTCGAGGTGCTATCAAAAGGTGTCCACAGCAAAGTGACCTCGATGGATCAAGAAGCTATCAAGCATCTACCGAGCAAACAGAAACTTCCTTGATGGATTAAGAAGCTGTCAAAAAGGTATCGAGACAAATTCTCAAAAACGTCGATCGATCAAAAATGCAATAACAGCTATTAAGAAAGGAAGATCAAGAGGCTCAATAGATAGCCTAGCCGTTGAGAGGTATCGAGAAGCTGTCGAGATGCTCAAAAACAGTTTTTCAAAGAAGAGAAAAACACAAAGATGAATGCAATCAAGCGTGCTACTCAACCAAATATCCAATCAACATTTTAAGCTCTCAAAAACATCTCTCAGATTCAAGGTTGAGTATTTTAAACAAAAAATCTTTTCATGCCGGTTGCAGCCATGACAACAGGGGTCAATGGATCACACAGCAAAGTTTAACCCTAATCAGAGTATACCTGCTCTAATACCACTTGATAGGCCAAGAATGTATTAACCCCTTATGATAAATTAACCAATTAATTATCCAAGTTAATTAATCGATTCAATTTGCATGCAATATGCGTGGTAGCACAAACAAATCACCAACTAAGTTAATATGCAGCGAAAAATAAAGTTGACACGGTGATTTGTTTACGAATAGGGAAAACCTCCAAGGCAAAAACCCCATCGGGTGATTTTAAGGTCACCACTCCTGAGAATCCACTATTATCACAAGAAGCGGTTACAAGTAAAGGAATCTCAATACCTTATACTAACCTACAGTTGAACCCTTAACCCAATACCTAATTGGACTTGTTCTGTAGTAACAATCTCTCCTTTTCAATGCACGGCTCCCAGTACGTGACTAACCAATCGATGCACAGATTCCAGTACGTGACTAACACACCAACTTAAGAAGGATGTTGGCTGCAAAGTTCTTCAGTTCATCAACACGATGAAGATCACGAAACTCCTTAGTTATTAAACCCAACGGTGTACAAACGCAGCAGCTTCTTCAAAAGAAAGATGAACTAGGGCAAATTTGTCTCCGGTCACAATTTGCTTGAACAAAACCTTTGCATCAAGTTTCATCAAGTGTGATGGCCTTTAAAATAATCATTATATATGTTTAGGGTTGTGAGAAAAGAAAGCCTAAACAAGTATACACGGATATGTGTAAAATCAGATCTGGAAAACTGATTTTCGTAAATCTCAATAGATAGGTTATCTATTGAGCAGCTGTCGAGCATCGGGCTAAAACTGCCTTTTAAACCTCGATAGATGCAATCTGTCGAGCTAGCTATCGAGCTTTAAAATATAGCACTTCTTCACTTGATTCTTGGACAGATTTGTATGGCCTTAACACTTGGACCTTAACTCTTGTTCCTTGAAGTATTTAACACATCCTAGATCTACCCAATTATAAGTAAAGTACATTTTGTCAAAGGATTAGCCAATTATAGATGACATATGTTCCTAACATGATTCACATATGTCCTAACAAACGTAATTCTTGATACATTAAACCAAACTTAGATTTATCCAATTACAAGTAAAGTGCATTTTGTCAAAAGATTAGCCAATTACATAGAAAATATAACCCTAACAATCTCCCCCTTTGGCAATTCGTGACAAAAACACAAGCATAATTATGAGAGAAGTATAAAACAACAATCTCCAGAACTATTACACAAAGTACATAAGTCTAACGAACACAATGAACTCTTGAAAAACTTTTCAAAAAGAGACATCATGGCATGAAAGACTTGCAACCTGTCTTAGCTTAAATACTCAAACAATATCCATCAAGGCATCAAGTGTGAAATATACACTAGTTTTATAAATTAAGAAACATGTGTATAAAGAAAGAAAAGAAACAACACATGTGAGATAAAGAGTGAAAAACATACATCATCATCATATATATAAAAGAAGTACAATGTATGTAAAAGGTCACAAGACCGAGGTACATTTAATGAGTGACTATACAACAAAAACCCACTACACATCTCAAAAGCACTCCCCCCCTATCACTTGTCTAACTCTCCCCTTAACATCATGACTATTCTCATAACCAAAACTACTCCCCATTTTTGTCACTCGTGACAAAAAAGGTGAATCACAAAGAAACAGTCATCTCATCATCATGAGTAGAGCCAGAAGCTTCATCACTCTCGTCATCTCCACTATTAGAAGACTCCAAAGAAGGATCAAGTGAGGGACAAGGAGCAAAGCCACCAAGACGAGACTGTTGACGAACGATACGACCAATCCTGGTGTTCATCTGACATGTCTCATCAGTATGATGGTCAAGACGACTACCAAAATCAACACGCATAAGCTGGAGCTGATCCATGATGGCAGCAAGAGATGCCTCTACTCTAGAAGAAAAAGATGCAGTAAACGAAGAAGAGGCATAGGCAGCATCCTCAACAGCTCGAATGTCAGCCTCCTCCTGTTGGGCTGGAGTAGACTCCTCATGAGATTGCTTGGCCTTAGAGGCCAGCTGAGTAGCACTCCTTCGCATAGAGAAGAGAGGGGCAAAAGGAATAGGAACGTGCATATGTGTGAGAATGTGTGTGATAGCTAAGGGAAAGATTAGCTTATCACGTGTAGCAATGTCTTGATAGATATCTATCATAGATACTATCATGTGTGAAGGAAATTCTATAGAGAGACCTTATAAGAGAGAGAAAAGAAAATGAGCACAAGGCTTAGTGATAGTGTTATAGTGAGACCGTGGAGTGTGAACAAAGGTCATCACCATGGTAAGGATCCTTGGACCCTTAGCAAAGTCATCTGTGATGAAGTTAAGAAGATCACCCCACACCATGGCTTTCTCACAGAATCGTAAGGCCAACTCGTCAAGAGATGGAACGGATACAAGGATAACTAGGATAGTCTAGATGAGCTACCCCAGGAACATGTAGTACCTCGAAAATGAGCTTCGAAGTAATTACGATATGTGTTCCTCGAAATACCATAGTAAACTAAGGAATAGAGGTATCAATAGCGTATATGTTGGAGTAGAATTCCTGTATAAACACGCTGGGACACCTCGAGGGTTTCTCGCAGAAAGATACCCAACCTCGAGAGCTAAACGCAACGAGTATAGGAGCGTCTGGAAAGTCAGACAAAATGACTTGGCATTCCAAATGAATCACCTGGTCATAAAAGTTCTCATCAAAATTCTTTTGGGATTTCGAATCACAGAACCTATCTCTAGAAGGAAGAAAAGAAGAAGTTGAAGAACCATGACAAGATATTGGGTTCTTCAACGGAGCGAATTTCTTGGGTGCCATAGCCAGAAACTAAGGAAAGAGCAAAAGAAAAACACAGCAGAAACAATGCTCAGGAAAGATAAAGAAGAAAAGAACAATGCATGGGAATGCATGAGCATGTAACGTGCAAAATAAAATTGCATCATGGGCAAAAACCCAACCCAAACAACAACACTCACAATATATAATCAGTCACACAATCCTAGAATGCATGAACATGTGAATAACATGCTAGAGAATGCAATGCATGATCATATGATTACATAACACCAAAGCCCAATCCAAAAAAATTTCACTAAAACACAAAAACCCCCAAAATTTTTCAAGAAATTGAAAAACCTAGGTCTAAATGCATGAAAGATAAGGAAAATAAGAGATTAAGACCACTTACTGAAGGATTTAAGCTTGGAAGAGGCCGAAATCTTGAAGTGAAGAAGGTTTTTGGTGAAGAACAAGGGTTTGAATCGAGAGAGTAGAGAGAGAGAGAGATCGAAATGTTTGAGTGAGAAATGAACCAGGTTGAACCTTAAGAATGTATAGATCCAAGCATCTTGATAGATCGAGGAGGTATCGAAAGGTGTCGAGAACAAAATCTCGATAGATCAAGATGTATCAAGGAGGTATCAAGGTCTAAAGATTTCGATTTATCAAGGTAGGTGTCGAGCTTTGCTATCAAGATAGTATCGAGCAGCACAAAAAAAAATAAAATAATAAAATAAAAAATAAAAAAGACATGATATGAATGCAAGCAAGATGAGCACCATACCAAACATCAAAGCAGCATGTTAAGCACTCAAACACATCAAAAACTCTAGATGCAAAGAAATCCTAGATCCAAAAACACACTAAACAAGTCTAACTAATTTTATTTTCAAAAAATAAGGTAACAAAAAGTTTAGTAAGCTTATACTGCCACATGTATTCCTTGTGATGGCCAAATCACATTGTACCTGTACAATAGTATCAAGAGCAGCAAAGAGTTTACGTGTTGTGTGTGAAACTTTTGCAAGAAAGCATAAGTGTATCATCATATGAAAATAATGATATAAGAGAATCAAGAACATTCACACACAATCATAACAATTTGATAGGGACTATCAAATTTGACATTTGAGGTACATCATATAATCCTCACATCTCCTAGAAACACGCTTGCAACCATATTTAAAAGTATTTTGATTTTTTTTTTCATTCTTTGCATATTTTTCTTTTAGATATAAAATTGCATATCATGCATAGGCATATAGGAGAGAGAAAAGAAATACAATTTATGTTAGCCAAATATCTTATTCTTGCTATGCAAATGCTACACCTTACAAAGCACGACTTTTATGAATTGCACACAGTTGTTATGTGATTGACTAGTTTTAGTGGTGAGATAGTCATTTACGCCTTTCTTTTAGAATTTATTTTTTAGTCATTCTTGTTAAAAAGAGTGATAAAAATAAGAATGATAAAATATTAACCAAATCATACAAATCACATAACGAGCCACAAAGCTCACATTGCTTAGTTGTGCATGAAAATGCTCATCTAAGATACAAAAGATACAAAGTTTAAGAAATCTTGTATCAACGGCCATCCAAAGGTACACACGTACTAGTATACACAAACACACATTGTTTTTGTATTTTTCAAAAATTTCCTATTTAAAATCTTTTATCATAAAAGCAATAAACAAAACAAACAAACAAGCATATCTAAACGCTAGATATAACGATGCAAATGTATGAGGGAGGGAGAGGAGAATTATGTCAAAGAGATTACACCAATGTTTTGTCGTAAGAATTCAAACCAACGACCGTCCAACAATTTTGTGAAAATATCAGCTTTTTGATCATCAGTGTTAATGAACTCAAGAGTGAGAATGTCATCTTCAACCAACTCATAAATGAAGTGATGTCAGATCTCAATATGTTTAGTTTAAGAGTGTTGAACAAGATTTTTAGAGATATTAATGGCACTGGTATTATCGCAATATATGATGAGATTTTTTTGACAAATACCATAATTAAGAAGAAGTTTCTGCATCCAAAGGAGTTGAGTATAAAAACTACCAGCAACAATGTATTCTACCTCAACAGTTGAGAGATATATGGAATTTTGCTTCTTACTCATCCATGAAACAAGATTATTTCACAAATAGAAACACCCACCAAAAGTACTCTTATGATCATCAGCATTACTAGCACAGTCAGCATTAGAATACCCAGCCAAAACATCATTTATATCCTTATCATACCAAACACCAAAGTTACTAGTTGATTTAACGTATTTGATGATACGCTTGACAGCAGTAACATGAGACTCTTTAGGGTTGGCTTGATATCGAGCATATACTCCAACACTGTAGCTAACGTCAGGTCTACTAGCAATAAGGTAAAGAAGACTACTTAGCATGCTTCTATAATGAGTAGGATAAACACTTTTCCCTAACAAGTCAATAGTGAGTTTCTGCATGTCCCCTTGAAAATCCATTAGCCACCAAATACTTTATGAGACGATCATACCACACCTTTGGTGCTTACTTTAAGCCATATATTGCCTTCTTCAAATAAAGCACGTGATTGGGATAATATGGATCAACAAATCCCTTGGGTTATGATACATAGACTTCCACCTTGAGAAATTTATTTAGGAAGACACTCTTGACATCCATTTGATATAACTTGAATTTTAGATGACATGCCAAAGCAAGTAATATCCGTATGGATTCAATCCGAGCCACTGGTGTAAACATCAAAATCAACCCCTTCAACTTGAGTGTATCATTGAGCAACAAGTTTGGCTTTATTTCGAATGACATTTCCTTCCTCATCAGTCTTGTTACAGAAGATCCATTTTGTGCCGATGATGTTCACACCTTCTGGTCTTGGAACAAGAGTGCAGACATCATTTTTTTGAAATTGATAAACTCATCATGCATAGCTTCCACCTAGCTTTCATCTTGAAGTGCTTCCTCTACTTTTGTAGGTTCAACCTGAGACAAATAGTAAGAGTAAAACACAAAATTAGCCATGTACTTATCAACTGTTCGCTTCCTCGAGTTTAATTCATTTATATTTCTAACAATTGCTTCTGGAGGATGATTCAATCTAATTCTAGATGAAGGTTCCCTTTCCATATGACCAATAGGTGAAGGAGGAGTGGTTGGTTCTGGAGTATCCTTAACAGGGTGGCTATCAAATGATTGAGCAACATTTCGTGTAGAGGGAAGAGAAGGATCTTCTTCAACTTTGTCACTTTCAGGAGCTAATGGGAGAGCAAACTTTGGTAGTTGATCGACCTCTTTTTGTTTGGTAAAAGTTAAGGTTTCATCTATTACAACATTCACAGTCTCCATGACTTTACTCGTCTTCTTGTTGAAAACTCTGTAAGCCTTGCTGGAGGATGAGTAACCAAGAAAAATCCCTTCATTACTTTGAGCGTCAAACTTTCCCACATTTTCTCTATCTTTCAAGATAAAGCAAGTGCTACCAAATATTTTGAAATACTTTACATTTGGCTTTCTCCCTTTCCACAGCTTATATGGAGTTTTCTTTGTTCTTGATCTGAAGTACACTCTATTTATAATGTGACATGCAATGTTCACAGCTTCACCCCACAAATTTTTAGCAACATCTTTGTTGTGCATCATAGCTCTAGCTATCTCCTAAATAACTCGATTTTTCCTCTTAACTACTCCATTTTGTCGAGGAGTAATTGGAGCAGAGAATTCTTGAGCTATGCCAACTTCAGTGCAGAATTGCTCCAATTGAGAGTTCTCAAACTTTCTTCCATAATCACTCCGAAGGCGATTTATACTTACTCCTTTCTCATTCTGCAATCTTTTACACGAAATTTCTATTTGTTGAGGTGCTTTAGAATTGGACCTTAACAGAATTGCCCATGTAAATCTCGTAAGTCATCTACCACAACCATGATGTATCTCTTGCCTCCCAGAGATTATGTTCTAGTAGAACCCATGAGATCAATATGGAGTAGTTCAAGTGGTCTCGTTGTGGCTGTGGTTAAGGTTACCTGATGATGAGCTCTCGTATGTTTTCCAAGTTGACATAGTCCACATACACCATTGTCAACTTTAACTAGTTTGGGAATGCCTAACACTGCTTCCTTCTTAGATACGATAAACAGTTGCTTGTAGTTTGCATGTCCCATCTTTTGATACCATAAATCTTCATTGGGTATCCAAATGCTATTATAGACTATTTCAGCATCTAGAACCAAACCGTAGCAATTATCCAAAGTGTGGATCCCACCAATAAGTTGTTCACCTAGTTCATTAAGTACTAGACATTTTCCATTGGAAAACAACACCATAAAGTCTTGATCACAAATTTGACATATGCTCAGTAGATTTACCCTCAGCCCTTCTACATATAAAACATTAGCAATGTTAAGTAATCCTGGTAAGGAAATAATTCCTTTTCCTTTTATCTGGGATTTGCTTCCATCCCTAAATGTAACATTACCACCCTTTTTTGGTTCAAATGTTTTAAAGAGAGAACAGTCTCTAGTCATATGTCTTGAACATCCACTATCAAGATAAATAAACACGTATCCATTACTTTAAGAGCAATATGCATCATGAAACACACCTCATGCTTATTAGTCAAGTCATATTGCAAGATTCTTTCTTTGTAATTTCTGCTGGATAACTTTAACCAAGCCTTTGTCTTTCTTTTACCAACAGCCCAGTGTGTGCATCTTTTAAGACAGTCTAGTCTTCTTTTGCATTTTTCGAGAATCAACTATTCTCTCACCTGAGCTGATTCTATCAAATCATCCATATACAAATCAATTTCAACCAACACAGACATCAATTTCAAATAAATATCAGACTTACATGTCCTGAGAAACTGAAGAACATCAATGTTAGAATCACAAGAGATATTTATTTGAAAAAGATTTGTTCGTGTAATTTGTATCCATTACAACAAGGGTCAATGGATCACACAGCATAAATTAAAACCTAATTAGAGTGCGCTCGCTCTAATACCACTTGTTGGGTTATGATAGATTGACCCCAGTTAATTAATTCAATTACACAAGTTGATTACTTAAGTCAAATTACATACAAATTGTGGAGGCACCAACAAATCACCAAATAAAATAAGCGTGGCAGAAATTAAATTGACACGGTAATTTGTTGACAAATGGGGAAAACCTTTCACAAGGAAAAAATCTCGCCGGGTGAATTTAAGGTACCACTCTTAGGAATCCACTAATCAATAATCAAGCAGTTACAAGTATGAGGAATCTTACCACCACCCTGGCCTATGTCAAAATACCAACCTACAGTTGAACTTTCGCTTCAATACCCAATTGAATATGATATTGTAGTAGCCTTTTTTCCGTTGTTGCACAAATCTCCAATTTGTGACTAACTCTTTTGCACGGATCCTAGTACGTGACTAAGTCTAGCAACTTGATTGATTATTGTTGACTGCAAAGTTCTTCACTTCATAAACAATTAAGATCAGGAAGCATTTGGTTACAAAACCCTCCTAAGGCGCACAAACGCAATAGCTTCTCACAAAGTATATGAGTTCTAAGTCTCAGTTTTCGTGTTTAATGACTTTTTTGAAATAAGCCTTATATATGATTAGGGTTGTAAGAAGAGAAATCCTAATCATTCAAGTCATCATGGGCAGAATTTCAGATCTGAAATCGTAGATCTCGATAGATTTAGCTTGTGTCGAGCTTCTCTATTAATCTTCAATAGCAGAATCTGTCGAGCTTGTGTCGAGACTTAATAAAACAACTTTTCTTCACTTGTTTCTTGGATCATCCTACATGTCTTTAATTATACTACTTGATATGTTTGAACAACATACTTCTTGATACATTAAACCAAATTTAGATTTACCAATTACAAGTAAAGTGTGTTTTGTCAAATGATTAGCCAATTACATAAAAAAATATGACCCTACCAATTGATATTAGGGAAAATTACAACTTACTAACCTGTGGTTTGGCCCAAATTTAAGTTGTCTACTTGTGGTTTGATATTTGACACTTTACCTACCTGAGATTAACTCAGTTAGAGTTCTGTAATCCACTTTTGTTAAAAACATGGTTAAATATGTAATTTTGGTCCAATTTTATGTCTCTCTCCTCCTTAAAACATTAAAAATATATATATAAATGCAAGATCAAATAAGATCAAAAAATAATCCAGCGAAACACTTGCATAATGGGATTTCAAACCACATGTAGACAACTTAAATTTTAGTCAAACCTCATGTGGATAAATTGTAATTTTCCCTTGATATTATCATTTAGTTTTATTGGTGCCAACTCCAACCGATGATGGTGTTGACTCCATTGTTTATTTTCCCATTACATTGTCATTTTTCCTACCTCACACTCTTTTCTAGGGGAAATTATTACATAGTCCTGGAGTACAAGGTCAGCGTACTGATCTTGTACTCCGAACCAATAGAAATAAAGCATGTCATTAAAAATGGATGACAGAAGCATACTTGCCACATCATTCCAAAACCTTGGCATCTTAACTAGAATTGTCTATAGGTCGGTTTTGGACTAACCATGGAATCGACCCTCTTAGGTTAGGTGAAAGATAACAAGACTCGCAACCGACCGCCAATCACCACAAGTATCTGGCTTGGGCGGACAATCAGTTTGTTCGGGTGAAATTGATTAAGGAGCGGCGGTGGTGGTGATCTTTAGATCTTCGCCAGATCTAAGCAAAGGAGAGCAAGACGTCGTCAGAACTGAATGGATAAGAGCACGACATCGCTAGATCTGAGTTGAGGAGAGCACTACGTGGCCAGAGTTAAGCAAATCTATCCAAATGTGGCCAAATCTAAGCTAATTTGAGCCAAATGTAAGCTAATTTGAGCCAAATGTGGCCGATTCTAAGCAGAGGAGGCCTCATCGTACGGATTTGGGTAGATTTAGCCTTAATTTGAAGGGTTTCTCGGTCGGGTCGATTGGCTCAAAGTTTTAGAGGAGGAAACCCCACTCAACCTGCCGAAGTCAGTTTTGGAGGGCTGAGACCCAAAGCTAACCGCCAGAGGAGTCGGATTAGGCTGCGATGGGTCGGTTTTCAAGGTTGCTTAAACAACCCTAATCTTAACCCCTACTATTCAAATATTGATATAGGATTTTTGGTGGTTCAATGAAATTTTCATTTTTCAATAAGCTCAATACCTTGCCGTTCTTAAAGATTATAGCATCTTAAATATGATAGGCGATAAGATTCACCGTGTTCACAGGAGGAGATTCAAAAAGAACAAAATCCAAAGCTTGATTAGAGAAGATCCTTGTCAAGGCAATCGTTTGTTGGCTCCCCGCTGAAGCATACAATAGATAAGAAACATGCAGCCACAAATTAAAGATTTAGCCCAGGTTTTCCATAAAGAGGAGGAATTGACTAGGTTAAACACAACTTTGGTCTTGGATTCTCATGTTAACAGCGAGTTGCAAACCGTCTCTAGAGCCCACTGTTGGTCATGATGCATAAGATCCCAACAAACTAGTGAAGCCAGAGTGATCTCTGGCGTCCAAGGTATATCAAACTTAATTCTTCAGCCCTGGCCACATATATGTGTGAACCATATCTTCATTTACGTGCTAGCCTTGGATTCGATTGCAACATAACCACAGCGACCAGATTATTTTTTAAATCTTACTTTGCATCTCTAATTTTACTACGAGATGGTGTAACATATTATGTTTGCAGCGAATCAGTTGTACCTAATCCATGCCAACTCTATTGCTTCAATTTCCAAGGTTTCACATGTGAGTATGCTTCACATACTTCAAATGCTCTGAAAGCTTTGACTCCGACAAAAATAGACCTAGCAAGGCTAAACCACGCACCATTGCAAAGTAAAGAACGTAATTTAAGGACTGAATCCAAAAGCATACATGACTGATCAATAGAGAATACACATGCACAACTTACTATCAAATATAGGGACAAACCAAGAGACTTCAGTTCAATACACATCGTCTCCCATAATGCAAAGACATCAAATATTTTGTAGACCTGTCATTGGAGTCTTCAAAGGATAAAGTTGAATTTACAGATTCTAACAGTCTAGGCAACCAAACTGCATCCCTTACTTGCTTCAAGGTTTGTGCATGCAACAAGTTCTGCCCCAAGCATGATATGTCAATCTGTATTGAATAAGGAATGAGGGGAAAAACATACAAATAAACTTAAAATATATATCTTAACAAGATACCATGTTGTTGATCTAAACACTTTTTTTTTGCTGAATTGATCTAAACACTTGAACACTTTTGGTTCGGTCGTGGGCTGAGAGAAAAAATAAAATAAAAAATAATGTAATCTTAAAGCAATTAATAATTAAACTAATCTCAAAAACTGCTAGACCAGGATAAACAAGAACTATGAATAAGGCTGCTAATAAAAATTTAGCTACTATATAATATATATGACGTCATAGAAATAGAAAGGAATCAGTCATCAGTTAAAAAGTTGAATGTGTAAAAGAGTATGAAGCATAAAGGAACTCGATGATTGCTTTAGCCAAGGAAAAGAGAAACTTAAAAGCTGACTGATGCATGATACTGCACACAGCTTGCTATGAGATTGAGAGACCAATAGCGGCCCAGTGCAATTCCTAATGTTGTGAACTTAACAGAATCTTATAACCCTGACAACTGAACTGCTGTAGTTGTACCTTTAAAGTCCACTTGTAATTAAAGAATCAACCTTCAATTTATATTTTTCCTTATTGAAGATCTCAACATGGTCATCCTTTGATGTTCACTAAAAGTCTAAATAAAGGAAAATAGCCAAGAGTGCTAAACCATCTCAAACATATGGATAGTGTATACAATAATTTCACAGCTAAACTGAATCAGCTCTAAATCAAGAGTCATTACTACATGATTCTGCTATCAAACTCCAAATTAGGCTGGATAATTGAAAACTGATAATTACTAGTTTTTCATATAGTTTTTCTTTACCATGTGGCCTTTTTTTTTTTTTTTTTTAATAATTAAGTGGGGCATCTGAATAAGAAAGAAGCATAAGTAGAACAATATGGATTAAAAATCTCTACAATAGACCAAGCCAAAATCTTACAAAAGTTAGTATACAAAGAGAGAACCTGCGTATTTAAGCAAGGAATGTCCAGTGTTGAACTGAACCATTGAACACCAATCCAAAATAAAATACGTGTAGGCCATACATTTCGGGTGTCATAATTCATCTTAACTAGATAGACAGCTAATTATTTGGCTGTGGCCTCCTGTCAACCATGAAAGAGAAGGGAAGGGCAAAAAGAAAATAATTGGCAGGAGGGGAGGAAGGTTAAAGATTGGACTGATTTTATTTATGCTAAGAAATTGAGATACCTAGTGTATAAATCACTTTATTTCAAGAAACAAGTGTTTACTATGTTAACAATATCTGCTCAACTTAGTCGTTTAAAAAGGTGTGGAAACTTTTATGGGAAAATTCAGGAGTCATATAATGCTTTTACGTAATATGACATTGTGGATACCTGGATGGTGCCATTACTTTAAACCACATATAATTTATTCATGCAGTCTTGTGACTTACCAAATTGATGTGCATAATATGGTTTTAGGTCTTTCAATGCACATCTAATATGTGCATTTCATATAAAATTTGACTTCCTACTCTGAAGGTACATGGTCCTTACATCAAAGAACCTCGATCACACTTATATAACGCCCAATTATCAAATTACCTGGTACACAACAATCTTTCTAGTTTTCCCTTCAATTAGCCAATGAACTTCATCTGCATTTTACACTAGTACTCAAGTCAATACAATTTAACTTTCTCAATCATCCTTAATATAATGGCAATGGATATTTGATATGCATTAACATTGCCAATGTACATACCACATTTATCTCCCTAAACCCTTTGCACATCCTCCATTTCTTCCTTCTACATCCTTCTAATAATTACCATTTTATGATTAATGATGCAAGTATACTCAACAAATTTAATGCATTACACTTTGTTAGGGGTATTGCTTACATATTTAATCAAGTATACAAAGTGGTGCCCCTGATCGTCATGTAGAGTGTTTTAACGCTCATTCTATTGAAAATTTCAAGGCTAACAAAAAAGACTTAGTTTTGGGTTATTCTCAGTAGCCTTGTGGTGGTCACTGGGTTTCAAACAACCAGATATCAAGGGTGGCTTTTAGGTTCCATTACTAATCTCTTCATCTTATGAAATCCTTCGGTCAAACTTGTCCTCGCAGTCTCAATGTGCTGATAACGGTATACTACAATCTCTCTTCAAGCCAAATTTCACATCTTAAAGCTCCTTTTACCCTACATTCCTGCCGTAATCAACCGTGACTTCCTTTTTCATAGAGATGATGTCATTCTTATTGCTGGATTACCTCTCTAGCTTTCTAGTGGACCTTGGTTTTGCCTATTATTTCTTATTGGTAATTGAAAGGAAAGAGCAAACTGAACTGATATCAACACTAGGTTATAGACTTATACAAAAAAAGTATTGGGCTTTACAATAAGCTTGGGTCCTAAGAGCACCCATAATAGAAAAAAAAGCCACATTTTAGCCAACCAAGCCCAAAATTTACCCACATCAAGCCAGACAAAGTTGTGTAAAATACATTATTACTACAATAACCATGTAAATTTACACTGACACCATTCATTTTGTATTTATGTGATATAAATATAGAGCCTAAATAGATCTAACATTATTGAGGCTTCATAAACTTCCTCTACTCTTCACAATACAAAAAACACATTTTATTGTCTTGTGTAATCTTGATAGTTAACCTTTCATCTATATATTGACCCAACTGTTGTCTCTCTCTCTCTCTCTCTCTCTCATCCAAATTACTCAGCAATCCAATTGTACATAGATTTAAAATAAAAGATTGTTTCATTTATCCATGCTATTAGCATGGACCCTTTATCCCTGTAATGAGGTTGCATACATTTATACTCCAGTTAGAACAAACATTTTACATGCTTATAATAAATGTCATAATATTACCTAAACTCTGAATTAGTCCTTTGATACCTCACCGAATATCTAGGTTCAGATTCTTCTCCAAAAAAAAAAGAGTCTTAGGTTCAGATCTACCAAATAGTCACCAAAAAAAAAGGTTCGTACAATATCTTTGACACTATCATATAAATAAGACTCTTTTATTTTTGGCTGACTAATATTTGAAGAAACGGTGCAAAAGACTCCTAACACCTAACATCACTTTTTTTTTTAAGAAGAGCCTTACTTCACATCTAGCACCAAAAGTTAAATTTATATAATGTTTTAAAGTTTTGGTTGGAATTAATATATTCATTCAGAATGCCAGTTATTTAATGATCTCCGCATTGGACTATGCTCGTAGAATAAGAAGCTACTAGCTTATACTTAAATTCTTTTTCCATTGATGCCGTTTCACTGAAAACATAAAAATCCCAAAAACCGTTTGTCCTTTATTGGGTCCGCTGGGTCTCCTTTGAGTTCATTATTTTGAACCAACTGACATCTTTATTAAAGGCTTGCTCATTGCTCAGTATCCCAATTAATGGTGAGAATTATAGCAATATTTTATATGATAAAAGAGACAGAAGTCAGATATATCCGATAACCTTATTAATGATATGTAAATGAAACAAAAACATGGGAAAAAAAGGAGATCTAATTCCGTTATTTAACAATAGTTATGGCTGGGTGCAAAAAGAGTCAGTTTTTTTGAGTTTGAGTCTATTTTGGGAGGCCCCACACCAACAAAAAAAAAAAAGACTTCTCCCTTCATCTATATTCTATAGAACTTTTAACAAATAATAAAAGCGTATCCAAGAACACTCGTACTATCCTAGGTCCACCACTTCTAAGTACCTCATTTGACCGACTTAGATTTTGATATACTTTCACACAATTTAGGTTGAGTTTGGATAGCTTATTTTTTGTCAACTTATTTTACTATTCAGTTTATTTTTACTTTTATTCATGAGTCTCACTGTACTTCTCGGTATTATTTATGGGTCTCATTGTACTATTTCAACTAACTTTTACTTTTATTTACATTACTTTCAGCAAAAAATTCTCAGTTTCAGCAAAATAAGTGAATCCCTAACAGACCTCATATTAACATAAATGATAAATCCCACTACTATTAATATCATTTGGAAATGATATTGCGCTTGTGTAAGGTAGAATGAATAGCCCAAACTTTCTTTGAGCAAAGGGATCCTTAAGGCATTTACATTGGGAATGTCATATGCCATATGTAAAGAAAATTTAGCATAAAAGCCTAAAACCCCTCAAACATCTGGACTTGTAAAAACCAACTATTGCAAAAAAAAATTACAATTGTATTACAGTGCAATTCTACGCTCAAGTGTAAAAAATAATAATAATAATAATAATAAAACACTAATATTTTATTCACTTCACTGTTTACTTTATCAATTCCTCTCTCTCTCACCAGTCACACTTTCATCTCCTCTCTTTTTCTTTTTTTCTTTTTCTTCTTTTTCAGTTCGCTCATTCAATCCCTCTCCCTCTCTCTTCCCTTTTTTTTTTCCTCTCTATTTTCCCTTGAATCAAGGGTTTGATGTGGTGGCAAATGGGTTTGATGTGGGTTTGATGTGGTAGAGCTCATGGTTTGATGTGGTGGAGGGTTTTTGAGGTAGTGGAGATGGGTGATTAAGGGTGACGGTGTGGGTCGTGGTCGTGGGTCAGGTGACAGTATGGGTCATGGGTTGTGGCGAGCTGGGTCACGAACTCACAACGTGGATTCCAATGAGGTGGGTCACAGACTCACGGTAGAGGTGAGTGGGTTTTGATTTTGGTGGTCGGCGTGGATGGTGCGTTGTGGTCGGCGTGAATCATGGCGAGATTGTGCGTGGTGGTTCTAATGGGGTTTGTGCAGTGGTAGAGATCTGTGGGTTGCTGTGAGTTGTGGTTGGTCAGTGGGTTTGCTGAAGATCCGTGGGTTGCTGTGAGTTGTGGTTATCAGTGGGTTTGCTTGTGGTTGAACGAGCGTGGTTTCTGTGAGAGAAAAGTGAGAATATTTTTATATTTTATTTATTTTATATTATATTATTTTAGTGCGTAGTATGGTAAAATAAAAGTTAGGATGTTAGGTGTGTTGAAAAATGGTATGGTATAAATAATAAAGTAGCTTTTGAGATGATAAAATATAATTTTTTGTAAATTTCGGATGTGAATGCTCTTATAAGTTGTAACCCAAGAAGTATGCAAGAGGAAGTAAAAATGTTCAAAGCCAAAAGTAGATTCGCATGGAATTTGGTGACTTAAAGGGAATCAAGGTAAGAATCATGTGGGTTCCAATTAGCTCAACTGGTAAAATTTCTTATAGTTAATAAAATATTTGAAGTTTAATCTCCGCCTATACTAAAAACAGATTGGTGTTTTAGTCTGATGATAAAGAGATATCATCACGGACAGTCGCCATAGATTGAAAATCCAAAAAAAAAAGTGGGAATTAAAAATCACCACCCCATAACCTTGATCTACCCCATGTTCCAGCCAAATTCTTTTGTTTAGACCTTTATTATATAATGAATTTGCTATTTATGGTCATTTTTCCTTTTTTTTCCAACTTTTGATTAAAGAGTCCCATTAAGATTTTTTGATAAGTTAAAAAGTCAAAATAAGATCAGATCACCATTTCCTTCCACAATATTCCTTTATTAATACATATTTCTCAATTTAGCCTTTTTTGGAATTTTTTTTCTATTTTTAACCTTATTTGGTGCCTAACACGAATTAGGATTTCTTTAAGGTCTCCTAGCCTCACTGAGGTTTCTTTAACGTTTTTCAATATAAATTAGTAGTTTAGCCCACTGTACATCTTTCTTTCTAACTAGAGGTAGATGTGTTTGTGTTTTTCTTCTTGTGACTCTCTTGTTGCATCATTAATTGTCAAAGCTTGTATGTGTGTGTGCATGGGCGTGAGCTTGAACTAGTGTCAATTCTTGCATGCTTACCAATTATCTTTAATTGTATATTGTAAGAAGATTTTTCAATGTGATTAGCACGTTCCCATTTCAACTAATGCATTTTTCTTCTTTTTTTCTTTTTGCAATTAACATATTGCTATTCAATACGCTTCTAATGTTGATGATGGACTTAAAACAAGAAAGGCCAAATCATTAAAATATCTAGCAACGTAATTTGCCTGAAAACATTTCAACAGAGCCAAGGGATGTAAAAGCACATGGAATGATGGTACAGCAGCAAGCATTGGATCTAGAAATTAAGTAACTACTAACAGTAAAGCTTTAGCAAGAATCAAGTCATGCATGTAATGGATCATTGTTAATCCAGTAAAGATGCTTTGGGTAAGCTTCAATAGGATACCTTAAAGTATCACCCAACCGACACACAAAAACAATATTGAAAGGCAACTTAAAATAAATGAACGATACCTTTATGCCCCCAGTTATTTTTTAAATCATCACAATGGACCTTTTCAAAAGTGCATGGCTAAAGTTGGAGAAAAAGGTACCTAGTAAAAAGGATCTTAGGCTTAGCTAAGGAACTACAGTTCATTGAAGAAATTAATACATGTGCTAATTTCAACTAATTCTACATACCAAAAAGTATGCTGCTGAATTAGATCTGGTATTTTTTTTTCCTTACATTCTCAGGAAACCAAGAACTTAAACAATGTTTGTGAGTGCATGGGTAAACACAGACATAAACAAGCGCTAAGCCAAGAATTTGTTATAGGAGACTTTTTTTTTTTTTTTGGGGGTTGGGGGGGAGGGGGGGGAAGATGTTATAGGAGACTTATTATGAAACTACAGTTCACTCTACATGTATACCAAAGAAAACTGCTGACTATAACTGATAGATTCCACTAATTCCTGATGCGTACCCCTAAATATCTCTTTATGTATGAAGACAAACATTCAAGAGAAAACACAGAGAGAGAGTGAAATGAGTCAATGACTGCCTAACCAAATTAATGGAACTATGAGAAGCCTTGTCAGAGCCCAGAGGCTACCATTGATAGATAGGACTGTCATCCATTTCTTCATCGATCAAAACCCTAAACTACTCTCCATCACCTGCCAGCCATATATGCATGGGGACTGCACATATAGTCTACAAATACGACTGAGATAGATAGGATTCACTCAACATGACCCACGTAATAATGAGATAGAGCGCTTGTCATCTCACTAAGACAACAATCAACTTCATGCATGCTTTGCTTTAATTATATATCTCAGTACAAAATGGAAATAAATACAATCAGAGAGAGAGAGAGAGAGAGAGAAATTACCTCAGCCTCGTTGGAGAGACCAAGCTTTGTAACCAGGTACTTTTTAACCACGAAAACTGTCACGTTCTCGTCCCTTTATTTCAAACCAGGAAAAACAAAAAGAAGGAAGGAAACAAAACCCAAAAAAGAAAAGTAATGTCAGCTTTTCTTTTCCACTCATTTCACTGAACACCATCATTAGCTAAGTAGAAAAAATATATATATGTGACGCTGCTGATATGATATGATCATGTATGGATGCTAACGTGCACCACTTACTTCACTCTAATGTACGCCTTTGGTATTTGAGGCAACACTTCCCCATCCCTGCACACACACACATAAAACACAACTCAATTATCAGAACAAAAGCAAAGGACAGTGACAGAGATAGAGACCAAAATATGAGGGAAAAAAAAGAAACAGAAGTAGAGTTAACTGTAACAGATGGAGATAATTAACTGATCAGCGTCTATTTTCGGGACAAGCACTTGAAACCACCCCAATATCAGCGTATATGAATCTATGCTTGCCAGAGAGTACGATTAAAACCAAGAAGGAAAAAAAAAGGACAAGAAGGGTTCCAATATATTATGGGTGACAGAAAAAATTAAGGCTGAGATGCGTTAATTTGTAAAAGCTAATCTAAACTCAACAAAACAAAGTTTGTATGAGAGTTAGAGAGACCCACCAGACAGAAGGTAAGAAGAAAACAACAACAAAAAAAAGGAAAGAAAAAAAAAAAGCTGCAATGATGGAAAAATGGAAAGAGATTAACATAAACTAAACACAACAAACGTGCGTGTGAGAGAGAGAGAGAGAGAAAGAGTGGTTCTAATGATGAATACAGATGACTACTCACCGGTTGGTTAAAGAGCGGAGGGTAAACCAAAAACCAGGATGGGGTCGTGTAGTTGAGGAGTCGTAATGATGAGAATCATTGGGAACCGGCACTTGGCAGTCATGAAGGCCAAGAAAAGCAGCACCTGAATCCATGTGCCATGGCCATGATGATGATGATTCAGGCAAACCATTATACACATCTATATCTACATCCTCATCATTATTATCATGGTAATGATGACAATTATCTGGCCACAACAACAAGTTGTGATAATTACTACTAGGCGGCGCCATGATATCCACATGCCTGACACCCTCATTATCAAACCTTAAAGCTAAACCACTTGCCTTTAACTCTAACCCTAAACCTAGCTGGTTGGTTTGCAAGGGTAAAGAAGAAGAAGAAGAAGCAGCAAAAGATGTTGCTATTGTTAGAGGTTTTGAAACTGGAGGGTGAGATCCATGATCTTCTTCTTTTCTACAACCTCTTCTAAACCCTATACCTAACCCCAGCTCAAGCCAATCTCCTTCTTCATCTCCTTTAACCTTGAGTTTGTGAGATTTTTGAGAAGAAGAGGCCATGAGTGCATATACCTAGCTACTTTATGGAGCGATTTGTTTGGTACAAAGATGAAAGGGAAAGGGTTTGGTTTGGCCCTTTATGGAAGGGTACACCTTTTTTTTTACTGTTAATACCCAACCCAAAACCCCATACACACTCAAACCCATGTAGTGTTTAACAAACAAACCCTATTTTTAATTTTCTCTTCTTCTTTTTTTTTTTTTTTTTTTCTCTCTTTTATTAAGATAGAAGCAAACAAAATTCTTATGGTTTAACCTTATATTTTTTCTTTTGCTACTTTTGGGTCTCGGGATTAAAAGCCCAAACACGGAATTATAGAGAGGAGGGGATGGAGCTGAGTGTCGCTCTTTTCCGAGGCACAAACATAATGCTCTGTTTCTATTCTGTTCTGTTCTTTCTTTCTTACTTACTTTCTTTCTCATTGTCTTTGCATCTGAACAGTGGAAGAACTAGGATTATGTTGTTAGTTTCTACAGCTACACGCTACCCACAGAGCAAGAGAGAGAGAGAGAGAGAGAGAGACTTTTAAAAAGAGAGAGATATGAAAAGAAGAGCAAATGATTTTGTTGTACCTGTGGAGTTTGTAAGCGTGTTGCTGCTTTTTTGTACGAATCAAGCTCTGCATCGATCTATTCAAACACTATTTACTCTTTCTTTCGCTTTCCCTATTGTCCCTCTATACACTAGATAGAGAAAAGAGGAGTCGGAGGGAAACAGTGAATAAGCAATAAGGCAAATCAAAGTCCGGAACTTTAGCCAATGAAAGGAGAAAATGGGAAAGAAATGGGAAGAGAGAGAGTGCTATTATGATTAGAGGGTAATAAAAGGTTTCAAGTATTACCCCCATTTAAGAAAGACAAGCATTTGATTTTTTTTTTTTTTTTTTTTTTTTTGATAACACAAACATACAACAACACACCAACTTCAAAACTGCTAGCGGCAGTTAGAGTTGCGGAAAGACAAGCATTAGATTTAAATAGAGTGGATTGAGACTCTTTTAAAGTTTTTATTACTTATTGTTGACGAATTTTATTTGTTAGTTTTTTTTTAGGGCAAAACCACTATTGGTTAGATTACCTATAAGTGCGATTGTTCCTTCAAGTTCCAAATAAGCTCTATTGATCTTTTAAATTTAAAAAAGTGAGCGATACTGGTCTTTATGTTAACTATTGTGAGAATAGGAAGACCGAGTAAGTATATTGGGTTATGGGTCGTGCCCGAGGACGAACAAAAGCTCGAGGATGGTCAAAGAGATTGTTAAGCCTAAGTCAATAGGCCAAGGATAGAGGAAGAAAATGACGGGTGAGCTGTGGTTCCCGAGGAGCTGAGCCATCTCGAGAGAGCTTTAGGCAGGTAACCATTTTGGAAAGATAAGTTTCAGGGAAGGTAGCAGAGCTAGGTCAACAATAAAAGAAAAAATATCTAGGAAGAAGGTTGTCGCTACCACATTAAATGCACTGCACCAAATGAATTAATCGCATTTATGGAGAAATGACACCTAAACAGTGTCATCTGAGCTCATAACTACTCACAAACCTTTTAGGAGGTCCTGATAGGACAAGCATTCAAGGGATTTTCTACGAAATCAACAGGTGGAAGGCTGGGATGGAGGGGTGAAGGACTATATAAGAAATTGACCACTATAAAAAAATGGGGCATGTAATCTAAGAAGAGAAAAAAAAAAGAGAAGAACTCATTGTATTCAGATAAGCTTGAGTTAATATAAGAACATCTCATTCTCGGACTTGACCGAGGAGCGTTATTTCTATCAATTTGTGTTTTCAGTCTTATTGGCATCAATCATATTAGCCATGGCCCATACTTAATTTGCTGAGACGCTTTCTTGTAAAACTCATTCTCTAACAAATATATTGTTTTGGGCTTGTTGGGCTTGTTGGGCTATCATCCACTATTCTTGGTGGGTTGAGGTTCAAACACTAGTCCTTACAATTAGCGCTGTGGGGAACAGGGAAGCACTTGCAATTTTAACCAGCCATGGTAGGATCGGGACCAAATAGAGAAGAATCTGTTAGGCCATAGCGAGAAGATCATTTTGTCAACCTTGAAAGGAGGAGAGATCATGAGGCTAACCGGACTCCTAGTGTACACACAGATCATACTAGTAGGAGTCATTCTAGGACAGGTAGCCATGTCTCATATGATGAGGAAACCAGGAATCTAAGGTTGGAAATTTATCATTTACGCAAGAAGTTACGTCGTAAGCAACGAGAAGCATCCCCTTCTAGCTCAGATTCTGACTCAGATGAAGATGGTAACTACAGGCCAAGGTTCAGAACACCCCCTAACGAATCCTTCTCTTTATCTCCACATTTGGAAAGAGATGAGCGGTATCGTAGGAAGAAAGCTAAAAGTTCGACGCCCAGGAGCATGGGGAATGACGCGATGAGTAAGGCGCTGCATCAAATTTCTAAATCATCGTTCGTACGTAGAATTGATAGGGCTAAACTCCCTCGTTGATTTATGCAACCAACCTTTACTATTTATGATGGAAGGACCGGCCCTGTGGAGCATGTTAGTCATTTCAACCAGAGGATGGCTATGCATTCCAGGAACGAAGCTCTTATGTGCAAGGTTTTTCCCTTTAGTTTGGGACCTGTTGCGATGAGGCGGTTTGACAAATTGGATGAGGGTTCAATTAGCTCTTTTGAAAAGCTAACTAGGGTTTTGGGGGCCCAATTTGTTACATGCAGTAGGGTTCCTTGACCTTTGGATTCCTTGTTATCTATGGTAATGAGAGAGGGTGAGACCCTAAAAACTTATTCAAATAGGTAATGGGAAACATTTAACGAGATAGACGGAGATTTTGAAGATGTGGAGATAAGGACATTTAAAGTTGCCCTCTCCACCGAGCACGATTTGAGAAAGTCTCTTACGATGAAGCTTGCGCGAAACATGCATCAGCTAATGGATCAAATTGATGAGCATAAACAAGTTAAGGAGGATCAACAGCAAGGGAAGGGGAAGGCAAAAATTGCTCCTAACCGAAGAGATTCTCGGCCAGAGAGGTATAATCATAACAAACCCATGAGAGATTTTACTGGTCACACTGGGCACCCTAGTGCTCAGATGGTCAGTTCAGTATTCAAGAAGCTAGTTCATCAGATCCTTGAAAAGATAAAGAGTGAGCCTTACTTCAAGTGTAGCCGAACAAAATGGATGGTGATCCCACCAAGCGCAAACAAAGTCTTTACTGTCAATATCACTAGGACCGTGGGCATACCACTGAAGATTGTAAAAATCTCCGTGATTACTTGGAACAACTAGTCAAAGCTGGGAAGCTGAGACAATTTGTGCATTAACCTCCTGAGTAGGGGAGTCAGACCAGGTCGATGTATCAAAAGGAGTCTATATCGAGGTCATCCTTGAGAACGATTAATGTTATTTTTGCAGCCTCAAATCGGATTGGGGGATACCCTTCCGGGGTTATGTCCATAGCAAGACTAGATACCGAGGACCAAGTCCCTGAGTCTAAGCAAGGAAGGTTGGAAATCCGACCAATCTTGGGTTTTTCTGATGAAGACAAGATTGGGACTTATTAACCACATGACAATGCCCTAGTGGTAACCCTTCGTATTGGAGGGTATGATGTAAAGAGAGTCCTGGTAAACCAAGGAATCTGAGCTGAAATCATGTATCCCAACCTGTACAACGGGCTTTATCTGAAACCCGAGGACTTAGTTAATTATGATTCCCCTTTAGTGGGATTTGATGAGAAGACGGTTATACCAAAGGGCCTGATCAAGTTGTCTGTTCAGACTGGATCCAAAGTGGTCAAAGTAAGCTTTACACTGCTATCCTGGCAAAACCGTGGCTTCATGCCATGGGAGCAATATGTTCGACTTTGCATATGAAGGTGAAGTACCTCTCGAGGGGGCAGGTTGGGGAATTGATAGGAAGTCAGGCCATGGCAAGACAGTGCCTGGTCACCGTTATTAGACATCAGTTAAAGGAGGGAGCCTCGGCTACCCAAAAGAAAGTCTCATAGCAATTAGCAAAAGTAACTAAACCCCCAAATATTGGAGATAAGGGAGTGATGTGCAAAGAGCTCGAGAAGGTTATCATCGACACTGATGCGGAGAAGTATTTTCAGGTTGGAATTCAGTTGCCTCCCCAAGAAAGAGAGGAATTGTTGGCTTTCCTTAGGAAGAATGTTGATGTTTTTGCTTGGAGTGTGTATGAAGCGCCAGGGGTGGACCCAGATTTTATTTGCCATCATTTGAATGTGAACCCAATGGTCTTCCCTAAGAAGCAGCCTCCTCGGCGCTCCTCAAAATAGCATGCCGAGGCCGTTAAGGAAGAAGTAAGTAAGCTTAAGCGTGTGGGAGCTATCAAGGAGGTGTTTTATCTAGAGTGGCTGGCCAATACGATTATGGTGAAGAAGAAGTTAGGTAAATGGAGGGTGTGTGTGGATTTTATTGATTTGAACAAAGATTGCCCCAAGGATCCCTTTCCAATTCCTCGAATTGATCAGTTGGTTGATACTACGGTTGGACATCCTCGAATGAGCTTTCTAGATGCCTTTCAAGGATATCATCAAATACCATTAGCTTTGGCCGGCCAGGAGAAGATTGCCTTCTTAACCCGTATAGGAAATTATCACTATCGAGTGATACCTTTTGGTTTAAAGAATGCTAGGTCTACCTATCAGAGGATGGTAACTAGAATGTTTGAGTCTCAACTCGGGAAGAATGTGGAAGTCTATATTGATGACATGGTCATGAAGAGTAAATTAGTGGCCGAGCATTTAAGCGATCTGGGAAGTGTATGCTACGAGGAAGCTCCCTCACTACTTTCAGGTGCATACGGTTATGGCCCTCACCCAACTCCCTTTGTAATCATTACTTCAGAGGTCTGATTACACAGGAAGAATTGACAAATGGGGAACGATCTTAGGAGCGTTTGATATCAAGTATTTTCCCTGCACGACCATTAAAGGGCAGGTGCTAGCAGACTTAGTGGTAGAATTCATTGAGTATCCTGAAAGGGCCATTGTTGAGGAGGATGAATCAATGGGGGCACAAGTCATAGCAATTATTGTCCTTGGACCGCCAATGTGGAAGCTCTATGTAGATGGGGCGGCCAACCAAAAAGGGTCTGGCATCAGGATAGTTCTGATATCTCCAGAGAGGATCACCATTCAAAAATCTTTGAGGTTGGGTTTTTCAGCCATAAACAATGAGGCCGAGTATAAAGCCTTATTGACCGGGGTACCCATGGTGAAAAAAGTATGAGGTAAAGCTGTGGAGACTTTTTCAAACTTAAGATTGGTCGTCGAACAAATTAATGGTGAATTGGAAGCCAGAGATCAAAGGATGCAGGGGTATCTTGATAAGGCTCGGCGATTGCAGTCTGGTTTTGAATCTATCTCTATACAACAAGTCCCAATGAGCAAGAATACTCATGCTGACTCTCTAGCAACTCTTGCCACTTCCTCAAAGCAAGGTATTCCTCGGGTCATACTTGTCAAGGATTTATTAATGTCTACTGATCGGACAAAAACTATGGTCGGAGTGCACCAATTGAGGGTTGGTCCGAGTTGGATGGACCCCTTGGTTTCATTTGTGAAGGATGGAGTGTTGCCCGACAACAAGGGAGAAGCTGAGAAAATACAAAGAAAAGCTCCCCTTTTTTTGCTGTCCAATGAGCAAAAGTTGTATAAGCGCTTTTTCTCTGAACCATATTTACTTTGTGTACACCCTGAGGCAGTGGAACCATTATTGGAAGAATTGCATGAAGGAATTTATGGCAGTCATATGGAAGGAAGGTCCTTATCACATAAGGCTCTCACTCAGGGCTATTAATGGCGAGTATGCAGAAAGCAGCTCAAGATTATGCCAAGAAGTGTGATCAGTGCCAGAGGTTTACCCCAGGCATCCATCAACCTAGAGGCATGTTGAATCCTCTCTCTAGTCCATGGCCATTTGCACAGTGGGGTTTGGACATCATTGGACCATTCCCAAGAGCAATAGGAAACCAAAGATGGCTCCTTGTTAGGACAGATTACTTCATAAAATGGGTAGAAGTTGAACCATTGTCTAACATCAGGGATGTTAATGCGAAACATTTCGTGTGGAAGAATATTGTAACCAGATTTGGGATCCCCTATACACTCATCTCGGACAACGGAGTCCAATTTGATAGTAAGGCTTTCAGGAGATACTATTGTAAGCTAGGCATTAGGAATAGATACTCAATCCCAGCCTACCCACAGGGGAATGGGTAGGCTAAAACTGTTAATTAGGTCACAGTTAATGTGTTGAAGAAAATGTTAGATGAAGCTAAGGGCAAATGGATGGACGAGCTCTCGCATGTTTTCTGGACATATCTACTCCTCGTCGGTCAACTGGGGAAACACCGTTTTCCATTACTTATGGTTCTGAGGCTGTTATCCTTTTGGAAGTGGGATTTTCGACGTTAAGGACAAGCCTATTTGACCCATACAAAAATGATCAGTTACTCCGAGAAAGTTTGGATTTAATTGATGAAAGGAGAGAAATAGCCATGGTCTAGCTAGCGCATTATCAACAAAAACTTAAACAGGGGTATAACATGGGAGTGAAGGTCAGACCATTGGTTCTTGGAGACTTAGTTTTGAGAAAAGTGGTGGGTACTGCGAGGAACCCATCATGGGGAAGACTGGGACCTAATTGGGAAGGGTCATATCACATCACTTTGGTAGCTGGTATAGGAGCTTATTTTTTAGAAGACTTGGATGAAAATGTTGTGCCACGTCTGTGGAATGTAAATAATTTTCGAAGATGTTACTATTAATGAAAGGCAACGTTGCCATCTTTTGGTTTAATTACTGTTGTTAAAATTCTTTGTGATTTGATTAAGTGTTAAATAGAACTTCGGCCATGCCTAATTCCTCGGACCACATGCCTTGGGTAAATTAATACTTTTTATTTGGTTAAGTGTTAAACAGAACCTCGGTCATGCCTGGTTCCTCGGACCACATGTCTTGAGTAAATTAATACTTTTTATTTGGTTAAGTGTTAAACAGAATATCGGCCATGCCTGGTTCCTTAGACCATATGCCTTGGGTAAATTAATACTTTTTATTTAGTTAGGTGTTAAACAGAACCTCGGCCATGCCTGGTTCCTCGTACCACGTGCCTTGGGTAAATTAATACTTTTTAGTTGGTTAAGTGTTAAACAGAACCTCGGTCATACCTGGTTCCTCGGACCACATGCCTAGGGCAAATTAATACTTTTTATTCAATTTAATGTTGAACAGGACCTCGACTATGTTTGGCTCCTCAGACCACATGCCTTGGATAAATTAGCATTCATAGTTTATTAATGGGTTAAGAAAAATCTGGTGAGGATGAAAAATGTGTTTAGGCAAGACCAAGTTCAGTCCCTTGGACTATATAAATATATTGAAAGAAGGCCGTGATTGGTTTTAGTCTTGTGGATCCTATATTTTTTCTTAAACGTTTAAGCCGTTAGAATGGCTGGATGTAAGTTGCGTTAGACTTTGCTCAAATGAGTAAGGTTTTTTGCCTTAGTCAAAAAAAAAAAGGAGAGAGGCATGTGATAGCCATGCAGGATAAGAGATAGCCATGGACACAAGATCAACTTTTCATTAACAAGATAAATTCTTCATTAATATATGGAAAGTACATCAGGATTTTTAAAACAAAAACAACAAAAAAGAGAAAATAGCAACAACTACCCAAAAGATAATAAGAGATGGAAGGGAATACAACGTCATCTAGGTGTTAGTTGCTGGAGGAGGGTTGGAGTGCTCAACCTCTGCTTCTTTAGCAAGCTTTGAGGAAGCAGCAGTAGCATTAGCAGGTTGGGCGGTGGGCAGAGATGTAGGAGTAGCGGCCTCCTTCGTGGATAGTTGGGCTGCTATCTGCAAAGCTAGAGGATAGAAAATATTTTCAGTCTTCCTCAGCTCCAAGGAAGCATCCACCCTGGCTAGATTTAATGCCACAATCCATACTTGAAGGTAGTAATCTCGGCAAAACTCTGTGACTTGGGCCCTTAGAGCATCTTCTGTCTCCTTCACCCCAACATCATAGCCAGCTTGTTCTGCTCGGGCTATAGCTTCCTCTTTCTTCTCCAGCTCTTTCTATTGGGAATCAATCTTCTCCCAAGCAATGACAAGTTGCTCCTTGACCTTACAAAGGTCTGACATTGATCCTCAGCCGGCTTCTCAGCTCCAGCCAAAGCAGCCTCAGCACTCTTCCTTTCTCTATCTGCCTCAATCAACTTTGTGACAAGGTCTTTATTCTTCTTCTCGGCAAGGGCCAAGTTTTTAATTGCTGACACCCAGTGTGCCTCCTCATCTTTCAATTTAAAATGGGCATGATCCACCCACTCTTCAGCTACGTAAGCTGTTTGGATCGCTTGCAAAAACAAAAACAAAATACAAAAAAATGAAAACAAAAGTGAGTTAGATTCCCAGTTAGAAGAGTTTTTAAGTAAGAAGCAAACTGAGTAACAGGTTGAAATTCTTACCATAGCTAAGTCCTTTTTCAGGGTCAAGAAAACCTCATGCTTCTTCAAAGTCCTCAAGTCGACCATGTCTTAAGGAAGGAGTAGGGGCTGCTCCAAGGCATTGGCTACGTAGCCTGCCTTCCCCTGTTGAAAATCCCTAATGGAGGAGTCCATAGGAAGAGGGGCTCCATCCAGCTCGAGCATTGGATTCCATATTGGAACCCTAGCACGACGATTTGGCACTATCTCGATCCCCGAGCTCTCTGCCATATTTCTTTTTTGTGGCCCTTTAGCAGTTTTTACCCCTTTTTAGGGCTTTAGGTCCTTAGGAGGTGGGATCTCGCCCTCTTCAGACGCCTCCTTATCTTTCTTGTCCCTCTTCCTCTTCTTTTTTAGGGGCTCAGCAAGGGAAGTGTGGGAAGGAATAGGAGTTAAAGGGCGAGGATGGACTGCCACCTTAGGCGTGGATCCTCCGGCATGTGATTCCAGCATCTCAAGTAGGCTGGTATTCTTGCGTTGTAGCACCATCGCTTCTGGTACGTCAGTTATCTCTTGATTGCTACTGACTAGGGTAAAGGGTAAAGATCTCGAAGTGATGTTTGAAGATTCTGCAAGATCTGGTTGGTCAAACACTTCAAAGTCTTCCTCTAAGTCCATCACTTCAAGCACTCGGATTGTTTCTTCTTCTTGTATCGAGTCTGAAGAAATCACCTCCTCTTCGACGATACTTTGGTCGGGCAACTCAACTTGGTGAGTCCCTTCAGGGGGAGGGCCGAAAATGAATCCAGGTACTGTAACGTCAATCAGATGCAGTCGAGGATCTTTGGCTTTAATGACGTTCTTGGAAGACTGGAAGCTGGAGGAGATTGGCTTGTACCCGAGAATGACGTGGGCAGCGTGCAGTTGTCTGTCCTTGTAAAGGAAGATCTCAAATTGAAGTATTCTGTTAAGATCTCCTCGGTTGACTAGGTTGAAGTTTGGGGCTGTAAAGTTCTTGTTTGCAAAAGTAAAGAACCAAGGCATGATTAAAAAAAAAATGAAGACATGTAGTTATTAGAGAGAAGAATGCCTACTAAAGCAAAATTTTCACTATCTAAGGGAAAATGGATAGGTTACTTAAGCCTGGAATACCCCAACTGGTTGCCCGTTTCGCGTTGGACAATGTAAGTCATTGTGCCATTCGCTCGAGACGATCAAGAAATCTTGGTCCAGACCCTTGTTGGATTCAGGGAGAAACGAAATTAGTCTGACTGAGGGAACCCTAGTTTTGAGATAATACCTAGTGTCTTTAAGGTATTGGCAGTTATACACCCAGTTAACATTGTGATGAGTGGTTCACTCTCATCTTATGAATAAGGGCGTCAACACTACCTAGTATCCTAAATAAGTTTGGAGAGCATTGGGTCGGGTAAAGTCTATGAGCAATTAAAAAATCTCTAGTTACCGTCCCCATAGGAATTTGCATTCCCCCATCTATAAAAGGCAATCATAGGGATTACCATGGCCCCCTTTAGTCTAAAAGCATGCCAGTCTCCTAGAAGGCAATGCTGTATTGTAACCCGAGGTGGTATAATATATCGATTTTTAAAAGCTTCTATACCCTCAGGAATATCTGTCAAACTAGTATATCTACCCATCTAGGAAATAAAAGAAAATTGTTGAAGAGTAAAAATAAGAATTATAGGCTGAAGAAGGAGAGGATCCTAAAGTCTATATACGAGCTAGATGGTACTTACAGGGAAGTGTATCAAGAGCACCTCGGATCGCTTCTTTGAGAGACTGAAGATTTGGAAAATGGAGGAAATGGGCTCCCTACGCCCTTTATATAGGGAGACAAGGTGAATGGGAAAATTCCCACTCGAAATTCCATGGAAAATCCCAGTCGTAGGATCTCCATCACATCGTAGAATGTGGGGGACAAAGTGTCGTGTGGAGTAATAAATGAGGCATTGTGAATGCCGAAGTGTCAGGAGTATACTCAGAGCAAGTGAAAAGATGTTACCACGTGGGAACATTCCTTAAGTGTGTAAAACTTTGGAACAAAAATCAAAACCCTACCCCGCATCTAACGGCGAGGCGTAGATCCAATGGCTGACATTTTTCCTTGGGTTTTGAACGGGATGACTCCCACTCAATCCCACCCCCTATATAAAGCATCCGAAGGATTCATTCCCCTCATTTTACAAGTCTTCAAGCTCTCCATAGATCCCAAGCGCCCAAACTCACAAAGCTCTTCCAGTCACTAAATTTCCTTAAATCCTTTCCTTAAGAAATTTCTTCAAGCTTTCTTTTTCTCCTCAGCCGAGCTCCTCGGCCTCCTTCCTTATTAGAAAACTTTCTCCTTGTCATCCACATTCGCATAGATGGGTAGATTTAAGTACTTAGTGGATTCTTCAGCCGGTATGGAGGGTTTTAGGGCCAAGTACAATATCCCACAGGGAGTGGGCTTACAATACTGTCCCCCAGACCGAATACTTACTAATAGAGAGGTGGGTGAGGTTGTCATTCCAATGATAGCTTTCATAGAAGGAGGAATGACTTTACCTATGGGGAGGATAACCAGAGATTACCTGCTCAACCACAGGTTGTGTCCCTGTTAGGTTCTAAAGATTTAGGAATTTATGTATTTAGAACTCTAATGTGTAATATTGGTAAACCATGATCAAAACAATATGTTTAGTCTTGTTTAGGCTTGCTCAAAGTTGATTAATTATTGTAAAGTTGGAATCGAGAGGCTGCAGATGCATTGGTGCATTTCGGCCTGGCTCGATCGATCGAAAGATAGACTCGATCGATCGAAAGTCGGCCAGATTGCATTTTCTGCAGAATTTCCAACTCAGCCCTAGGTATATAAGGCAAAACCCTAGCCACGTTTTGAGAGTTGCTCCAGTTGTATTGTTGCTCATACATTGCTGTTTTGTGTAAATCTCTTGTGAGATCTAGAAGAGCTTTCCTTTACACAAAGCTTAGGGTTTTCAAAGTAGAGATTACTTCAACATCTTGATGATCAACTCGGTTGCTACCATTGAAGCTTAAAGAATATCAAGCGTGGGTGCTTGTAGCTGATTGGAGAATCCAAGAAAGAAGGAGTCCGTGGATTCGGAGCTTGCACGTGGTCGTGTCAGTAAGTTCTACTGGTAGGTAGCATTAGGAAGTCGAGCGGGGAGCTTGTAAGTCCTTTTGTATGAACTTCGATTCTTTCATAGTGGATTCAGGTTTGCCTTGAGGATAGGTGGGTCAAATCCTCCCCAGGTTTTTACCGTGTGGTTTCCTGGGTCATCATATCTTGTGTTATTTATTATTCCGCTGCTTTATATTCTTGATATGATTGTGTGATTGTGATAACCTAGATTTGCATAAATTGACTAAGTTAATCACTTGGCTAATCAACTAGGTTAATACAATTGTTGTTTTAAGGGGTCTAAAACCGTTCAAATGGTATCAGAGCGGGTAGCTCTTCTTGTTTGAGATTTTTTGATCTCTGAGCTGATCCTTGACCCCTGTTGTCATGGAGCATGGACACTCTCTTGTTGTTCCTCCTCACTTTGATGGGAATAACTATGCTTACTGGAAAGTAAGGATGAAAGCATTCCTGAAATCCATTGATGAGAGAGTTTGGAATTCCGTTGAGTACGGATGGGAGAAGCCCACTACTCCTGTGAGTGAGTGGCAAACTTTTCAAAAAGAAGCAGCTGGATTCAATAGAAAAGCTATGAATGTCATCTTTAACGCTGTTTCTATGGAGAAATTTAAGAGGATCTCTAATGTTGAGGTTGCTCATACTGCTTGGAAAATCCTCCAAACTGTGCATGAAGGCACAAAGGCAGTTAAGATAAATAAACTGCAGCAATTGACTTCTAGATTTGAAAGCATTAGAATGTCTGATGATGAATCTTTTGATGAATTCTATGCTAAATTGAATGATATTGTTAATTCTGCTTTTAATTTGGGTGAAATCTATGATCAACCTAAAATTGTTAGGAAGATTCTTAGATCTTTAACTGAAGACTTTAGACCCAAAGTGACTGCCATTACTGAGAGCAAGGATATGGACTCCATCCCTGTTGATGAGCTTGTAGGATCTCTTCAGTCCTATGAGTCTGACCTACCCAAAGCAAACAAATCCAAATCAATGGCTCTTAAGTCTGTTGATGATGTTGATGTTGATGTTGGTGGATTTGATGATGAGCTCTCTGCTACAGAGATAGCTTACCTTGCCAAGAATTTTAGAAACTTTCTGAGGAATACTAACAGAAGGGCAAGAAATACAAACACTGCTGAACCTAGAAACTTTAGGAAGAATGATCCCACTAAGGTTAATAACTTTGAAAAACCTAGAGAAAGAGTTTGTCAATCTTTGAACAATTCTTTGGGTGCTCAGTGTTTTGGTTGTCAAGGGTATGGTCATGTTAAATCTGAATGTCCTACATTCTTGAAGTCTAAGGGTAAAGCTATGGCTGTAACCCTTAGTGATAATGAGGTTTCTGATGATGAGTCTGAATGTGACGAGGATGGAAACTTCATTGCTTTCACTGCTACTGCTGTAGTCAATGAAAGCATATCTGTTGAGGAGAACCCTTCTGATGGGGAACTCTCTGAGGATGCAGATCTTCAAGAGGCCTATAATAAACTTTGCAAGGTTGCTACAAAGGATGCTATGAATGTTGAACTTGGCCTGAAGAAAGTTGATTCTCTTGAGCTTGAAAAGAAAATTTTGCTTGTTAAACTTTTTGATGCTAATGATCTTTTGAACCATGTGAAATCTGAGAATATGCTTTTACTTGATAAAGTTAAAACTTTGGAACATGATTTATCTGTTGCTAGATCTGCTAGTTCTAAACTTGATCACATGTTGAATGTTCAAAAGTATCATTCTGATAAATTTGGGTTAGGATATGTTGAAAGCATCTCTGTGTCTGCTCCTCATTCCACGAACTTTGTTCCTTCATCTTCTTCTGAACCTTTCGTGAGTGAAGTTGTAAGTGAAACTGTCAAACCACCTGTGAGTGAGGTTGTCAAACCAATAGAAGTTTCACCACCTAGGAAGATTAGGGTTGATCTAGGAGAGTCTAAACCTAAGGAAACTACCCTTTCTAAGGACAAGATGCATGGTAAACCTGCTTGGGTTTGTCATTATTGTGGAAAGTCTGGACACATTCATCCTAACTGTTACAAGCTTCAAGCTGCTAAGAGAGCAAACAAACCAAAAGTGTATGTGCCTCAAGCACAAGATCCTATGGCACTTATTGGTGAATTGGTAAAGGCATTGAACCTTTATTCCAATCCTAGAGTTGGAAATCACTCGAATGTGAATAGGAACTCCAATGCTCGTGGTGCATCTAAAAGGTTTTGAATGCAAAAGACTCGACCTAATTGAGTCTTTCTGACATGGTCCTTGTGCTTCATTGCCCATTCCTTTGTGACCATTGTTCTTTGTTTTTTTTTGTTTTTTTTTGTTTTTGTTTCTAGGATTTGCATTGCATAAAATTCATGCATTTCATTCTAGGATTTATTTGTTTTCTCATTTAAAATAAAAATAAATAAATAAATAAAAAAAGGAGAAAAGCAAATTGTGTTTGGCACCATTTTTTCTTGGTTTTTGAAAACAAGGTTGGTCAATTTATTTACACATAACATGTCTTATGTACCTTGTTTAGCTTTGATGAGCTTATTTATTGTACTTGACTAGTTGAAGCTTTGTAGTGCATGTTGTGTGGGAAAGATGTTTATGGTGTTTATCACTTTGTCTTTATCTTGAAGTCACATGTTATTTGACTATCGGACTTGATCCTTTTGAGAAAGGCATAAATAACCATCTCACCACTGTTCCCTAGCCAATCATGAACACCTTAGTGCATATCATAAGATTTTGTACTCGAGAAAGTGTAGCACATGTACAAAAAGAACATAAGGTGTAGCCTCTGTTAATTGCTTAATGCTTAAAATTGGTGTGTACTATTAGGCTTGATGCCAATTCACTTGATTAAAACTGGTGTGTACTATTAGGCTTGATGCCAAAATTTTATCTAATAATGGGGCAAAATTCAAGAAACTTACACGATTGCAAGCTTATGTTCTAGGAGATGTGGGAGTTATATGATGTAACTCCTTAGGTGATAGTCTCTTTTGAATTCTATGTGATGAATTTTGTAGACTTTGTGATTTATTGCTATTCACATATCACCTCACATGTATCTCAAGGTTTTGCTAGTTGCACACACTACACAAGTTACTCTTTGTTAAACATTGTACATGTTATTGTGTGTGTTTTTGGTCTGACCAACCAAGTTTGAAAATACTTTGAGAATTATGCAAAACATTTTTTTTGCTTGAGAATTTGAAAAGAGAATGGCTGAAATTTTCTTTGGAGAAACTGGGATTAAAACTTGGGTTTTTGAAAAAGCATTCCATCTCATACTCATGCATTTTGTTTCAATAAGTTTAATGCTTTGAGGAGTTGTTTTCAAAATATGGTTTGTGATTTTCAAAACTGTGATTTTTCTCAAAAATTTTGTGAGCCTCTGCCTGGTTCGATCGATCGAAAAAGTGCTTCATTTTATTTAAAAATGTCGGAGTGACTCGATCAATCGAATGTAATTTTCGATCAATCGAGAGTCGTGAATCAGGTTTTTTAAAACACTATTCTTGACTGATTCAAACACTTTTTCAAAAAGTTTTTCAAACTTTTCTTTCTCTCTCCGACTCGGCAAGGCTAAAAGTCCAAATTTTTGTCGTTTTCCTCCGGATTTTTTGCAAAGAATCTCTTTCCTCAAGCCGGTAAGACTGTTTTGCCCTTCCTTTTGAGTTTATTTACATATTTTCACACATTTTTCATGCATTATACACTCAAATTTTCGAACCTCTCATAATTGGGATTTTTGTTGATTCAAGCCGTATTTTGGGAAATTGATCAATGGGTTTTTGTGGGGACATGTTATAAACTTGTTCTTGGTGATTTAATTTGATCAATTTTGGGTTTTGTGAAAAATTGAATTTCTAGGGCTTGTAACTGATCCGAATTGGGGATTTTTGTTCAATTGGGTTTAATTGATGAAATTGGCTTGTTGTTTTTGAAGAAATTGGTCATTCTAATCTGATTTCAACCTTGTGTAATGATCAATTCATCAATTTGTTTCAAAATTTTCAAGTGGTTTTTCAAATTTTTTAGGGTTTTTGTTAGAAACTCTATGATCGAGCCAATTTTGTGTAATTGAACCTAATTTGAACTGTGTTTACTGCATTAGTTCATGCATCACAACATTGTTACTGTTCATGCATCATATAGATTTGTGTTCTATATTTTTATTGTGCTAACTTGCAGTCTGCCCTTGGTTTTGTTTTATTCTGTTCTTTTGGTTTTCTCTTTGTGTCTCTATCCTTTCCTTAGCACTATGCCTAGGAAGACTAGAGCTCGTAGGACTATTTCCTCACTTTCTCCATCCCCTCCTTCTTTTGACCGTGAGAAGTTTCCGAGTGAGAAAAACCAAGAGATTTTTGAGAAGCTAAACCTTAGGAGAAAGATTTGGGCTGAGCGTTCTGTTCTGTTAGATGAACTTGATCCTGCCATTAGGGCAAACTTTGAGCGTCGGGGCTGGTTACCCTTGGTGGATATTTCTGATCTTCCTCCACCTTCTGCCTTGATTAGAGAGTTCTTTTCGAACATCTCTATCCGCGTCTATGATTCCAACACTTTGGTAAAGAGTTGGATACGAGGCGTAGAGTACTACATTACTCCCAAGGTAGTGGCTGATGCTCTAGGGGTACCTTTGGTCCAGAATCCTGTCTATCCTTATGATGAGTCTCCCGAGTTGAGTGATGTCTTGTCTTACATCTCTGGGTCATCTATCCAGTGGGGTTCTGATCCTAAGATCACCTCTGCTGAGCTCTCTGGGTTGCACTATCTCTTCTTTAGGATAACCTGTCATTCTATCTAGCCTATATCTCATGTTCACACCATTCCTCTCGAGAGGTGTGTATTTTTGTACGCTCTGGTTACTGATGCTCCTATCAGTTTTCCTCATCTATTTCTTCGTTCTTTGAACGATGTTTATAAGAGTTCATCTTCTTCTCATGCCCTTGTTCATCCTATTTTCATTCATAGGATTTTGCTTTATCTTGATCTTAGTGGTTTCCCTTCCTCTGAGCCTGTTCATGTGATTGCTCCCATAGGTGCGTCTTTCCTTAGACAAAGGGCCGCTCATCTTAAAGCTGGCTCTAAACACCCTAGGTCTGAGCCTTCTAGTAGCGCACCTCCTCCTTCTTCTTCTACAGGTCCTGTTGGTGAGGATGTTCCTGATCCTGTTGGTGATGCTGCTGCTGCTGCTGATGTTCCTCCACCTCCTTCAACCGACTTTGATGTTCGTCATACCTTGGAGACTGTCATGACCGTTCAGGCGGCTCATGGTCAGATTTTGATGGACTTATTTGACGAGATCCGTGCTTTGCGTGCTGATCTGGCGCATCTGTATTCGCCCTCACCACCTCCTTTTGATGATGACTTGTGATTGCCCTTTGGCACTCCGTCACAAAAAGGGAGAGTAGAGTTTTTGACTTGTAGAGGAGTTTTTGTAGTTAGGGAGAGACTTTTTTTTTTTTTGAGGAGCTTGTGGAGTTTTTAGATTGTATCTAGGTGCTTCACTTTGTATATCATTTTTGGGGATATTCATGTTAGGGGGAGTAACATTGTTTTGATATACATGATATATACTTGATTCTTGTTGCTTTGTGATTCACTGCTTATTGATTTATATTTATGAGTTGTTCATTGATATATGTCTTTATTTTGTGTTGTGTGAATCTTACAAGAATGTTATACCTGTTGTTTTACTCTTTTTTGTCACACATGCATTTATGCGTTTGTTGAGTGTTTCAGGAATATACAGGTTGATTCAATTGAGCTGCTGTCTACATTTGCAACTGATGGATAGTAGTTAGGATTGAATTTGAGTTTATGAGCATTACTTTTGTAAATGGCTTTTTACTTGTAAACTTTGAGCTTTTAATTTGTGTTTTGTCACGGATTGCCAAAGGGGGAGTTTGTTAGGTTCTAAAGATTTAGGAATTTATGTATTTAGAACTCTAATGTGTAATATTGGCAAACCATGATCAAAACAATATGTTTAGTCTTGTTTAGGCTTGCTCAAAGTTGATTAATTATTGTAAAGTTGGAATCGAGAGGTTGCAGATGCATTGGTACATTTCGGCCTGGCTCAATCGATCGAAGGATAGACTCGATCGATCGAAAGTCGGCCAGATTGCATTTTCTGCAGAATTTCCAACTCAGCCCTAACTCATTAAACGTTTAGGGTTTTATGTTTTTGCCCTAGGTATATAAGGAAAAACCCTAGCCACGTTTTGAGAGTTGTTCCAGTTGTATTGTTGCTCATACATTGCTGTTTTGTGTAAATCTCTTGTGAGATCTAGAGGAGCTTTCCTTTACACAAAGCTTAGGGTTTTCAAGGTAGAGATTACTTCAACATCTTGATGATCAACTCGGTTGCTACCATTGAAGCTTAAAGAATATCAAGCGTGGGTGCTTGTAGCTGATTGGAGAATCCAAGAAAGAAGGAGTCCGTGGATTCGGAGCTTGCACGTGGTTGTGTCAGTAAGTTCTACTGGTAGGTAGCATTAGGAAGTCGAGCGGGGAGCTTGTAAGTCCTTTTGTATGAACTTCGATTCTTTCATAGTGGATTCAGGTTTGCCTTGAGGATAGGTGGGTCAAATCCTCCCCAGGTTTTTACCATGTGGTTTCCTAGGTCATCATATCTTGTGTTATTTATTATTCCGCTGCTTTATATTCTTGATATGATTGTGTGATTGTGATAACCTAGATTTGCATAAATTGACTAAGTTAATCACTTGGCTAATTAACTAGGTTAATACAATTGTTGTTTTAAGGGGTCTAAAACCGTTCAGTCCCTATCAATGCGCTCTCAACCTGTTTAGAGTCCTAGGGTGTATAGATGCCCTGAACGATCAGATGAACCTAGGGCTCACATGGCACAACATCATTCATATGTACGAGTGCCATTCCCTTGCTAGTGCGGGATATTACCTCAAATCCCGGTCCGATGTCGTTAGGTTGATATCTTGCCTTCCTAAGTCCAACAAGGGCTTGAAGGATGACTATCTGGTCACCTCCGAGGTGTAGCACGACGGTCTTCCTTGCCCAACTCGGGCAGGAGAGCCAGGTGGGGTACATTAGGACCAATTCTTTTGAACAAGGGGTTTCACCCTTTCACTTTTAACACTTCGTCTTCTCCTGATGATAATCTTTATCGGTCTGACTGTGATTTCCTGCTCGGATGTTTTTGCAGATAAAAGTTACGTTGCTCTAAGGATCAGTTTGACCAACGTACCGGCCCTCAACTACCTACTACGGTCGGGGATATTTATAAGTGAGGATGGACAACTACGAGCCGCTCACTTAATTTTGGACTACGAGCCTCTATCTCAGATATTTCAGGACGCAGGCCAGGCGATAAAGGCTGGAAGTTCGAGATTGGCTCGGATAGACGTCTCGAAGTCAGGGTTTTTGGCTCGGAGAGATCTTCCGCCCGTACAGCTACCTATTCAACGCGCCCTTCAAGAGGTAGCCGTTCCAGGAGAGGAGATAGCTTCTACACACTCATCCCTCGAGGCCGAGATTGACCAATTCTGCTTCGACGAGGAAGGTGAAGTGCCAACAAGGCCTGTAGAACTCTCAAACTCTGAAGCTAATTTTGACCGACTTTCTGCTGCACAGTCTCCTAGGTTGATAGTTGCTAGGATCGATATCAGTTCAGAAGTCGAAGAAGAAGACATGGACCTGAGGCAAAGGACCGGTTTGAAGGGCTTAATGGTCAACAGGGACAAGGGACAAACTTCAAAGGATGTCCCCAAAACACAGGTTCCTTCAAATCTTCCTCCTCTTCCCCCTCCACCCCCTGCTGACCTCGAACTAAAGGCCAACCTGGACTTAAGGAAGAAGAGACCGATAGAGGATTTGGAGGAAGGTGAGCTGGTACCTCCGAAAGGTGCTAAACAGCAGATTAAAACCAAGGAGCCCAAGGATAAGTGGGCCAAGTCGGTGGAGAGCAGGGTCGAAGCCAACATGCGCCGAGGGCAGCGCTCTTAGGCCCCTCGGCTAGAGGTGGAGGGTGCTCCCATCTCTTAGGATGCCACGATTTGGGAGTCCCAAAGGGGGCACGCCAGCGTCCTCGTCGAGGCCCTAGAGCAGCCCCTTCTCCTTCCCAGAGATATGGAGGGCCTTAGGCGCATTAGGCAACCCGACCTCTTCATGTCATTGAAGAGGGACCTGGCAATGGTAAGTCAACTTGCATCCTTTTTTGTTAGACACTCAGGGAAGTGGTCTCCCAGGCCAAGGATGCGGAGGCTAAGTCCAAAGCTGGTGATGCCCACTCCGAGGCTGCTGATCCCAAGAAAGACCTTCCCCAAGCCAAGGCCTAGAGTCCCGGACATAGGATTTTTTTGTAGTTTTTTTTTTTTTTTTTTTTTTTTTGTATAACTTTTGTAATGGCGTTTTGCCTTTAGACAATGTATTCCCCCTTTTTTTTTGTTTAATGAAAAGTGATTTTTTTTTCTTTTTATCTCTTGTATCTTTATTCTTGTGTGCTTCGAAACTTATTAATACTGCCCTCAACAACAAAAATTTAACGATAGTATGGTGACAACAATCCAAGCAATCTGATTAAGTACCAGTAATAAAGATGTCTAACACACACATTTGTATTGAGAATCGATCTTTCTGCAATGAAATAAACATATACCTCTGGGAGAAACGAAATTTAACCTGCCCATCACTTGGATAAATAATCAAGGACTTCAACTTATTGAAAGCAACTAATCCGAGGAGTAGAGAATAACCCTGGAACTTCGACACTTAGTGAGAAACAGATAGATATCATGGAGTGTTAATTCCCCCGAGTGCGTGGTCCGAAGAGGCATGCACAGTTAAGGTTCTATTAAAACACTTCTTAAAGATGCCATTGTGTGTTAATTTTCCCATAGCATCTGGTCCGAGGACTTCAGGCATGACTATGGTTCGATTAAAACACTTATATAAAAGACGTCAGAGTGTTAATTTCCCCAAAACATCTGGTCCAAGGACTTCAGGCATGACTAAGGTTCAATTTAAACACTTATATAAAAGATGTCAGAGTGCTAATTTCCCCAAAGCATCTGGTCCGAGGACTTCAGGCATGACTAAGGTTCAATTTAAACACTCATATAAAAGATGTCATAGTGTTAATTTTCCCAAAGCATCTGGTCCGAGGACTTCAGGCATGACTAAGGTTCAATTTAAACACTCATATAAAAGATGTCATAGTGTTAATTTCCCCAAAACATCTGGTCCGAGGACTTCAGACATGACTAAGGTTCAATTTAAACACTTATATAAAAAGATGTCAAAGTGTTAATTTCCCCAAAGCATCTGGTCCGAGGACTTTAGGCATGACTAAGGTTCAATTTAAACACTTATATAAAAGACGTCAGAGTGTTAATTTCCCCAAAGCATCTGGTCCGAGGACTTCAGGCATGACTAAGGTTCAATTTAAACACTCATATAAAAGATGTCATAGTGTTAATTTCCCCAAAGCATCTGGTCTGAGGACTTCAGGCATGACTAAGGTTCAATTTAAACACTCATATAAAAGATGTCATAGTGTTAATTTCCCCAAAACATCTGGTCCGAGGACTTCAGACATGACTAAGGTTCAATTTAAACACTTATATAAAAAGATGTCAAAGTGTTAATTTCCCCAAAGCATCTGGTTCGAGGACTTTAGGCATGACTAAGGTTCAATTTAAACACTTATATAAAAGATGTCATAGTGTTAATTTTCCCAAAGCATCTGGTCCGAGGACTTCAGGCATGACTAAGGTTCAATTTAAACACTTATATAAAAGATGTCATAGTGTTAATTTCACTCAAGTATGTGGTCCGAGAGACCTGACATAACTTGGGATCTGTTTAACACCTATAAAGATTGAATAACGAGAAATATAATGCCTTTAGTAAATGGACATATTGACAAAAGAGACTTTCATTAATAATAATACATTTTCAGGTTGTTTACATTCCACAGGTGTGGTATTACATGTCCATCTAAGTCTTTCAGAAAATATGCTCCTATACCAGCCACCGAGGTGATGCGGTATGGTCCTTCCCAATTGGGCCTTAGCTTTTCCCACGCTGGGTTCTTTGCAGTACCCAGAACATTTCTCAACACCAAATCACCAGGTGCTAATGGTCTCAGCTTCACATTGGCATCATAACTCTGCTTGAGTTTGTGTTGGTAGTATGCTAATTGAACCATTGCATTTTCTCTTCTTTCTTCAATAAAGTCTAAGCTCCTTTCTAGCAACTCATTGTTACTGCTCAGATTGAAAGTGCTAATTCTGAATGTAAGGAAGCCAGTCTCCAAAGGAATAACAGTCTCGGCCCCATAGGTCATCGAAAAGGGGGTCTCCCCGGTTGATCTGTGAGGTGTAGTTCTGTACATCTAGAGCACATGTGGCAGTTCCTCCACCCATTTTCCCTTCGCATCATCTAAACTCTTCTTGAGTCCACTCACTATGACCTTGTTAACAGCTTCTGTTTGTCCATTCCCTTAGGGATAAGCCGAGGTGGAATATCTATTTGTAATTCTCAGATCACAATAGTATCTTCTGAAAGATTTGCTGTCGAATTGAAGACCATTGTCTGAAATGAGGGTACGAGGGACCCCAAATCGTGTGACGATGTTCTTCCATACAAACTTTTTGGCATCCACGTCTCTGATGTTTGCTAGAGACTCGGCTTCAACCCACTTAGTGAAGTAGTCCGTGCCGACCAGCAGGTATCTCTTGTTCCCTGCTGCCTTGGGGAAAGGGCCTATTATGTCTAAACCCCATTGAGCGAATGACCAAGGGCTGGACAGTGGATTTAGGGCTCCCCCCGGTTGGTGTATGTTTGGTGCGAATTTTTGGCATTGGTCACACTTCTTTACATATTCTTGTGCTTCCATTTGCATATTTGGCCACCAATAGCCTTGTGTGATGGCTCTGTGTGCCAAAGATCTGCCTCTAGTATGACTACCGCAAATCCCCTAATGTAACTCCTCAAGGAGTAATTCTGTTGCCTCAGGGTGTACACATAGCAGGTATGGCCTAGAAAATGAGCGTTTATATAACTTTTGGTCCTCGGACAGCTAGAACCGAGGAGCCTTTCTTCGTACTTTGTCTGCTTCTGATTTCTCCTCAGGCAGGGTGTCTTCTTTTAAGAATAGTGCTATGGGGTCCATCCAGCTAGGCTCCACCCTCACTTGGTGAATATGAACCACCTCTCTGTTCATCTCTATGGGCTTGCAGAGGTCTTCTACAAGGATGATCCGAGGTAAGCTCTGCGCTGAGGAGGTTGCGAGCGTGGCTAGGGAATCGGCGTGTGTGTTTCCACTTCTGGGGATGTGTAACAAGCTGAAAGATTCGAATTCTGATTGTAGGTGCCTGACCTGACTCAAGTATCCTTGTATTCTTTCGTCCCTCACTTCGAATTCTCCTTTCACTTGGCCAACAACCAATCTGGAGTCTGAAAACATATTTACGGCCTTTCCGCCCATTTTTCGGACCATTTCAATTCCCATCAGCAGAGCCTCATATTCTGCTTCATTATTGGTGGCCGAGAATCCCAATCTTAATAATTTTTCGATGGTGATCTTTTCGGGGGATACTAGTACTAACTCCACTCCAGAACCCTTCTGATTTGTTGCACCATCAACGTACACTTTCCAGGATAAGGGACCCTGTTGGGAGTCATGCCAACCGATTTTCCATCCATGTGTTGCGTTTTTGCTTCTTCTTCCAACGGGGATTCAGCGAACTCTGCCACCAGATCCGCGAGGACTTGACCCTTAACCGAGGTACGAGGCATGTACTTGATGTCAAAAGCCCCTAGGATTGTGGCCCATTTAGCAATCTTCCCCGTGTAATCAGCGCTCTTGAGCAGAGCTCTGAGCGGAAGCTTAGTTAGAACGATAACCGTGTGTGCTTGGAAGTAATGGGGGAATTTGAGTGTGGCATGTACCACTGCCAGAATAGCCTTTTCCAACGACAGATAATGGATCTCGGCCTCATGCAGTGACCTGCTCACATAATAAATTGGCATTTGTGTGCCGCCATCAACTTGTATCAGGACCAAGCTTACAGCCTGAGGGGCCACAACAATATAAGCGAATAGGACTTCGTTAACCTCAGGGCTGGACATGATAGGAGGCCAAGAGAGATAATCCTTAAGCTGTTGGAAGGCCAAGGCGCACTCCTTGGTCCACTCAAACCCCTTCCATTTATTCATCAGTAGGAAAAAGGGTCTACACCTATCCGTCGACCAAGAGATAAACCGGTTCAGGGCAGCATTCATTCCAGTCAGTTTCTGGACTTCTTTGGGATTCCGAGGTGGTTGTAAGCTGTTGATCACTTTAATTTGGTCGGGGTTAACTTCAATTCCCCCATAGGTTACCATGTAGCCCAGAAATTTGCCTGATCCCACACCAAAGGAGCATTTGGAAGCGTTGAGGCGCAACTTGTGTTTCCTCAGAATTTCGAAGATGTTCCCGAGATCCCCTAAGTGCTCGGACACTACCTTGCTTTTACCACCATGTCATCTATATAGACCTCGATGCTCTGGCCCAACTGCGGTTCAAATATCCTAGTCATCATCCTTTGATAGGTAGACCCTGCATTCTTCAAACCGAACGGCATCACTTTGTAGTGGTAGTTTCCGGTGGGAGTGACGAAAGTTGTTTTCTCCTAATCATCCAGGGCTAGTGGTATTTGGTGGTACCCCTAGAAGGCGTCTAGGAAGCTCATCCGAGGATGGCCTACAGTTGCATCCACCAGCTGGTCTATCTTAGGCACAAGGAAGGGATCCTTTGGGCAAGCCCTATTCAGATCTGTGAAGTCCACACACACTTGCCATTTTCCACTCTTCTTCTTTACCACCACGGTATTGGCCAACCACTCGGGGTAAGATACCTCCTTGATAGCCCCCGCCTGCTTTAGTTTCTTCACCTCCTCCCTGACAGCATCAGAGTGGTCCCTGGACGAGCGTCGAAGAGGTTGCCTCTTGGGAGTGACAGATGGATTAACATTTAAATGGTGACAGATGAAGTTCGAGTCCACTCCCAGGCCTTCGTAAGCACTCCATGCGAAGACTTCGACCTTTTTTCTAAGGAACTCTATCAGCTCTTCCTTCTTTGAAGGAGGAAGCTGAGCCCCAACCTGAAAGAATTTCTCCAGATCGTCGCCAATAACAACCTTCATCAAATTTTCACATTTCGCCTCCTCGGCCGACCCATCGACTGGCAATGCTGGAGCTTTTAATTGCTATAAGCCCCCTTCGGTATAAGCCGAGGATTCGGCCTCGGGCTGATGCCGAATGGTAGCCACCAGGCATTGCCTCGCCACAAATTGATTTCCCAAGATCTCCTTAACCTGGCCCCCGGACGGGTATTTCACCTTCTGGTGCAGAGTAGAAGAGACGGCTCCTAGGGTATGAAGCCAAGGCCTGGCCACAATGGCAGTGTAGGGTGAATAAGCGTCCACTACGATGAAGTCCACCTCCACTACTTCTTAACCAGTCTACACGGGAAGCCTAATTTGGCCCTTCGGGATGACGACCTTCACATCAAAACTCACCAGGGGCGAGCTGTAGGGTGTTAGGTCCTCGGGTCTCAAGTTCAACCCTTATACAGGACAGGGTACATTATCTCGGCACCACTGCCTTGGTCCACCATAACCATTTTCACATCATATCCCCCAATCCTGAGGGTAACCACCAAAGTATCATCGTAGGGTTGGATGGTTCCAATTTTATTCTTGTCCGAGAAACCCAAAACCGATTGAATTTCTAGTGTAGCCTTCTTTGGCTCTTGAATAGCGTCCTCGTCGGATAGCCGAGCCACAGACATCACTCTGGAAGGGCAGGACTCAGTTCTCCTTGGAGCAGCGAAAATGACATTTATCGTTCCCAAGGGGGGTCTTGAAGAATCATTTCTCCGGGGTTCTGAGTTTGCCTGGCCCCCCTGACCATTGGAGGGATGCAAGAGTTGCTTTAGCTTTCCTTCACGGACGAGCTGGTCCAGGTGGTCCCACAGACTTCTACAATCTTCTGTGGTGTGTCCATGGTCTTGGTGGTAGTGGCAATAGAGGTTGTGGTTGCACCTAGCGGGGTTTCCCGCCATTTTATTTGGCCATTTAAAAAATGGTTTGTTCCTAATCTTCTCCAAAACTTGATGCACCGGCTCTCGGAACACCACGTTTACCGCCTGAGGATTGACAGATCCTGAATGTCCGACAAAATCTCTCCGTGGTCAATTGCTACTGTACCGGTTCGACCTGAAATCCCTCATCTCTTGAGGGATAACCTTATCCTTTCCTTTCCCTTACTGCTGATCTTCCTCAACCCTTTTATACTTGTCTATTTGGTCCATAAGTTGGCGCACACTGGTGACGGGTTTGCCAGTCAGAGATTTTCTTAAACCGTGCTCGGCCAGGAGGCTGAGCTTGAAAGTACTGATGGCCACATCGTCAAAGTCACCATCTATCTCGTTGAACATCTCCCAGTATCTGTCAGAGTATGCTTTCAAGGTTTCTCCCTTTTGCATGCTTAAGGACAACAGGGAAGCCAAGGGTTGAGGGACCCTGCTGCAGGTGACGAAGTGGGAACAAAACGCCTAGGTGAGCTCCTTAAAGGAACTTATGGAATCTGCCAACAGGTTGTCAAACCATCTCATCGCGACGGGTCCCAAAGTGGATGGAAAAACCTTGCACATCAAGGCTTCGTCTTTGGAATGGATAGCCATTCTCTGATTGAAGTGGCTCACATGTTCCACGGGGTCTGTTCTACCGTTGTACATGGTGAAAGCAGGCTGAGTGAATCGTCGAGGAAGTTTAGCCCCCTCGATTTTGCACGTGAAGGGTGACTTGGAGATTTGGTTCAAGGCCCTGCTTACCACGTCGTTTCCCAAGCTTTACGAGGCGGGCTTCTGACCCTCCCTTTGCGATGGTGTTCCTCTTCATAGGAGAAAGACTCGCTAGGCGGGGTTCGAGACCTTCACCTGTAGCTAACGTCCCTTCCGTCATCAGAAGAAACGTCAGAGTTAGAGGGAGTTTGCCTTCGTCGTGCATGGCACAGTTCCCTCTTTAACTGGTCAATTTCCAACTGCATGGGTCTGTTATACTGGTCTTAAGAGACGTGACTTCTAACTCAAGTATGGCTTTTGCTTGTATGCGTAGTGTGCACATTGCCTTCTCGATCTCCTCTCCGTTCGAGGTTGACAAAAGGGTCGCCATGCTTGGATCCCAAAGACTCTGCTTGGTGTGAACCTGAACCTACCATAGTTAACCGTTGTACTCACTATCACACAAGTTCTTCCCACAGTTGGCGCCAATTGTAGGGTTACATTCCGCGGCCCAAGCCCAAAATGTAAGGGATGTTGGCCCGGTGAGCCTAGTACAATAGATTTGTAGAGAGTAGGTCAAAGAACTAGCCCCTAATGAGCTTAACAACGGCTAGTACGGATTCAAAGGATGACCAAGCAAGAACCATACACATAGGACTGAATGAATTCACGGTCCGAGGAGGCAGATCTTATTATAAATCAATAAAACAGGTTTCAGAGTGCAACTTTGATTGCTACAGTATCCTCCCTCACTCCTTTCGGTCCCCATTCCTTTAAGGGTCTCTCACATTATATATCTCCACCCTGGTGATCTTAGCCCTCCATTTGTCAATCGCCCAAGCCACTACTCGAGTACCCATCCCATCAGACACCCCTTCTAGCTCTCTGTGAGTTGCGGTAGCCAAGGAAGCACTGTTCAGGGATCTTCTCCACATAAATGCGGCCAGAAAAGCAGCTGCAGTGCATTTAATATGGAGGTAGTAGCTTTTCCTTAGATATTTTTGGGTTCCTTTCCTTCTCGTGTGGTCATGAGGCACGCTTCTAACACTGGGGCTCCTATGGAGGTCATTTTCGCCGTTGGAATGCGTATCTAAGCTATACTTGCCATGGCCGAGGAGGAATTCCTCCTCGAACTGCCTTCTGCCCCTTCTTTATTCATGAGACTCTAAACTGGAATCTCTCATAACTAATTGTCCCTCCTCGGACATGTCAATGTCCTCGAACAGGGCCTAAGGCCCAATATATAATTTTGGGCCTTTATCCCTGCATTAGTTATGGCCCATACTTCATTTGCTAAGACGCTTTCTTGTAAAACCCATTCTCTAACAAATATATTGTTTTGGGCTTGTTGATCATCCACTGTTTTTGGTGGGCTAAGGTTCAAACACTAGTCCTTACAACTATCATTAGTAATATTGCTTACATGGTTAATAGATTAGTGAGCTGGGCATTTTTAATTTATTAAAAGTACTTATAAATTGATGTGGTAATTTAAGGTTATGTTTGGTAACGGTTTTTGTATTCTATTTTCAAAAACTTGTTTTTGGGAATATAAAGAAAAAACAATTTTCTTGTATTTTTGAGATCAAAAAAATGTTTGGTTAGTTAAAATTAAAATGATAGTTTTTTTAAAAAAAAATACTAAAATATGTTGTTACCAAGATTTGAAATATAATGCTAACTCATTAAATGAGTTAGATTCATTAAATTAAATCCGTGTTTTTATTGATTTTTGAAAATTAGAAACTGAAAACATTCTTTTTGTATGTTTTTAGTTTTCTTCACAAATTGAGTTTTAAGAACAGTTTTTGTTTTCTGTCCATTTTGGGTTGTTAAACAAGTTTTTTTGTCTCAATTATAGAAAATTGTTTTTGAAAATAGAAAAAATAAATAAATAAAAAATTACTAAACATACCCCAAGTGTTTATGCCATACAGCTATTTAATTATAAGATTGTCATGTGATCTTTAATTGATTTTTATTTATTCTTATGGGAAAATAATATTGGCTTCGGCCCCTCCCCCTCCTCCCCTATTTTCCCTTTCTTCGCTTCATTGTTTTCTAGTTTTCAATCAAGTCGCGGGACTGCCTCACAACCAACAAAAATTTGCTAGAAACGCTCAACAAAAATCCAAATCTAAGTTGAAGACAACCACCTTTAAGGATACAAAATCTTTTATAAAACACGCTCTCAAATCTAAATTCAATGGATAAGATTAAAAGGTTGGTAGAGCAACTGATTGAAAAAAAGAAAAAAAAAAACCCCACACACACCAGTGTTAAGCTTGATAAAGAGCCCAGACAAACTATATATCCCTCCGTTGAACATGAATCACAGAGTATAAGGCTAGCATAACTAGAATAGATAAGGGTAAACAATCTTTGGATGAAGTTTTGGTTTCAAAACCCATGTCTTGACTCCCTCATAGGCTATTAGAAAAATATGAGTTTGTACCCATATATCACCATTGGTTGGCTATATTAGACCCAATTATTCTTTGCTCAGACAAGACTCTAACTCAGAATTCACATCTAAACCTTTGCCTAGGAAGCAAAGTAGTCTTAAGACTATTCATGTTTGTTACAACTGTGGTGTTTTTAGAGTACACACTTGTCCAAACTGTTTAAAAATTCATCTTCATAAGCGAGTGTCCAATCTGTAATAAGGCCATGTCACTTTGTTCGGTGAGTCATTAAAAGCCTCAAGTATTTTTCGTCCATTTCAGGGGAAGGTTGATCCCTCCCGGTCCTTCCATAGACGTGCAAGGACCAATGCCTCTTCACCTTCATAATAAAGACTTGTGCCATGTGGGCAAGGAAGATCCCAAAACTTGAGTGTCTTTCTGTATCTCCTTTGTTTCAATACTTCCCACTTATTGTTGGACATTTTTATTGATTCTGATGATGTCGAAAAAAATCACCAGTAAGCCACACGGTTCTCGCACGCTCAAAATAGCACTTGCACAACACAAAAGCTGAAGACCTTAAGAGGAATACCGGTGTGGTACCGGCCAAATACCCTCCGAAGGTCAAGTTAGAACTTCTCACAACTCTAAAGTGCTAGAGTGGGGTCAATTATGCGTACCTTGGTTTATGAGGGTATTGAGGCTTTTATAGTAGTAGAGGGTTGACCTCTCTTCCTTGGGCTAGAAGTCTTTTCCTTATAGGAATCCTCATAAGCGTATTTTGCGGAATCCTTTCCTTGTAGGAGACTAACACTAAGCGAGGGATACAAGACATTTCCTTATATACTCATGCGTGGTGATCAAGACAAATCACGTTAGGGTCGTCAGTTTCGCCTACTCCATTCAGCTTTATTAGCGTCGGCTACCCATCTTCATTGCCTAAGGTCAACTCGTCGACTATGCGGTGAGCTTCATGGACTCCCTAACATTCTCACTTACTAATGGATCCCGACGGAGGTTTGCTTACCCTCTTCAGCTTGTTCTCATCAGCTTCCTCTTATGCTTATTGTCTTCAGCTTACTGTCTTCAACTTACTTTTCAGCTTACTGTCTTCAACTTACTTTTCAGCTTACTGTCTTCAGCTTCCTCTTATGCTTACTGTCTTCAGCTTACTATCTTCAGCTTACTCTTCAGCTTACTCTCTTCAGCTTTCCATTTATGACAAGTTAACCTCGTCTTCCTAAAGCTGTAGACGTCCTAAAGCTGTTTGACTGCCATTTATGATAAGTGAGGCCGACGGGTCTATTTTGAACGTCGCTTTATGATACTATGTTCATGAGTATTCACATTCACAATTTTACCCTTATCAGCTGCCCCCCACTCCATGATCTCGTCAGCTTAAACTGACAGGTTTATGGAGTTTAAGTCCTTTTCATTTGGACAATTCCAACTCGTCTCTTCAGTAGACTTGTTCATCTCGTTATCTTTTATGTTAACACTGTCGTATTGTAATATTAGTCATATCCACTGGTGGACGAACTTGTCAGCTTTATGGGCTCGTCCGCTTTGGGGACTTGGCGCAATAGTCCAATTCGTGGGTATTACTAACTGACTCGTCCAATCTGTAGACTTAATGATAAACTCGTCCACTTTGTGGACATAATAATTTTTCACTCTTAGGATGAGGTCGTCCACTTTGTACTTATCAATGTCGTCCACTTTGTGCATTTAATAGGGTCGTCCACCTTGTGGACTTAATGACACATGGTTGCCCACTTCGTGTCCATTTTATGGACATCATAATTTTTTCATCCTCCTGGGATGAAATCGTCCATCTTGTGGACTTAATAAAATTGTCCATTTTATGGACTTGATAACATTTCATCCTTTTGAGATGAGTTCGTCCACTTGATGGACTGCATATTAGGGTCGTCTACTTTGTAGACTTGGATTCCTCCACTTTGTGGATTTGTTGAGGTGACTAAGTGTTGGTATCTCGTCACCTTGTGAGTCGTCCACTTAGGGTTGTGGACTAATTGAGGTGACTAAACTTTGGTGCCCCGTCACCTTTTTGGTCGTCTACTTGTAGGCGACTTAGTATGGTGATCATCCATCCATAGTTGACTTCGGTCATGCGTCTACCCATAGGTGACTTAACGTAGTGACCGTTCACCTGTAGGCAACTTTGGCCACGCATCTACCCCCGTAGATGACTTAACGTAGTGACCATCCTTAGCGTAGTGGCCATCCACCCATAGGCGACTTTGACCATGTCTGAATAAACTCCTTTTATTATAATAAACCATGCATTCGTAGAAAAAGTAGTTCTTAAAAAGAAAACGAAGACCTGCCCTTTGGGCTTTAAAATAGTTATTGTAGCAAAAACTAAAGTAAATAGAAAAACTGAAGAGTATAACTAAAATTCACTAAGATAAACTAGAAATAAAGGGGTGCTGCTCTTCATGCCATCCTTTTTACTAGTAGTACTTCCGTAGGTGCTTGGTGTTCCACGGGTGGTGTAGCTTCTATCCGTCCAGCGTCTCCAGTTCTTGCCATCTTCCGCCCTCTGTCCTGTCGCGTATCCTTCTGCCTTTCTCTCTTCTCTAGAGTCAGAAGCGCATCTTCAGCATTCATGTACTTGGTTGCCCTGTAAAGCACGTCCAACATAGTCTTCGGGTCGTTCTTGTATAGTGAAAATAGGAACTTACCCTTCCGCAGCCCATTTGTGAAAGCGGTTACAAGTATTTTGTCGTCAGCTTCATCGATTGAAAGCGCCTCTTTGTTAAAGCGTGCTATGTAAGACCTTAGTGTCTCATCTTCCCGCTGTTTGATGCTTATCAAGCATGCTGTAGACTTATTATACCTGTGTCCCCCGATGAAGTGCGAAGCAAATTGGGCACTTAGCTCCTTGAAAGTACTGATGGAGTTAGGCGTCAACCTGCTAAACTATATCCTTGCGGGACCCTTCAGCGTGGTAGGGAAAGCTCTGCACATGATCTCGTCAGGTACCCTCTGAAGGTGCATCAGGGTCTTGAAGGACTCCAAATGATCTAGAGGGTCTTTGTTTCCGTCATAGTTTTCCACCTGCAGCATACGGAACTTTGGTGGAAGGGGGAAGGAGTTGACGGACGCGGTGAACGGCGAATCGGTTCAGTGGACCAAATCGTCGAGGTCGCTGGACACCCATCCTTTGAGGGCGTTCATCATAAGGTCCATCCTTTCCTTCATCAATTGCATCTCCGCGACCATGTAAAGGGAGCTGTATCTAAGCCGAAGGGAAGGCTGGTATCCTGTCATTCTTGTGGCTTGGGGCGTTGCTGCCTTCAAATCCCTCTTAGTTCCTTCTTTCAACGCTGGTTCCTTTTTCATCTTCTCTTTGGTTATTCGGTGTTGCATTTTTCTGGCGCAGCTATTCTTCCAGGTCGTGGTTTTGTTTGGTGAGGCGTTCCACGACAGCGACGAAAGTTTGAACCTGTCTTTTGAGGGCAGTCGTGGGTGGTTCTTCTTCTTGAATGTCGTTAGTGGTTGCCATCGAGCGAGTGAGTACCATGCAACTCTTTTGTCCAGGAAGCGATAATATGGCTTACAAATTGCAAGTGTTTCCCACAGACGGCGCCAACTGATGATGCCGAAAAAAATCACCAATAAGCCACACGGTTCTCGCACGCTCGAAATAGCACTTGCACAACACAAAAGCTGAAGACCTTAAAAGGAATACCGGTGTGGTACCGGCCAAATACCCTCCGAAGGTCAAGTTAGAACTTCTCACAACTCTAAAGTGCTAGAGTGGGGTCAATTATGCGTACCTTGGTTTATGAGGGTATTGAGGCTTTTATAGTAGTAGAGGGCTGACCTCTCTTCCTTGGGCTAGAAGTCTTTTCCTTATAGGAATCCTCATGAGCGTATTTTGCGGAATCCTTTCCTTGTAGGAGACTAACACTAAGCGTGAGATACAAGACATTTCCTTATATACTCATGCGTGGTGATCAAGACAAATCACGTTAGGGTCGTCAGTTTCGCCTACTCCCTTCAGCTTTATTAGCGTCGGCTACCCATCTTCATTGCCTAAGGTCAACTCATCGGCTATGCGGTGAGCTTCGTGGACTCCCTAACATTGTCACTTACTAATGGATCCCGACGGAGGTTTGCTTACCCTCTTCAGCTTGTTCTCATCAGCTTCCTTTTATGCTTATTGTCTTCAACTTACTGTCTTCAACTTACTTTTTAGCTTACTATCTTCAGCTTTCTCTTATGCTTACTGTCTTCAGCTTACTGTCTTCAGCTTTCCATTTATGACAAGTTAACCTCGTCTTCCTAAAGCTGTAGACGTCCTAAAGCTGTTTGACTGCCATTTATGATAAGTAAGGCCGACGGGTCTATTTTGAACGTCGCTTTATGATACTATGTTCATGAGTATTCACATTCACAATTTTACCCTTATCAGATTCCATTGGCTACTATCCTTGCACTTCATATATCCTAGGAGCATTTGCACACAATTGCATGTTGGTATGTTTTGCCTTTGTTTATTTATTTATTTACATTTAGCATAGTGCGTTGTGTGCCTTTTGTTTTTGGTCAAATATATAATTTAAAAAAAAAAATGAAAATCCAAAACGGTGTGTGTTGGTTATATACCCTTGGTTGGCCATAGATTGTACACTGTCTATATTCGTGTATTATTTGTAGCCTAGCTTTGTATCTTCATGCACTAGCTAATTAGTGGAGCCAAGTTTGGTGGCCACATGTGTGAATGTTGGTAGACAATCAATTATGTGACTGATAGCTTGTTTTTATACTTAGATCTATATGAATTTGCAGTATCTTGAATAAACTTGGCCATAGGTGTTTTAGAAATACTCAGCCTCAAGCTCAACAATCATTCTCTAAAACAATTGTAAGAACATGGTGCAAGAAGATGATGATGTCGAAAGTTGAGAATTAGTAAGAAGAGTTAATGCCTTAAATTACAAATTTCTAGAGAACAATAATGACATGATCATGAGTGTTTTTCACCCTTAAGATCTAAGATAAATCAATGGTTCAAAAATGGTGTAATTCTTTTGTAATTGTTTGTAGATTCTAGGAACTTCCATTATTTTCTTCTCTTCTCTTCTCTGCGCTCTTGGTTCATAATTACTGCTCCTCCAAGGAGTATTCTACACAAGTTCCTTGGAAAGTCCAATGTAAGGAACAACAACGTCTTACATCCATGTCATATCCTTCACGAGATTTAGTGAAAATTCAAAATCGCATCCAAGGAGGTATTAAAATTTCGTCATCTTATAGTTTCTCATTCCCATCAGAACAGGGACGGACTTACATGGGAGCCCGGGCCCCCCTAATATTCCTAAAAGAAATTTTATATATATATATATATATATATAATATAACTAAGACCCAAGACAAAATAGAGTTGGGCCCCCCTTACTTCAAAAGCTTGCCCCTCCTCCGAAACTAAAATCTTAACCCAGCCCAAAAAACAATCTTCAACACTTTTTACAAATAAAAACCCAGCCCAATAAAGTCAGAATTTACCCATTAAGTAAAAAAATGAAAATTAGAATATCAAATTGAGAGAGAGAGAGAGAGAGAAAAGCATATAGACAATACCCAAACCCCCAGTACTCACACAATGCTGACACAGGAGTCACAAAAGGCCAGCTGGCCAAACCCAATTGCTAACATCGCCACCGCCGGTCAACACAACGGCGCCCTCTATCTGCCAAGAAATTCTCTCTCTTTAAAAACTCGAAGTGTTTAACTGCTATGATATTTTTTTTTCTCCCAATACTTGATAACTGATAAGGCTGTACTAGTCTGCTAGACTAGTGTACTACTATTCTGTGATTGTGTTTTTTATTTTTGGGTTTATGGTTGTGATTGTGAATCTTTATCTTAGGCTGTTGTTTTTTGAATTTTTGCTCAAATTTGTGTTTCGACTAGTTGTGAGATGAGAATGAGATATGTGAGAGTAAATTTATATTATAGATATAGAGAGAGTGTGTGTCAGATAGTAGAGAGTTAATAATAGTGTTATTAAGTGTTTGACTATTTATTGGTAGCGGGGGCAACAAAAGTGGGTTAGCAGAGCAGTGAGTCAGGAAAAAAAAATGGTAGGGTTAGCAGAGCAGTGAGTCAGGAAAAAAAAAATGGTAAAGTTAGGAAAATGGTATGTTGGCATATCATAATAAATTGACAATGTCGTAGTGGGCAACAATCTGTATAGGGTTGAATATTTAATACACTATTGTCCCACAAATTGAAGAAAATAACAAAGACAAATACATCATAGAATAAGAAAGTGGCACAAATTGAACAAAATAAAATTGTCATACTTGTTCACGTTGCTAACTCATAAGTCATAATGCTTTAATTATTATTTTAAAATTATATAATTTATGAAACTAATAAATCTATCAATTGAGAAGACTAAATTCATATTTGATGCATTATGTATATCACCCACATTCTAAGATTCGTCTTTACTTAGTAACAACAATTAGTCATTTAATGGGCTATGGATTATTTGATATTGTAGATCAGTAGGTTGGCCCACCAACGTTTTATCTGAATTTTGGGCGATTATAGATGGTCTTCAGCTTGCAGCCTCTCTTGGCATCACACAGAGTTGATAGTGAAGCTTGATTACATTTATTGACTAGCCCTCTACTTGCGCAGACATTTTTGCTCCTATTGTCAATGATCGTAGAGCTCTCATGACGTTGATATCTCTTCTCGAGCTTCTTCATTCTTACCTATGATGAGGGGAATCGAGCAGCGGACTGATGCACACGAGCCATGTTTTTCTAATGGAAAATGTATACTACTCATTTGATTGCAATTGGTTTATGTCATTTGCCACATCTCAGTACTCCACATAAGACTGCAAAATCCTCCAACTTTAGCTTACCACATTCCTAGCTAGTAAATGAGCCACATTAGTTACAATTTCAGTTGACTTGAGAAACCACATTCTGGTTATGGTAGAATGTCTTCAAGGTGCTCATAGTTTCATCAAATATTTGATGTGTCCAGTTTTGGAACCATATGATCCCTTCCCCTTTAAGGTATTAATTCAAAATTGTGAGAAAGTCACATTCCAATATTAAATCTTGAACCCCTACTTTTCCTGTGCAAAACATTATGTTTAGATTGTTGCTATATTGCTTCTACTTCCTCTGCTTCGTGGACTAGCTTTTCCTTTTTGCTTGCTCGCACTCACATGTCTTTCTTGCATATGCTACACGTTGGCTTTTATTAATACTATCATTCATTCTCTTTTCAGGTTCATTTTTGCTAGCAGAATGTTTGTTGCACACCCGCCAAACAAGTATTTTAATTTAATTTGTTGGGAGCTTTAGTATTATTAACTTCCACAATTGACAATTGCTTCCAACACCATCCCTTTATATGTCATATCTTGGATTTCCCCTTTTCTCATTTTGGATTATGGTGGGCTACTTTGTACACGCTCTTAGCAGTAAAGGCGGATTTTTGTACTTTAAAGTAATGATTTACTATTATGTAAATATGAATTGTACTCTTTCTTAGCTTAATCCATGCTTATTTTCATTCAAAATAATAATAATAATAATAATAAAAATAAAATATCAACATTAAACGATCATATCATATATTATACATGTAGAGATATTGGGCCCAGGAGCTCATTCTCTCTATATATATTGGGCTCGGGGCCCAATCCAAGGACGTGAAGTCATCCGAGAAGGAGTAAACGTCGCTAGGGAAGTCTGTGTTACTAAATGAAGAATTTAGTTTTGATCATAAGAGCCCATGAGGGTGGTCCGAGGATGAATGCCTCTTAGGCTAACCAAAGCCGAGGTCCGCAGGAATGGCCTGCCGTCCAAAGGAACGTTCCAGGAAGTTCTGTTGATACGGATAAGCATTGCGGAAATACAGGACACGAGGGAGTCCTAAAATATCTAAGGAGAAGGCTGCTACCGCCGCATTGAATGCTTTGCAGCTAACTTTCTGGCTGCATTAATATGGAGAAGACCCTTGAACAGTGCTGCATTAGTTGCCCCAACGCACAGAGGGTCTGAGAGGGTGTCTGATGGGACAAGTACTCAAATAGTAGCTTGGATGATCAACAAGTGGAGGGCCAAGATTGTCTAAAGAGAACTATATAATGGAACAAACCCTCCATGGTGAAGGGGATCGAGAAACTAAGAGAAAAACATTGTAGCATCAAGAACTGACTTTGTAATCAAACCTAAAAGAAATATATAAGAACCGACCTCCTCGGACTTTGCCGAGGACGATTTTCTTTAGTTTAAATTTGTTTATCTTCATTCTTTTGTCATAAAGATCTGCCTTATTTGTTGTCTGATTCACTAAAGCCCAGTTTTTCCAACCCACTCTCTACAAATTCATTGTTTTGGGCTTTTTGGGCCTGAGTTCATATATCTTTTGGGCTAGGGACTCAAATCTGGTCTTTACAATTGGCGTCGTTTGTGGAAAATACTAGTGTTATAGTGAGTTTAACGTTCAATGATGGTAGGTTCGGGTTCAATCTAGGCAGAATCTATGGGGTCTCAGCGTCAAGATCACTTCCATGATCTTGAACAAAGAAGGGACCGGGAAGGGAGTGTGCATACTACCCATACTAGTAGGAGCCACTCTCAAGGTGGTAGCCATCTCTCTCATGAGAAAAATACCAAAGCCATGTAACTGGAGATTGATCACTTGAAGAGAAGCTTACGCCATGAACGGCGAAAGCGAGCTCCTTCCAACTCTGACTTCTCTTCCGATGGTGAAGAGGATGGTAGCTATAGGCGCAGATCAAGGACTCCTCCTAATGAGTCTTTCTCGTACGATGAAGACTACCATCATGAGTGCAGAAACAAAAATTCATCTTTGAGAGGCCTGGGAAATGATGCTATGAGTAGAGCACTCAACCAAATTTCCAAATCACCTTTCACGTGCAAGATTGAAGGAGGAAGACTTTCTCGGCGGTTCACTCAACCCACGTTCACCATGTACAATGGTCGAACAGACCCTGTGGAGCATGTTAGCCACTTCAATCAAAGAATGGTTGTGCACTCCAAGAACGAGGCCTTGATGTGCAAGGTATTCCCATCTAGCTTGGGGCCTGTGGTGATGAGGTGGTTCGATGGTCTGGGTGCAGGTTCCATTAATTCCTTCAAGGAACTCACTCTGGCATTTAGATCCCGCTTTATCACTTGCAGCAGGGTTCCTCGGCCCTTAGATTCCTTGTTGTCCCTGTCCATGAGAGAAAGGGAGACCTTAAAAACATATTCAGACAGATACTGGGAGATGTTCAATGAGATAAATGGTGACTTTAACGATGTAGCCATTAGGACTTTTAAGGTCGGCCTACCAACCAAGCATGGCTTAAGGAGGTCTTTGACTAGGAAGCTTGTTACTAATGTACGCTAGCTCATGGATCAGATTGATAAGTATAAGAGGGTTGAGGAGGACCAACAACAAGGTAAGAGAAATGGTAAGGTTATCTCTCAGGACAAGAGGGATTTCAGGTCGAACCGTTATAACAATAGTAGATCACGAAGAGATTTTGTTGGGCAATCTAGGTCTACAGCTCCTCAGATGGTTAATACTGTGTTCTGAGAACCAGTGCATCAAGTCTTGGAGAAGATTAAGAATGACCCATATTTCAAATGGCCGAACAAGATGAGTGGAGACCCCTTGAGGCGTAATCAGAGCCTTCATTGCCAATACCACTAGAAGCGGGGACATACCACCGAGGATTGTAGAACTCTGTGGAACCATCTAGAGCAACTGGTCAGAGAGGGAAGGTTACAACAGTTTTTGTATCGGCCCAACGGGCTAGGAGGTCAAGTGAGGTCAAGGGCTCAAGGGAGTGCTTCTTCAAGGCCCCATTTGGGCACAATTAACGCCATCTTTGCTGCACCAGGGAGAACTGGTTCTTATCCTTCCAAGGTAATGTCTGTGGCTCGGCTGCAAGCCGAGGACTCTAATTTTAAGCCGAAGAGGGCTAGAGTGGAGATCCGACCGAGGCTGAGTTTTTCAGAAAAAGACAAAGATTGGAACCATCTAACCATATGATAATGCTTTGGTGGTCACCCTCAGAATAGGAGGGTATGATGTTAGGAGGGTGATGGTGGATCAAGGCAGTGGAGCAGAGATTATGTACCCCGATTTGTACAAAGGATTGGACCTGAAGCCTGAGAATTTGATAGCCTACGATTCGCCCTTGGTAAGCTTTGATAAGAAGGTTGTCATTCCAAAAGGTCAGATTAGACTGCCCGTACAGGCGGGTTCAGAAGTGGTTGAGGTGGATATCATTGTAGTGGATACCTATTCTCCTTACACGGCCATTGTGGCAAGACCTTGGCTTCATGCCCTGGAAGCCGTTTCCTCCACCCTGCATGTGAAGGTCAAATAAGCAGTGCCTGATCGCTGCAATAATGCATCAGTTGGGAGTGGAGTCCACGACCTCGGCTGGAAAGAACTTATAACAATTAAGGACTTCGGTATTATCCGTAAGGGGGGTAGCTGAGGAAGCAAAATGTGAAAACTTGGAGAAGATTGTTGTAGATGATGATCCAGAGAAATTCTTTCAAGTCGAAACTCAGCTACCTCCTCGAGAGAAGGAAGAGTTGGTAGAATTCCTCAAGAGGAACGTGGACGTGTTCGCGTGGAATGCTTACGAAGCTCCTAGGGTGGATCCAGACCTCATTTGCCATCATCTAAACGTCAACCCATCTGTCATACCTAAGAAGCAGCCACCTCGGCGCTCATCTAAAGAACATTCTGAGGTTGTCAAGGAGGAGGTGAACAAGCTTAAGCAAGCTGGGGCTATTAAAGAAGTGTTCTACCTTGAATGGTTGGCTAATACAGTGGTAATGAAGAAGAAGAATAGGAAGTGGCGGGTATGTGTAGATTTCACGGACTTGAACAAAGTCTCCCCAAAGGACCCCTTCCCTATGCCTCAGATTGATCAGCTAATGGACGCTACTGTAGGCTATCATTGGATGAGCTTTTTAGATGTCTTTCAAGGGTACCATCAGATACATTTAATCTTAGACAATCAAGAGAGGACAGCGTTTGTCACTCCTATTAGGAATTACCATTACAAAGTGATGTCATTTGGTTTGAAGAATGTAAGGGCTACCTACCAAAGGATGATAACTAGAATGTTTGAGTCACAGCTAGGGATAAACATTGAGGTTTATATAGACGACATGGTGGTCAAGAGCAAGTTGGAATCTGAGCATGTTAATGACCTCAGGAATATCTTTGAGATCTTAAGGAGACACAAGTTGTGACTTAATGCTTCCAAGTGTTCTTTTGGTGTCGGATCAGGGAAGTTTTTAGGCTACATGGTTACACACCGCGGAATTAAAGTTAACCCTGACCAGATTAAAGCAATCAACAATTTGCAACCACCTCGAAATCCTAAAGAAGTCTAGAAGCTAACAGGGATGACTGTTGCTCTAAACTGATTCATCTCTCGGTCAGCAAACAGGTGTAGACCTTTCTTTCAATTGTTGAACAAGTGGAAGGGATTTAAATGGACCGAGGAGTATGTCTTGGCTTTCCAGCAATTGAAGGAATATCTCTCTTGGCCATCCATTATGTCCAGACCCGAGGTGGATGAAGTTTTGTTTGCCTATATTGTTGTGGCTTCCCATGCGGTAAGCTTGGTACTTGTACGGGTTAATAGTGGTATACAGAGGTCAGTTTATTATGTGAGCAAGTCATTGCATGAAGCCGAGGTCCGTTACCTACCACTGGAGAAGGCCATTTTGGCAGTGGTGCATGCTACGCGTAAGCTTCCTCACTACTTCTAATCACATACAGTTGTTGTCTTAACCCAGCTCTTGCTTAGATCTCTACTTCGGAGCACTGATTACATAGGAGAATTGTAAAGTGGGATATGATCTTAGGGGCTTTTAATATCAAGTACATGTCTCGCACCTCTGTCAAGAGTCAGGTCCTCGCCGACTTGGTGGCTGAATTTGCTGAAACCCCATTAGAGGAAAGAGTAGAAAAGCAAAACATGGATGAAAAATCGGTTGGTGCAATCTCCATACAAGAACCTTTGTCATGGAAGATATATGTTGATGGTGCGGCGAACCATAAAGGATCTGGAAGCTTTGCTCCCCCCCTGTAGTCGTATTACTCGGCTTGTCGCTACTTTGATTCAAAAGGTAACCGAATGTCTCCCGAGAGAATTACAATTGAGAAATCCCTGAGATTGGGCTTCTCGACCACAAACAACGAAGCTGAGTATGAAGCTCTACTGGTAGGATGACCATGGTTCAGAAAATTGGTGGAAAAGCAGTGGAAATATTCTCTGATTCAAGGCTGGTTGTGGGCCAAGTTCAAGGAGAGTTGGAAGCCAAAGATCTCAGAATGTAGGAATATTTGAATTAGGTTAGATATTTATAGTCTGGATTTGAGTCTTTTAAGTTATCACAAATAACTAGAAATATAAATACACATGTTGACTTTCTTGCCACGCTGGCAACCTCCTCGGCACAAAGTTTACCTCGGGTGATTCTTGTGGAAGACTTGTGTAAATCCACTGAGGTGGAAAAAAATGTGGTTCATGTTCATCAAATAAAGGTGGGTCCTAACTGGATGGACTCTGTTGCACTATTCCTGGAGGAAGATGTCTTGCCCGAGAATAAGTCCGAGGCCGACAAGGTACGGAGGAAGGCTTCTCGGTTTTGGTAGTCCGAGGACCAAAAGTTGTATAAACGTTCTTTTTTTGGACCATATTTGCTATGCATACACCCTAAAGCAGTGGAGCTACTCCTAGAAGAATTACACGAAGGGATTCGTGGAAACCACACAGGGGGCAGATCTTTATCTCATAGGGCCCTCACTCAAGAATATTGGTGGCTAAACATGCAGAGGGAAGCACAAGAGTACATGAAGAAATGCGATCAATGCTAGAGATTTGCTCCAAACATTCAATAACCTAGAGGGGTCCTTAATCCTTTGTCCAGTCCTTGGCCTTTTGCTCAATGGGGCTTGGATATTGTAGGGCATTTCCCTAAGGCAGCAAGGAATAAGAAATACTTATTGGTCGGCACTAATTACTTCACCAAGTGGGTTGAAGCTGAACCGCTGGCAAATATCAAGGACGCGGATGCCAAAAGATTTGTTTGAAAAAATATTGTCACTTGATTTGAAATCCCTCATGCCCTCATCTTGGACAGTGGACTTTAGTTTGACAGTCAAACCTTTAGGAGGTACTGCTGCGACCTGGGAATAATAAATAGATATTCTACCCCGGCTTATCCATAGGGGAATGGACAGGCCAAAGCTGTCAATAAGGTCATAGCGAGTGGACTCAAGAAAAGATTGGATGATGCGAAGGGGAAATGGGTGGAAGAGCTGTCACACGTCCTTTGGACATACCGGACTACACCTCGTAGGTCTACTGGGGAGACACCCTTTTCAATGACTTATGGGGTCGAGACTGTTATTCCACTAGAAACTGGATTCCCCATGCTGAGAACAAGTTCCTTCACTCCGAGCAGTAATGATGGGCTACTAGAGAAAAGTTTAAACTTAATTGAAGAACGAAAAGAAAATGCCATGGTCCAATTGGCCTATTACCAATATAAGCTCAAGCAAGGGTATGATGCTAGCGTGAAGCTGAGACCACTGGCACCTGGTGACTTGGTGTTAAGAAAGGTTGTGGGTACTGCAAAGAACCCAGCCTGGGAAAAGTTAGGGCCCAACTGGGAAGGACCATATCGTATCACATCAGTGGCAGGAATAGGTGCATATTATCTTGAAAATCTAGAGGAAAAGGTTGTACCATGCCCCTGAAATGTAAATAACCTGAGAATGTATTATTATTAATGAAAGCTTTCTTCACCATATTTGGGTTTGTTATATTGCGTGTCATGCGTTCTACTATCTATCTAAGTATTAAACAGAACCTTGGTCATGCCTGGCTCCTTGGACCACATACCTTGAGTAAATTAATACTTCTTGACATCAATCTAAGTATCAAACAAAACCTTGGTCATGCCTGACTCCTCGGACCACATACCTTGGGTAAATTGATATCTTTCAATCATCTATCTAAGTATTAAACAGAACCTTGATCATGCCTGACTCCTCGGACTACATACCTTGGGTAAATTAATACTTCCTGACATCAATCTAAATATCAAACAAAATCTTGGTCATGCCTGACTCTTCGGACCACATACCTTAGGTAAATTGATATCTTTCAATCATCTATCTCAGTATTAAATAGAACCTTGGTCATGTTTGGCTTCTCGGACCACATACCTTGGATAAATTAATACTTCCTGACATCAATCTAAGTATCACACAAAATATTGGTCATGTCTGGCTCCTCGGACCACATACCTTGGGTAAATTGATATCTTTTAATCATCTATTTAAATATCAAACAGAACCTTAGTTATGACTGGTTCTTCGGGCCACATACATTGGGTAAGTTCATATTAGATGTTGTTTATCTAAGTATCAAGATGAACCGGCCATGCTAAGTGGTAAATATTATTGTTATAATAACATAATCAAATGAACATTCACAAGCATCACTTAAAGCATTTGAAAGTATATCCATGATTTGATTTGAACATTGATTGTCATCCCTAGTTTCTTAGACTTACTAGTAAATGGAGAAACAAGGGGAATCTGGTATGAATAGACGCTTTACCATCATGTATGCCTTTGGAGTTCAGGTTACACTTGGTTGAAATTATGAATTTAATAGGTTTAATTTGTTTCGCTGTCAATCATGTGAGGTGCAGTAGCTATGCTGCTACTTATGCTAGTGATCAAATGGTATCATATCTCTTCTTCAAATTAGTTAAATATTGTATAATGCAGAAATTATGCTAACATCACTACAAACATTACAGATACGAAAGAAAAAATTGTAATTATCATTGGTTGGAGCCTTAGAAAGAGGCTAAGCTGATTACATAGAATCAAACTAAACTACAAGTTCTGTGAAAAAAAAAAAAAAAAAAAAACCAACAACAACAACAACAAAAGACAATTCACTGTTTCATCTTTATTACAAGTTTATCTTTAGGAGTCTTGGTGGGTTGAGTAGTTGCTGCTGCCGAGGATGTTGTATCTTTACCCTTGGGATCTTCTTTGGCAGGGATGGGGAAAGTTGCCAAAACCAACTCCATGTTTTGGGAACCCACCCCTTCCTTGGAAGAATCTTTGGGTACGTCCGAAGGCTTGATAATCTCAGCAGCAACCTCCTTGGGGACTTCTTTCACTGTGTCTGCTTTGTCGGCCAACTCTGCCACTTCTTCAGGACTGTTGGATTGAAGAGAGACCTTGGATGAGGCCTCTTCAATAGGACTTGCAACATTGGGGGGCCGTATCATCTGGGGAGGCCAAAGAGCCTGGCGCTCGGATTGTAGGGGTAGTACACATTTTCTGCTTTCCTAAGTGCCGAGGAGGCTTCAACCCCTACTTGGTTGAGAGCCTCACTCCACACTTAGGAGTAGTATGCTCTACACACCCCCGTGACTTCGGCCCTGAGGGATTCCTCGGTTTCGCCTACCCCCACGTTGTAGCCTTCTTGTTCGGCCTGGTCCTTGGCCTTTTCAGCATCCTATAATTTCTTCTTTAGCAGCTTGATCTGATCCCGGGCAACAGCGAGCTCATCCTCGGTCAGGCGAAGTTGCTTGCACTGAGTCTCTGCCTGCCTTTCAGCATTGTCCACTGCTACCTCGACACTTTTCCAGCCCTTTTCTGCCTCAATGAGCTTGGCATCCGTTTCTTTTAATCTCTTCTCAACCACCTTGAAGGCCTCAACAGCAGCATTCCTCCTACCCTCCTCATCCTTCATCTGTCGGTGAAAGATGTCCACCAACTCCTCGGCTCTAAAGGTTGCTTGAACAGCCTGCAAAGGAAACTTAGTGGTTAGTATAAAAGAGCAAAGTATTAAAAAACAAAAAACAAAAAACAAAAAACTTAACTTAAAAGGCTTACCATTGCGAGGTCTCTTTTCAAACTTAGAAATACCTCGTGTTTCTTCATAGTTCTCAGGTCGACCATGTCTTCAGGCAGTAGCAGAGCTTGCTCTACAGCATCTGCCACATACCCAACTCTTCCCTTTTGGAAGTCTTTGATTGATGAGTTCGCGGGAGATCTCGTCCCTTATCTCCCGGTGCCCCATCGCCCAGGGACTTTGTTTGGCCAGTCTTGGCTACCTTGGCCCCTTTTTGAGGCTCCATCTCCTTGGGGAGGCCCCTACGGCTCTCTTCCACTATCTCCTTCCCTTTTTGTTCCCGTTTTCTTTTCTTATCAACGATTTCTTGCTGGGAGTCATGAGGAATGGGAAGAGGAGGGAGTCTGGTTTGAGCGGCTGCCTTTTGTACATTTCCCCCAACTTAGGACTCCATCACCTCCATGAGGCTGGCCCTCGGTTTACGTTGTATCCCCATGTCTTCTAGTGTTTGATTCACTTGGGTGGAAGGGGAGTAGCTAGAACCCTCGGCAGTAACTTCTGGAGATGGAAGGTGGTTGAAGACTTCAAAATCGTCTTCGGATTCAGAGATGTCAACTACCTCTTCCTCCTCCTTGGTGGCAGGTTGTGATGGTGTGGCCTCCTCCTTGGTAGCTCGTTGAAATGGCAACACTGCCTTGGGTATGCCTTCGGGAATAGGGTTAGTAGTTAGAACTCCTTCTGGGATGGGGCCGGGAAGGAGAAAACTTGGAGCGGCGACACTTATGCGGTGTAGACGGGGGTCCTTGGCTTTAATCACACACTTTGGTGCTTGAAAACCGGACGAGATCGGCTTGTACCTTAGGATTAAGTGGGCTGCTCGCAGTTAGCCATCCTTATGTACGAAGACCTCAGCTTGGAGTATTTTATCTAGACTCTCCTTATTGACCAAATTGAAGTTCGGTTCGACAGCATGTCTATCTGCAAAACCATCAGGAAAACAAAAATTTTCTTAGTCCAAAGTAAAAATGGAACAAATCAAGAAAGAAAAAGAGGGAACTTTAAAAATAAACACCCTAAACCTAAAACCCCACCTGGCTACCCCTCTCTCATCGGGCAGGGGAGGCCATCGTGCCATTTCCCTGACATGATCAAGAAATCCTTATTTAGGCCTTTGTTGGAGTCAGGAAGGCATTGAATGAGTCTAACCTTGGGATACCTAGACTTTAAGTAATACCCCTGCCCCTTTGGATGGTGGAGGTTGTAGACCCAGTTGACATCATAATGGGTAAGCCCTAAACCCATCTTTTCGTTAAGGGCGTCTACACACCCTAAAATCCTAAACATGTTTGGGGCACACTGGGTGGGAGCTAACCTATGAGCCCTAAGGTAATCCCTAGTCACAGTGCCCATGAGAATTCTCATCCCACCCTTTATAAAGGCAATCATTGGGATTACCACTTCTCCCTCCTGCCTTTTCTCGTGCCACTCTATTTCCTTACAGTACCTAATGGCTACTCCTGGAGGGATCCTATATTGAGCCCTAAAGCTCTCTATTCCCTCATCGGAGTCTACCAAACTCTTGAATCTACCCATCTCTGGAAAGGTTTGGGGAACTAAAAAGACTGAGAGGAGTAAATGGAGCCGAGGAGAGAAAAAGTACAGAGAAAAGAAAAATGTATGGAAAAACGGAGTGTAAAGATTCGTGAAGACTTACAGAAAGAAGAAAAGTATCCTCGGACAGGCTTTTGGTATTTGTAAAGGTAGAAGCGAGTTGAGAAAGTTGGCAGGTTCAGTGTATGTGCGCTAGAGCTAAATGAATGCTAGAGTAAGATGAGTGATTGATTTGAGTAGTATTTATATCAAAGAGAAAGCTACAAGCAGAAAAATTCCCACCCATATTCCAGCAAAACCCTTAGCTGTTGGATCCGCATCACGCCGTAGAATATGGGGAACGTGGAGCCGTAAAAATTTAATGAGGGAAAGTCTCGAATGTCGAAGCGTCAGGAGCGTGCCTCAGGCAGTTAAAAAGGCGCCTACGCGATCTGAGGTGAGGTGTGATGAGCACGAGGTAAGTATAGTGATATCGAAATCCTCCTTTCTTACCAAGGAGCCAGAAAGAAGAATCTCGAGGGGCTATTGTAGGGATATTGGGCCCAGGAGCTCATTCTTTATGTATATATTGGGCCTGGGGCTCAATCCGAGGACGTGAAGTCGTCCGAGGAGGAGTAAACGTTGCCAGGGAAGTTCGTGTTACTAAATGAAGAATTTAGTTTTGATCATAAGAGCCCATGAGGGTGGTCCGAGGATGAATGCCTCCTTGGCTAACCAAAGCCGAGGTCCGCAGGAATGACCTGCCGTCCAGGGGAACGTTCCAGGAAGTTCTGTTGATACGGATAAGCATTACGGAAATACAGGACATGGGGGAGTCCTAAAATATCTAAGGAGAAGGCTGCTACCACCGCATTGAGTACTCTGCAGCTAACTTTCTAGCTGTATTAATGTGGAGAAGACCCCTAAACAGTGCTGCATTGGTTGCCCCAACGCATAGAGGGTCTGAGAGGGTGTCTGATGGGACAAGTACTCAAATAGTAGCTTGGATGATTAACAAGTGGAGGGCCAAGATTGTCTAAAGAGAACTATATAATGAAAGAAACTCTCCACGATGAAGGGGATCGAGAAACTAAGAGAAAAATACTATAGCATTAAGAACTGACTTTGTAATCAAGCTTGAAAGAAATATATAAGAACCAACCTCCTCGGACTTTGCCGAGGACGATTTTCTTTAGTTTAAACTTATTTATCTTCATTCTTTTGTCATAAAAATCTGCCTTATTTGTTGTCTGATTTACTAAAGTCTAGTTTTTCTAACCCACTCTCTACAAATTCATTGTTTTGGGCTTTTTGGGCATGAGTCCATCTATCTTTTGGGCTAGTGACTCAAATCTAGTTCTTATAATATATTATACACTATATAATAAAAATAAGGTCTTAAAAATTGTGTCAAGTATATGCCTTCTCTATATAACAAGTTGATATATTATGTCTGTGCTATGCATGACTTAATCAAGAATCATGTGTAAATTAAAAAAAAAAATTTAATTAAAATGAAATAATAAAATAGATAATAAAAATAAAGTAATCTTTTACTCTTGTTTTTTGAAGCGAAGTAATCTTGTGCTTTAAGTTATATAATGAATACATGTTGTGTAATGTAAGATTAAGTTTTTATTAAAAAAATCATATATAAGTCCAAAATTAATTGAATGAAGGATGGTAGATAACTATGCAACTAATATAAAAGGAGATACTTAAAAACAATATAAAGGAAGTTTGCATAATAATATATTAAGCTTTAAAGCTCAAATAATAACCACCGCATGCTTAAATGAAAAACCCTTTTAATTAAATAATTAAAAATGATAAAAAAATAATTGAGAAAATAAAAATAGATACTTACATGAGAATTGAATTTTTGACTTTGAAGGCGAGGGAGGAGTCACCGATTCAATACTTAAAAACAATTCAGCTTTTTAAAAACCGGAAGTTTAGTTGAAATATAGAGAGACTCATATGGAACTTGAATTGACCTTAAATCATGATGAATCCGTATAGTTATATGCAAAAAACCTTAACAATTACAAAGCACAAATAGAATTTAAAAATTTAAAAATAAATAAACATTGATAAAATATTAACAATCAATAAGTAAAGATAACCTGAGATCAAATTGCACTACAACACATGAAAGACATGAAATTTGAAAATGATACACCAAATAAAACCCTTGAACATATGCTCCAACTAGCACAATTGAAAAAAAAAAAAAATCAAAATACTAACAAACTATATACATAGAATAACCAAAACCTTAAAACACACACAAAATATAGTTCAAAATTGATAACTAAAAAATAATAATAATAATAATCTGATAGGAACCAAGAACTTAAATAGATGTCCCTTATTTTGCTTTTTTTATAGTAGGTTTCCTTTGACATAATATCTATGCATGCAAATTTAGAAACAAATAACAATAAGTAAGATGAATTTATTTAATCAGAACTATCATATACAAATGCATATGTGTAAGTTGCAGCTTGTAAAAAAGAAAAGAGAAAAAAATATGGGGTGCAAGAGGGATTGTACAATAAGACCATGGGTGAATACATAAAAGTTTTGAAATTTTTTATAATAGATTTTTAGTTGAAATCGGATTTAAATTTCTAGAACTTAGATGGTAAAGTTTTAGCTAAATTAAATTATTGCTAAATTTTATCCATTGATTTGAGGAAATATATTCTAACAATTAATAAAAAATATACGCGAGGTGTTTAAAAAATTATAAAAGAATTTTTTAGAAAGAAATTTATAAAAGACTTAGCTTGAAAAGAATTTAAATTTGCTAAATTTAAATGATAAAATTTTACCTAAATTATACTATTGTTAAATTTTATCCCTTAATTTAAGGAAATATATCCAAATTATCCACAAATTCATTATTTCTTTTATTTTTTTGAGAGGTCATTATTTCTTTTATTGATAACTATAAATTCACTTCACTTACATGGACCAAACATTCATGGGTGAAGAGAACCACGTTTTATTTTTTTTTAATTTTACGCTTAATAACTACTCATTTCGTCCCAATTTGTTTGTCATCTATTTCATTTTGAGATGTCCCAAAATATTGTCTTGTTTCTAAAAATAAAAGTTATTAATTTACTAATGTTCCTATTATACTTCTATTTTATTTTTCAAAACCATTTGAAAAGAAAACTAACAAATATTTAAAAAATCAATCTAATTGGGGCACGCTTTTAGTTGTCTTATTAAGAATAACTCTTTTAAAAAAAAACTGATACATTTATTTAAGGGTAGTTTTGTAAACTTATATATTTTTATAAGGTAGACAAAATAATAAATGATGTTCCCTTAAAAAAATTGACTTTTCAAATAGGACAAATAAATTGGAAAAGAGAGAGTATCTTTTTTTTTTTTTTTTTTTTTTTTACGTTCAATAACCATATAGATAAGCATTTACACAAATTTGACCATATCTATAATTGTATGGCTGACGTCAAAATGGGTTATTATAAATCATGATAAACTCTATTCCTTTATGGCTGATGTCAAATTGGTGAAATCACTTTACCCAACTAAGGTTTAGAAAAATTGTTGCCATTTTATGAAACCACTCGGTACAACTTCCTTCTCAAAAAAAAAAAAAAAAAAGGCACAACAACGACTTTTAAACTCAACTTTTATCCATAAATTCACTTCGCTTTCACGTACCCAACATTCATGGGTGAAGAGAATCACAGTTTTTATTTTTATGCTTAATAACCATCTAGATAGTAGATAAGCATTCACACAATCCTGGTCATTTCTACAATTGTCACAACCACAATTTTTAAACCCAACTTTTATTATATAGTATATGATATGATATGATATGAATAAAATACATAATTCTCATGTAGTTTGGGATAGTTTCACATCAAACCCATAAATTTTAATTTTTTTTTTAAATTAAACCTATGAACCTTTCAAATTGTTTCAATTAAACCATTAAGCCTCTATTAGCTTGTGAGCACGCACTTTTTTTTTTTGGTAAAAGTTAATAATTTCCATTTATTATAATTTGAGATTGCAACTTTTTTCAATCACAAAAAAATCTAGGAGTATGATGAGTATTATGCGTTTGTGGATGAAATAATTTTTTCATATAATAATTCGTTACACCCTAGGTATTTTTGTGATTGGAAAATATAGCAACTCTAAATTATATATAATGAATTAAAATTATTAATCTTTACAAAAAAAAAAAAAAAAAAAGTGCCTCTGAGCATGTGCGTGAGCCGTGCTTAGAGACTACTATTATTAAATCACCTTAGCAATTAAATGATATAATTATTTTTCAAATTAGACAAAATTAATCATTCCCAAAATGAAGAAAGAAACAAAACTCCTTATTGCTCTCATCCAAGTGAAAAGTGACCATAGGAACTACGATTTTTCATCTTTATTTATAATTTTTACTTACAAATTTGAAAAAATTGGCTTTTTGCAATATGAATCAATGGATTTGATCAGGATTTTCATACCAGTAGACGAAGCTCCATTGATGTCTCAGTAGCCAACAACATTAGAGAGAGGAAATCTATTCAAGGCACTGAAACAGTCATGCATATCCTTAACACCATTGTGTATAACACATTGGTGACAGTACTATAGTCTATAAAGCAAGTAACTTTTATAATTTATCATACCCCGCTTATTGCGGAAACAATGGTGCTAAGGATTTGCATGATTGTGTTAGTGCCTTGCTTGGACTTCTTCTCTCTAATGTCATTGACAACGGAGACATCGATGGAGCCGACAAAGACGTTAGAGCTTGGTCTATTGGTATGAAAATCCTGATCGGATCTGTTGATACATATTGCAAAAAGCCAGCGTTTTCAGATTTGCAAGTAAGGGTCCGTTTGGATAGAACTTATTTTGCTGAAACTGAAAATACCGTAACAAATAAGTAAAAAAATATGGATGATTATTTTTTGATATGGGTACTGTAGCTCAGCTGAAAGTTGCTTTTTTTTTTTTCCTCCTATTCACTCCTCACCCACCCGAGTGCCTGTGTCTTCGAGAAGAGAGTCCATGCCCACCTACATCGGTCCGACGCCGGCGAAGAGCCGAGGAAGACAACCCAGTCCGACGCCGGTGAAGATCGGGTTCCCTCGGTGGTGGTGGATGGGTTGATCGGTTCCGGGTTGTTTTAATGGGTTTGATTTGCGTTTGCTTGGTGGATGGGTTGATTGGTTCCGTTTGCTGGGTGTGATTTTTTTTCACATGGGTTTGATTCATATGGTTTTGGTTTCACTGTTTTGATCTTCTTAGTTGATGGGTTTGCTGGGTTTCAAGAAGATTGATAGTCATGTTCTTCCCGGAATGGGTTTGCTGGGTTTGCTCCGGCCGGTTTCGTCGGTGGCGGGCGGTGCCTGTACAGCCTTAAAAAGAACCCAGTCCGACGCCAGCGAACCTTCTTAGATGATCCTCTGTCGTTTCGGTGCGCACTGAGCTTTTTTCTTCTTGATTCTCATTCCTACGTTTCAGCTATTTTCATCTCAGCGTTTTTCTTTTTGTCTACTGTAGCGTGGGTCCCAGCACATTTTAAACGTAAACGCAAAACGCAATTACAAAATGCGGATCCAAACACATACTAAAAAATAAAAATAAAAATGAAAAAACATAAGCAATGGAAGATGTAGATAAGGATTCATTATTAGTGTCTGCTTGTGTTTTTGGAAATTGTTTGATAGAGGAGAAGTTGTGTTGTGTAACTGCTCGGTTGCAGCCAATAGGTTAGAATTTGTAAAGTGTATTTCGAATTTTCGGAGATTGATTTGGTAGAATAATACAAATTCTCTACCATATTTTGTATTTCACTTCATGTTTCATCCGTCACAATTTGTCATTAGTTTATTTTTATTTTTTATTTTAAATTTTGACTATTTTACGAGAAAAATTAAATAAATACATGACAAATTGTGATTGGTAGAACATAAAGTTCTATATAAAAAATTGGATGGACAATTTGTATTCATTTTAGTGTAGTCCATTTTTATTTGAAGAAACATACACTTTTTAGAGATGTACTTTTACTGCTAGGTTGTAGGGGAAAATTGAACCAAGAAATGTCTATTAAGGAGAATTAGTAGAATTTTTTTTTTTTAGAAAGTTATACAGTAGAAATGATATAGATAAATTATATTGTCCAAGAAAAAAAGATATATATATATATATATATATATAAATCAAAAGTAACAGAAAGTTATGTGAATTGCACTAAAATTAAAATTTATTTAAGAGAAATGATATGTCTACAATATTCTTACAACAAATCCTAAGTGGCAGGTTGTTACTGGTTGTTATTGTTGGGGTAAAAAAGTAATCTCAGTGTTAGTTTCAAATTTGAACCAATATCAATTAACCATCTATGATTTGTTATAAAATTGTTGTAAACGTAGCATCTCTTTTTATCTTTTTTTGGTCAAGTTTTTTTTTTTTTTGGTCAAGGCATCTCTTTTTATCTAAATATAAAAAACGATTCCATCTGAAAATATAGCACCTGTACTTTATGAGAATCCTAAACTAAAATTATATAAAAAGTCATTATCACAAAAACATTATGAATAAACCAATCAATTTGACATAATTTGAATTTTTTAATTTCATTTTGAGAATATGAATAATGATTTTTGAAGGAATTTTAAGTATTACAAAAAAAAAAAAAATTAGATAAGAAATTTTAGATTCATCAATTTATTTATATATGCTTAATTAATTTATTTTTATGGAAACTTTTAATTAAATAAACAGGGATGAAAAAAAGAAAAGAAAAGAAAAGAAAAGAAAAAGGCGTGGACAAAAAGAAAAAGAAATAGAGAGGCCAGAAAAGCAAACGATTCCATTTTTTAATCTTTCTTGTGCTTTCAACTTCCTATACTGTGACTCACTTCCCCTTCACCATCACTTTCACAGATCTATTCTAGGGTTTCGTTTCGGATCTCTCTCTCTTCATTCATCTCGGTACGTATCAAATCTATATATCTCTCTCTATCAATGAGGATTTTAGGGTTTCAAAATTTTGAATTGTCAAATTTATGTTTTTGTTAATTTTTAACGTTCAGAATTAAGAAATTTATTTCGTTAATGCTCTGTTTGGTTGTCGAGAAAGCTTACGAATTTGAAAGAAAGATGGAATATTGTGGAACGAAGAAATTTGGTGTCTTTGTATTCTAAATTGTTTCAATCTCGATTGAAAAAAAAAAGTGAAGGAACTCACTTTAAATAACAAAACCTAATCTTTGTATCGGGAAACATAGAGTTGCAATTCATTATTCATGTTTTTCCCCTTATTTTTTCTCTCACTTTCTCGGCAAACAAACGGTTCGTTATGATTGAGTGTGGTGCACAGTTATATTCTAGTGTTGAATTGGAATTTTGGCGTCTTGGACACCAAAATGGTGAATTGTGATTGTGTAGTTCTCTGTTACACTCTGTAATGAAAAGCTCATGATTTGAAAATTTTGGATTTTTATTTTTATTTTTTCATTGCATGCACTTTCTTGACAACCAAATGGTTAGATTATTGTTGTGTTTTAATCCTTGTACCATTTTGTTAAATCTTCTAGTGTAGTGGCCAGTGGGGTTGAAGGTGAGAGATGTTGAGGTTCCATGTGGGAGGAAAAGTGGTGGAGAAAGTTGATTTGTTAAGGAAGAGCCACTGGGCATGGCGCTTGGACGTGTGGCCTTTCGCTATTATTTATGTTTTGTGGTTAACTACCGTTGTTCCTAGCATAGACTTTGGGGATGCTGTCATTGTTTTAGGTGGACTTGTAGCTCTTCACATCCTGGTCTGGCTTTTCACTGGTTGGTCCGTCGATTTCAAATGCTTTGTCCAATATAGTAAGGTATGTAATATTGCTTACAAATATATCAACATACGTGTATATAATGCATTATAGGGATTTTATTGGGTTTATTTTTGTATGCAGGTTAATGACATTCACCATGCTGATGCTTGCAAAATAACTCCAGCCAAATTTTCTGGTTCTAAAGAAGTAGTGCCTCTTCATTTTCGTAAATTAGTAAGTCCAATATATTAAATTTTCTCTTTGTAAAATATTTTTTCCCTGATTATAAAGAAATTTTAAGATTTGGGTTTTAGTGCTGAGATGCTGTGCATACTTAAATCAAGCTGATTCACTTCTTAAGATCTGCCTGCCTCATGGCTTAGCAGACACCTTTGGTTCTCACCACAGGTGGAATCCAAGTTTGAACCACGGGCTCTCTATGGGGATGTCCTGAATTACCAATAGCCAAAAAAGAAAAAGGTTGTTTTGCTTCTTAAGGTCAATTTCTGCTGATAAAGCTTTATAACTAATTGTGGCTTAGTGGGTTCTAAATATTAACATTTTGGACTATTATTGAACTCCAGCTCATAAAAACCGAATGTTACCGGGGAATGTAACATTGAGCTCAATTCTAGCTTTCAGCAAGTGGTGAACCACATTGAGATGAATTTTAGCTTTGATATGGCTTTTCGTTGGAAACATGTGACTTGATGTGGTTAGTTGTGCCACCGTCTTTTATGCTTTAGGTTCTGGAATTTGTGCCTTTTTGGGCCAAGTATAGTGGTACCTGGTGAAAATAATGAAGCGGGGATGAAGTCATTGGGAACAATTGGATCATTGAATGCACCTAAAATTTAGGAAAACAAAAGCAGATTGAAGTTTGTGAGCAATGATGACACCTAGGATGAAAGAGTTTGTGGATTTGTTATTGCAAAAATAATTGCATCTTTCTTTTTCCTTATCATTGTGTATTTATCTTCCCTTGGTTTGTTCTTATAGCTGCCAGGCATCCTTTTACAAAGAATACTTTTAATATACAATATATGTGCTGACATCAATGCCAGTACTGGACTCAACAAACCCTTGATTTTATCTACTTAGGGCCACACACACACGTGTCATGTTTACTGCCACCGTTGCCTTTTGGTTTATCATATCAATCAGAGAATGAAATAGGAGTTATTATTCATCTCAGGTATCCTATACATAAATATTAAGTTGGGAGTGTATATATTAGATAGATAATAGATTCCATCTTTTTTTTTTGGGGGGGGGGGTTGGTGGTGGTGGATGATAGGTTCCATCTATTTCTTTGTATTATTGGCTTATGTTGTTGGCAGTCTTGTTGAAGTGAAGTTGTGAAATTCATTTGCTTGATGACATAATCTTTCTCTTGAACAGCAAGCAGGTTCTTCTTCATCCTCGGTTGATTTGGAAGAGATTTACTTTGATTTCAGAAAGCAATGCTTCATCTTCTCAAAGGAAAAGGAGACCTTTTTCAAGCTTCCTTACCCTACCAAGGAAACAATTGGATACTATCTCAAAAGTACTGGCCATGGCTCTGAAGCTAAGGCTTTTGCTGCTACTGAAAAATGGGGACGGAATGTGTGGGTTACTTTTTTTTACCCTTTCCCTTACCTTTTTTTAGCTGTTTGGTTTTGCTTCTTCATACCTTTGAATGGAAGTGTTAGACTGTATAAATAATAAAATCCTTTTCCTGAATAGCTGTGTAGGAAATATATACACATTAGTTCCCATGTTACGTGGGTAGGAAATATATACACTAGTTCCCATGTTATATCTGTGTAGAAAAAGTAGGACCACCTATCATTATGTCCCAATTATTCATTAAGTATGGTGGAAACAAGTTCAGCTACATATATATATATATACACACACGCACATGTGTGTGTGTATTAATTTTCACTCTGTAGGCTGCAACAGTTTCGGGAGTTATTTGGAAAATCGCATTTCAATTGGAAGGTCACATCTAACATAATGAAAGATAGGGGGATGGACAGAATGTGTCAAATTGAGTTGATTACCACTTACTAGTACACTTAATATGCCTGCATAAGCAAATACTACAAATATATGATGGGGGTGATACTAGTTATTTTGGAATCTGGAATTTACTGAATGAGGCTGGAAGGTGTTAAATAATTCTTCATTTATGCTTGAATTTAATTTTCTGTTACTTAGGTTTCCTGCAGGTTGATATTTTTAGAATTCTATTAATTTTATCATTGTTTATGATGCTAGTTGCTTCTTTCTTTTTTCTTCTTCTGGTCACAACCTCTAGGACCCTTTTTTCTTGTATTTTTTTTTTCGTTTTTTTACTTTTAAATATGAACTACTAAGATTCACCATCTGATATTTACTTTGAGGGGCTCCAAAGTATGTCAATATTTGGACAAGGCTTTACATTCTTCTCTGTTCATTTGTGTTTTTCCTCAGGTTCATTTTTATGTCTACCCTAATGTTGATTGTGATACTCCCCAAAAAATACTGTTTACTGAGACTAACCTCTCATTGAATAATTGGATCTAATGTGTTTGAGATTATTTTTGTTTTGTTTGCTGACTTATAGATCTAATTTGTGGACTTATCTTTGACTTTTTATTCTACTTCTCATATTAGGTTGACATTGTTGGTGGAAGTTCGTCTCTCTGAGACTAGTCTTGGCTTAATTAATTTAATTCTCCTTCGTAATGTTTACATTTCTTTGTCATGTAGATTTGATTACCCACAACCTACATTCCAGAAATTAATGAAAGAGCACATCATGGAACCCTTTTTTGTATTTCAGGTTTTCTTTAGTCAGCTCTCTCTCTCTCTCATTTTCAGTTTTCTTTTGTATGTTTGTATGCGGTTCTTCACTCTTTTGCTACCTTGGTTTTTTTCTCTCCTTGCGTGTAGGTCTTCTGTGTGGGTCTCTGGTGTCTAGATGAATATTGGTATTATAGTTTGTTTACCCTGTTCATGCTGTTTATGTTTGAGTCAACAATGGCAAAAAGTCGGCTAAAGACATTAACTGAGCTAAGACGTGTTAGAGTTGATGGCCAGACCCTAATGGTGTATCGGTGTGGGAAGTACGTTATCGATGTCAATTAAGCTGGTTCTTTAATTTTTATATTAAAATTTTTGTAATTGCTTGTCTAATTATATGTGGATATTTTTTAGGTGGGTTAAACTCTCTGGTACTGATCTACTGCCTGGGGATGTTGTATCTATTGGGCGCAATTCTGGCCTGAATGGGGAAGATAAGGCTGTACCAGCAGACATGCTTATATTAGCTGGAAGTGCTATTGTGAATGAAGCCATTCTTACAGGCGAGTCTACCCCACAATGGAAGGTGATTCTCTCTTTCTGATAACTTAATCTTTATTGTGCTGACAAGTTTTGGTAATCTTATTTCCTGCATGACATTGCATAATTCATTGTGTGGGGTGAAATACTCTTCTTCCTCTTTTTAATAAGTAAATTCTGCATAGTTATTTATTAAAATTTTTTCCTAGTTAATTTTTGAGTTTGGGCAATCTTGTTGGGTGCTATGCTGCTTTGTGTTAGTGTTTGATGGTTAGCATAATTCTAAGACACAGATTACTGTCTTCAGATGCCTCATAAGAATAACTGATTCTACGTTCAAAGACAGGAACTAGAAGAAAAAACAAAAGCCGATTGTATCTGTAGTGATTTAATGAACTGTTTTCATGTAATTGTAGTAGACTTATATCAAACTTGTCACATGCTGGACTTTCTTATGCTTGGTTATATCTCCCTCTTCTTTTGTGTTTGCGTTTGTTTACGGTAATTCTGCCCTAAACTCTTCATGATTTTCCTTTTAGCTAAATTGATTGCTTTAATATATGTAATTGTTGACTTTATATTTTCCTGTATCTGCTCTGTTTTAATAATTTCTTGTACAGTATAAAATGTTATTCTGTAGATGATGATGGGTATTGGAGAGTCCCCACCTGCGCTCATATTTCCCCTAAAATAGAAAATAACTTTGTATATGTGAGGACATTTGCATCTTCATCTCTATCAGAGTCTTTTCTGGCCAATAAGCATATGGATGCTGGGGCATTTATATATTTGGTGTTGGTTTTATTATCAGTTTCGTTTTTTTTACAAAAAAAAAAAAAAATTAAGAAAGTATATTTTTTTTCCAGGTTTCAATCACGGGAAGAGGAATTGAAGAGAAGTTATCAATTAAGAGAGATAAAAGCCATGTTTTATTTGGTGGGACTAAGATTTTGCAGCATACTCCTGATAAGGTAGTTAATGTTAAAAAAATCTTTTAATATGGTGAGACATGCTCATGCCTTTTAAAGTTATGCTCTTAATTTTCTTTCTGGAGACAGACCTTCCCTCTGAAGACCCCTGATGGTGGTTGTGTAGCAGTTGTTCTGAGAACTGGATTTGAAACAAGCCAGGGGAAACTGATGCGAACAATTTTATTTTCTACTGAGAGGGTAATTGATCTGTGATTCTCTGTCAAGCTGTGATTACACTACTTTATAGGCATTTTAATTCCGTGTTTGGGATGACCTTTTTTATTTTGCATATATTTTCAGGTTACTGCTAACAGCTGGGAAAGTGGGCTGTTTATTTTGTTCTTAGTTGTATTTGCACTAATAGCTGCGGGTTATGTACTTAAAAAGGTAAATTAGGGTTCCCTTAGGGGAACAACATGGATGTTCATTACTGTGTTTGATTTCTATTTGTGATAATGAGAACGTCACTCATGTAGGGGTTAGAGGATCCTACGAGGAGCAAGTACAAGCTTCTACTAAGTTGTTCACTTATTATTACTTCTGTGATTCCTCCTGAGCTGCCAATGGAACTATCAATAGCTGTCAATACATCTCTTATTGCTTTGGCACGGCGTGGAATATTTTGTACAGAGCCTTTCCGAATACCATTTGCTGGAAAGGTGCGTTTTCAGTTTTTATTTGTAATATTCTTACGTTACTTATAAAAAAAAAAAAGTTTTTATTTGTAAAGTTTCTACCTACATGGGGGATAGTGCTCTTTTCCGATAATAATCTGCATTTGGAAAATCTTTGAAATTGGTGTGATAGGTCACAAGTTTATCTTATCTTCCCTTTTGGGAGTGTTTTAGAATATGATATGAGCAGTAGCTTTGGCATCCACATTTAATACTCTGCTAGGCCTTATACATCATCTGTTATGTCACGCTTTTTCTCTATTCCTGGTTGTATACTTAAGTATGGGTAAGTGTCGCATGAAGCTGAGAAACCTGTTGCTAATGCATATATTGATTTGTCATTACATGAAATGTTTTTAATTGTTTCTCCCTCTCCAGGTTGATATATGTTGTTTTGACAAAACTGGAACACTTACATCAGATGACATGGTATGCACCTATGGAGCTCAGGATTTGATGCTCATTTATTATTCATATATGCCTTTTTGTTCATATATTTTTGGTTTCCTTTTATGAGATCTTTTGTCTTTGGCTCTTTCCAGGAGTTCTGTGGAGTTGGTGGATTAACTAGTAGCATGGAATTAGAATCTGATATGTCTAATGTGTCTGTGCGCACAGTGGAAATTCTGGCTTCTTGCCATGCCCTTGTTTATGTCGACAACAAGCTGGTATGCAGATTTCATTGTTTGGATAATAAGTATGAAGTAATTTTATATGGTTTTCAGTTTTGTGACAAACCTTTTTGTTGTACTTGGATGGTGAATTGCATTGGGTTTCTAAAGCTATTTGTTTCGTATATATATATATATATATATATATATATATATAGTGTGTATTTTGGTAAAGAATTGCACTTCTCACAGCATAAGATTTTAGTCAAGTGCTTGGCACCAGAATTCTTTTATTAACAATCTCAGGATTCTTATGAATTTGATGTAATTACCCAAGTATCATTGGTCTGCAAGGAATGCCAACCGTGACCATTTTTCTGCAATCATATTTGAATACACTATTGAATGTCTGTCAGCTCCCTTATGGAGAACCTATAATAAATTTTCCTTAAAGTAGTTTGTGCTTTTATGGTCCTACTTTTTGGCTGGTTGGTTTGCTTGTGGCATTTAGATTGGATGTGCCATGTATGTATGAGAAAGAAAATGAAATAGAGACTGCTGCTTCAGATTTTGTTAGCCTTAAATGGCTCACAACTATTGATTTGTATCTTCTTTTTCATTCACTTCATCCTTATTTTTTACTCATGTTGGTTGGTTCAAGTTACCTGTTGTTGTTAAACTGTTTGAGACTACTTTCTTAGAAGAGGCCCCTTACTAGAAACTAGGAACTCGAGAATAACATCAGTTAGAAAAGAACCCTCAACCTATCTGTCAAGAACTTACATCCAACTTTGGCACAATAGGAAACATACTTTGGCAAAGAGTAGTTTTGTCTTTCCCTGCTGGCATTGTTCAGTATGTATGTTACTTTGAGTCCTTGCTGTGTTAGAAAGTTCCATTTTTTTTAATCATATTCTGTTCATATTTTACATGAAGTTTTGCTTTTATGTTTCATTTCTCACTGATGAACATTATTTTCAATCTTTTATTTGATAATTATTTGCTTATAATTGCTCCTGTTGCTGTAATATCACTAATTCCTGTAGGCCCCCTCTTGTAACAAAATAATAAGAATTGTTGCCTGTAGGTAGGTGATCCTCTAGAGAAGGCTGCACTTAAGGGAATTGATTGGAGTTATAAGTCAGATGAAAAGGCCATGCCAAAAAGGTATGCTGTGACATTTCAATATCATTAGTCTTATTGCTCTTTGGGCTTTATTTCTATATATAGTTTTATTTTCATTCTTTAATCCGAGATTGGAATGTGATTTTATGGACATGTATTCGTTTTCTTTATCTTTTTCCTTGCTTTAGCTACGCTTTTTGCTTCTGTTATTGGGTAATTGGTTCCTTTCTTTACATGTTCTTTTTGTTAAAGAACATGTAGCAAGAGATTTCTATTAAAAGAGCATAAGAGGGTAAAAAAATCACTTAAGAACCAGAGTAAAGACAAATGAAGGTAGCAATTAAAAAGAGCTCAGCTGGTCATTGACTGTATCTTTGTCTATTAATTTTGGTGGAAACAGCCACTAAAGTCTTGAAGCCAATTACTTCATAAATAGATTTTTTTTTTAATGATTTTATGACATGTTATAAATTGCAGGGGAAGTGGCAATGCTGTTCAGATTGTTCAGAGACACCACTTTGCATCCCACTTGAAGAGAATGGCAGTTGTTGTTCGCATTCAGGAGGAATTTTTTGCTTTTGTGAAGGTCTGTTTTATTCGTGAACCCTGCAATTTGTATGCATGCATATAGGGATTAGGAATGCTATTTTACTAGATGCTTGCATAATCAGGTAGCTTATAAGTAAGAAGTTAATTGTGTATTTTATGGTAAAATTTTGAAAATTTTATAGGTAGATACGAAAATGTATTTGGGAATATGACATGATATATAACGTCAAGATTTTTCTTTAGAAAGAGAAGTTTTTCAAAAATTCCCAAGAATTTTTGTGATTTTTGAAATACCACCTAAAGGTTATCCTTGAGTTCTCTGGATGCTCTTTTAGGTTTTGGACTGGGGCCAACACCTCCCTAGGCATTATGAACTCAAGCTAAGGAGCCACTCCTACTTCCAGTAAAACTCAATGGCTTGGTACTCTTAGTTTGTTGGAATGTCAAAATGTGACATTTCTGGTTGATTTTACAATGAAAATGTTCCTTACAATGCAAGTACCTGCATAAGCATAGTTGGAATTTCTGGACTGCAAGTGGCTTGAATAGATTGATATTTGAACATCCTTTCTCCATGTAGTTTATTGATTAATTTCAATCTGTGTAAAAACTTAGAAATCAAAATACTGTATCATTGTAGGATCCTCTGTTACCCTTTTTGTTAATTGTTGAGCTGATTATTGTTCAGTATCCTGCTAGTGATAAAAAAATCCAAATAGAAGCGATTGGAGATTCAGTCCTGCTCTTTCTTTCTTTCTTTTTGTAGGGATTTTTTTACCCTTCTACTGATAAAATTCTTTGAATCTCATTGCAGGGTGCCCCTGAAACTATTCAGGATAGGCTCATTGATGTGCCATCATCATATGTTGAGACCTACAAGAAATATACACGTCAAGGGTCTCGTGTTCTGGCTCTTGCTTTCAAGTCTCTTCCAGATATGACAGTAAGACTTTGAGATTTATTTTCTCCCCAGTGGCATAGGATTTTGTTTTCCGCAATGTTGAGGGGTTTTTTTTTAAAAAAAAAAAAAAAAATATTTTATTTTATTTTCAGGAAAAGTGTGTTATCTTTGACTAATGTTTTTTTTTGTCTTCTAAGAATATAAAGTATTGCTTCAGGTTTAGAGTGACAGAGTGATTTCTTTATTGTTTTGGTTATCTATAATGCCGGGTGTAAAATTACAAAATCCATTTCATCTTTTCAAGATTTCAACGTCAAAGAGTTGCCTCAAAAGTGGACAAGTTTTGTTGAGAAATATGCCCAGCTCAGTGTTCTCTTTTTAGAAAAAAAGGGGGAGGGGGGGGGGGGGATTGTAATTTGACACTGTAACTGTTGTTGACTCAATTATAATATACTTGTCTGAAATTTAGTTGTACTTTTGTGTATATAGTTTTATGCAATTCTGGGCAAAGGATAAAATGCATGTGGTTATTTTGCCATGTTTGTGAACCCTTTTTCTCTCATTCCTTTACTTCTATATATTTCACTCCTTTGGTTATTTTGGAAACGATAAAATGTATTTTCTGAAGTTTCTACTTCCTCCTGATATCTGGGAGTTTTGAAAGTGGAATTAATATGTAGTAATAATATTAACAAAAAGTCAACCTGAGTCATGTGTAGTTTTGAAAATTAACTGTTATTACACTTTGATTACTCTCTAACTTTGGAGCTAAATTGAAGTCTAAAGGTGTGTTATAGTAGTGAGAATCACAAAAACTGCCCTTTTTACTCTTCCGATCAAGAACACTATTGGTTTTCCTCTTTCTCAGGCATTAATTCATCAGTTATTCCAATAAATCATTCAATCTATTTATATATGTTTGTTTGACTTGTTGCTTATTTTGTTTCTGCATGAAGGTTAGTGAAGCTAGAAGCCTGGATAGGGATATAGTGGAGAGTGGCCTTACTTTCGCTGGTTTTGCGGTAAACAATAAACTGTTCTATTTACATGCAGTATCTATCACTTTCCTATGGTAGAAAAATATTTGCAGCAAATGCTTAAGAGTTGTTTCATACCCCCCCCCCCCCCCAAAAAAAAAAAAAAAAAAAAAATTTACAAATGCTTGATAGTTGTTACTTATCATATTTATTGTTAATAAATTCTCTTAATTTATATGTCAGGTATTCAATTGTCCTATTAGAGCAGATTCAGCCAGAGTCTTGTCCGAACTAAAAGCATCTTCACATGACTTGGTAAGGGATGTTTTTTTTTTATATACCTTACCTATTCTTTTTTTGATTGACAAATAAAACAGGCACCAATACATGATTGAATCTATGACCTCACCCTCAACTCCTTGTTTGTGAGGAGAGAAGTTTAACCCACCTATCAGATCTGTCCAAAAAGGGTGGAACTGTGGAAGTCAGTCATGGTAGCATTGGTTTATCTGTTACAGATAAAAAAAAGTTGCTAGTGTGATTAAGAGCTGTATTTGGTAATAAGTTTGATTAGAGCATCTCCAACCGGAAATTCTATCTCATCTTATTTTACCATCTTAAAAAGTCACTTTATCAATTATACAATACAATTTTACAATACTCCCAGCATTCTAACTTTTATTTTCCTATTCTACTCATTAAAATAATATTTATACACAATAAAATAATATATCTCACAATCACCATCATTTACAATACAAACACATTATTTATTCTCTCTTTTTTTCTTTCTGTTCAAGAACCACAATCACCACCACCGCTGCACTACACCCACCTAACACCACCACCACCACCACCAACCCATAACCTACCGTCAACACCAAAAAAAAAAAAAAAAAAAAAAACCCAGACCATCAACAATCCATGCCGATCTTTAAAGTGATCGGACTTGCCATTGCTGCCGAACCCCAACAAACCACCAATCATCACCACCACGCCACACCCACCGGAAAAATCCATTAAATCATAAACCAACAAACCCATTAAATCAGAAAACCAACAAACCCATTATTTCAGCACCCACGCGATCAAAATCCGATCTCCACAGAACCCACACGATCAAAACCCCATCGGAACGGAGCCCATGCCGTTCAAAACCCGATCCCCATTCCCCACAGAACATCGGAACCCACTCGATCAAAACCCCATCGGAATGAAACCCACGCAATCAAAACCCGATCTCCATATGCTGATCAAAACTCCGATCTCCACAGAACCCATGCTGATCAAAACTCCATTGGAACCCACCCGATCTCCTTCTGCCGATCAAAACTCCATCTGAACCCACCCCAAAATCAAAACCCACCTCGGCACACCGATCTCCACGCACGACTCGCCACGACCCACATGCCCCACGATGAACTCCATGCAAAACGGCCCAAGTAGCTCCGGTGGCAAGTCTTGAACGAGAGAGGGAGTGAGTACAGAGTCACACGGAGAGAGAGCCAAAGTGAGAGTGCTGAGAGAGAGTGCTGAATAAAAAACAATATTTATTTTTAGAATTGAGCTACAGTACCATCTTACATTTAAGATGGTATTGTAGCACAATTGTAAATTTTTTTACAATTTTACAATTTGACAAGTCCAAATGGAGCTCACTTTTCATGCCTTAATGCTAAATTATGCTTGGATATGACATTTAGAAGCCCAGTTGCGGATGCTCTTAGTGTCTTTTTAGGGATGGATTTGGATTTTGTAGGTGCACATCCACATTTATCCCTCAATCCCTAAAATTTTAATTTTAGGCTCCGTTTGTTTTGATGTAAAATATTTTTCGGAAAAGCAAAAATTTTCAAGTTTTTGGTTGTGTTCTTGCTCTTGAAAACATTTCAAGTGTTTGGTTGCATTCCTAAAAATGCTATGCAAAACATATTTTCTACTACTTCTCCACATGTTCTCATCTCCCAAACACATAATAATAATAATAAGTTTAGATTAAAAAAACATGATTGGTGACCGGTGGTGGCGACAGGAGACTGGCGACATCAATGCAGGGTGGTGGTTTGGCTGCTGACAGTGGGTGTGGGGGGTTCAAGATTGGGCTGATGAGTTTTGGGTGAGGCATAAAATGTTATGATTGCAAATGAAAGTGTAAAACATTTTACACTCAAAAGTGCCTCAATTTTACTGTCAACCCTAAATTGTGTTGAGGTTGACCAGCAGTTTCAGTCACCCTAAACATCTGCATATGTGAAAAATATTTTCCATCGAAACAAACGGAGCCATAAGAGACTTATTTTTCCCATGAATATTTTTTTGATAGGTAATAAGACTTTTATTGAAAAATTGAACATCATGTTCACGATGGTGAACACTTTGAACAATGAAACAAATACAAGAAGATCAAGAGCTAAAAGAAATAGAAACTAAAAAATCAGCTACAGCAGTACAATTCGTACACCCCCAAATACGAGCCCAAAGAAACAAAGTACGAAAAAGTAAACATTTTATGTGTTCCAAAGTTCTCGCCTTGTCTTCAAAAATGCGAGCATTACGTTCCTGCCAGACTAACCACATTAAACATGCCGAGACCATGTTCCAAATGATTGAAAGATGCTTTCCAAACCAGTTTCTCCAAATAAAGAAAAAAGATTTCACTAACCTTGGCATGACCCATTGGATCCCAAACACTGCAAAAACTTCACACCATAAGGCATGAGAGAACTTACAATGAAGAAGAAGGTGGTCCACTGATTCCCCATCACAACAACACAAGCAACACCGATTAACCAAAAACTGACCTTTCTTAATAAGGTTGTCAATGGTGAGTATCCCATCATTAGCTGCTGTCCATAAGAAAAAAGACCCCCGTTTAAGCACCTTAGTACGCCATATACACTCCCAAGGAAAGGCATCAGTAGGAGGACTAGATAATAGCTTATAAAAAGAGCGCACATCAAAAACACCAGATGTAGTCAATCTCCAAACCAACTGATCATCCCCCTCACCCCTCGGCATAGAGGAATAAATAAACTCAAAGAATGAGTAGACAGTGGTTGCTTGCCAATCCTGAGGACCATGACGAAATAATAAATTCCAGCTCCTACCTCTTTCTGAATTTGTTACAACCACATCAGAGACACATGCTTCTTTAGAAACAGAGCAATCATACATGGAAGGGAAGAGTTCCTTCAAAGGAGTAGGCCCACACCATGGGTCATGCCAAAAACTAACACGGCTACCCTCCCCCACATGAAACAAAATCTGGCTAAAGAACTTCTCTGATCCTTCTTTAATACTCCTCCATATCCCACACCTGTGAGCACCTCTTACCCCTCTAGTGCACCAGCCTCCTCTTGCCTCTCCATATTTGTCTGCTATAACCTGATGCCATAATCTATGATTTTCTTTCCCAAACCGCCACAACCACTTCCCAAGCAAAGCCTTGTTAAATAGCCCAACACTCCGGATTCCCAAACCGCCACATTCAACTGGCAAGCATACCTTATCCCAAGCAACTAAAGGATATTTAAAAACATCCTCTGAGGCCCCCCAAAGGAAATTCCTCTGAATTCTTTCAATTCTTGTAGCCACAGCCTGAGGGATGGTAAACAACGATAAAAAGTAGGTGGGAAGACTCGATAGGGTACTTTTTCCCATGAATATCAATTGGTAAAACACGCTTATGATAGAATGATCATTCACATGTTTCTTTTTAAATTTTGGCAATTCATCTAATTGATGCTCAAACTTTTAGGCATGGACTGAAGGCCTCTTGTCTTCAGCCTGAAGGTTTTGGTACGGAGACAGTAACTAGTTCCTTTGTGCTCCTTTCACTGTATTTTTCTTTATTTCCTTTTTAAAAAAAATTTCTTTATTACGGAAACTATGCAAACCCCTCCCCCCCAATTCTTATTTTTTTGGCCTTTTTTTAATCTTTATTTCGATACTTAGTCCAATCTAAAATTTACACCAATCCTCCTTGCCCCTCGTCTGCTTGGGCTACCGCTCAAATGTATATCTAGAAAATAAGTTGTAAATATCTACATGAAGACACTGTTTCCTATTGACAGGTGATGATTACTGGCGACCAAGCTCTGACAGCTTGCCATGTTGCTAGTCAAGTTCATATTGTATCAAAACCAGCATTGATTCTTGGTCCAGCGAGGAACGGTGATGGGTATGAGTGGATATCTACTGATGAGACTCAGATGTTTCAATACAGGTGAAGGTTTTATTCCTTCTTCCCCCTGGTGGCCCCCCTTCTTTCTTATCATGGTTGCCTCTATTTTGTTTAATTTGATCCATATTTCATTCTGGCTTTATATCCTAATAAACTTGCATAGGACACTATGTTTGCTTTGAACTCATGTCCTATGGCTTCATGCATCTTATCTCGTATTATGAAGTCATTTAAATAGCTTTACCAGTTTGTTGAGCACTGTTCCAAATTATGATTTACTTTTTGTTTTTTGAATTGATCTAAGAAGTGTAATTGATTTCAGTGAGAAAGAGGTTGAAGCTTTATCAGAGAGTCATGATCTCTGTGTTGGTGGGGACTGTGTTGAGATGTTACAACAGACCTCTGCTGTTTTACAAGTCATTCCTTATGTGAAGGTTCTGATTCATACATACGTCATGTTTGGAACTGGTTGTTGATGTTTTAGCCTTTGTAATGCATATCTGGATTGTTGTCTCAGGTTTTTGCAAGAGTTGCTCCTGAGCAAAAAGAACTGATCATGACCACTTTTAAAACAGTGGGAAGGATAACGTTGATGTGTGGGGATGGAACTAATGATGTTGGAGCTCTGAAGCAGGTAATATGTTGCTAAAGATAGTTATTTCTTTTTCATTTAATCTCTTCAAGTTTCAAGGATATTTATTTTTCCCAAGTCAGAATTCAGAAGTTATCTTTTCTTATAGGATGATATATTACCCTTAACTCCAACCAGATTTCCACCCACAACATTTTTGGTTAAACCACCCTGCCAGAACTGTTAAAACTGATATTTCGATTACACTGCTATAGGTTTGCACTTTTACCCAATATGGGAAGCTGCTTCCGTTGGCTTTTGTATTAGAACCCTGCCAGAGTAGCTTTAGATTTAGAATTGCAGTTATCTATACTACTATTTAAGAGACTTCTCCTGTTTGGGATGAACTTTTCTCTGCTTCAAAAATACCCTTACACTCTACGTTTAAGCACATGCAAGATTGGAGGACAATCTGGTAAAAATACATTTTAACTCCCACTAAAACATTGCCTACAAGACAAGACCACTCTCTTGTTGGTTTTCAAATTGCTTTATCCACTTTTAGATTTTGTGTTTTCATCACACCTGTAGGTATTTTTGTTATTGAAAAATGCAGTCCCGAATTATGATGAATGAAAATTATTAACCTTAAGAAAAAAATAGAACCTCATGTGCATGCTCAGAGTGTATATATATATATATATATAATGAGATACTATTTGCACAAAGCTAGCTCTCTCTCTCTCTCTCTCTCATTGGATATGCTGTGATTGGAAATTCAGTTGTGGCAAATTTCAGCATGAAGGATTTACATTGTCAATAGACGATATACTTGGAAATTTTCATATATATATATATATATATATAATGAGATGCTATTTGCACAAAGCTAGCTCTCTCTCTCTCTCACTCTCATTGGTTATGCTGTGATTGGAAATTCGGTTGTGGCAAATTTCAGCATGAAGGATTTACATTGTCAATAGACAATAAACTTGGAAATTTTTTCTAGTTATAATCCTGTATATACCAATTAAAAAAAAAGTATAATCCTGTATCTAGTTTTGCCAAATCAGATGCATCAGAAAAAGGTACAATCATGTTATTTATTTTTGTTTTCAGGCTGATGTAGGAGTTGCCTTATTGAATGCGGTGCCTCCAAGTCAAAGTGGAAACTCATCCTCTGAAAAATCTAAGGATGAAAGTATGAAGTCCATCAAATCAAAAAAATCAAAGCCCACATTGGAAGCAACTGGAAAGGCTACCATTTTAAATGGAGAAGGCTCTTCAAAAGGTAAAGGTACTACAAGATCAGATACTAACCTTTCAGCTGGTAATCGCCATCTGACAGCTGCAGAGATTCAAAGACAAAAGCTGAAGAAGATGATGGATGAGCTAAATGAGGAGGGTGATGGTCATGCAGCTCCTGTTGTCAAGCTTGGTGATGCCTCAATGGCATCACCATTCACTGCAAAGCATGCATCAGTTGCCCCAACCACTGACATAATTCGTCAGGGTCGAAGTACTCTAGTAACTACCCTCCAGATGTTCAAAATACTTGGCCTTAACTGCCTTGCTACAGCGTATGTGTTGAGTGTTATGTATTTGGATGGTGTCAAGCTTGGAGATGTCCAGGCTACAATCAGTGGTGTCTTCACAGCTGCCTTTTTCCTGTTTATCTCACATGCCCGTCCCCTTCCCACTCTATCAGCTGCACGGCCCCACCCAAATGTCTTTTGCTCCTATGTCTTACTTTCTCTCTTGGGACAGTTTGCAATCCACTTATGTTTCTTGATTTCTTCTGTAAATGAGGCTGAGAAACACATGCCTGATGAGTGCATCGAGCCAGACTCCGATTTCCATCCCAACCTGGTGAATACAGTTTCATACATGGTGAGCATGATGATCCAGGTGGCTACTTTTGCTGTAAACTACATGGGCCATCCTTTTAACCAGAGCGTCTCTGAGAACAAACCATTTTTGTATGCCCTCTTGGCTGCTGTTGGTTTTTTCACAGTTATAGCTTCCGATCTATTTAGGGACTTGAATGACTGGTTGAAATTGGTGCCTTTGCCAGTGGGGTTAAGGAATAAGCTACTGATTTGGGCTTTACTCATGTATTTGGCCTGCTACTCCTGGGAGAGACTCTTGAGGTGGGCTTTCCCTGGTAAGGTTCCAGCCTGGAAGAAGCGACAACGGCTTGCTGCATCTAATCTAGAAAAGAAGAAACATGTCTGAGTGAATGAAGACTTGAAGCGGAGTGGATGGAACTGCATTGGGCATCATTTGAATGGCTCTGCAGTTGGTGCTGATTGTAGCATCAAAAGAGAGCCATAGGAAGGGATATAGCCAATTGGTCTTACTTTTGTAACTTTAGTTTGATTAAATTATGAGGTTTCTTCCTCTTGTAGTGAGAAATTTTGTCTACCAACTTAAAATATTGTTTTGCAGAGAAAAATGATTATTAGGCACTAGTCACTACTCAAAAACTGTGATCTGAGATACTTTTTGATATAGGAGATTCAAATGAATATTTTCAACTTTCAACACCATTGTATCTGACTTTCTCTCAGATATGGTAATTGTATTTCAAAAAAAAAAAAAAAAAAAAAGAGGAAAAAAATGGTTATTCGATACTGAGGTTATTCTGTTTTACTCTTTGTTTCATGCTAAAGGGTTCTGTATTCCTGGTTGTTTTCAGCTATGTAATGAATAACCAATAAGATAGGCATAAAGTTATCAAAAAAAGAAAAGAAAAAAGATAGGCAAAAAGAACGAGGCAGAATGGTTGAACAATGGCATATTGGTTCTCTCTCTCTAGAGGTATAAAGTTATGTAATGAATACCCAATACGACAGGCATAAAGAATGAGGCAGAAACGGATGGGTGCATATCATGGCCCAACTTTAAAGTTAAGTGCAACGCTAAATGCGAGTTGAAACTCCATCTCCATTGTTTCTGTATGTACAGTTGCTAAAATAGTAGAGAACTTTGCCTGAAAACCTGACCAGAATATAATCCTTATGAGTTCATAGAAAGTAGAAGTATTTTACTTACAAATGAACAATTCTTTTTTTCATAAAGTGCACAAATCAGTGGTTGGTAAATCATTATTGAGACTGATCTGACTTGTACCTTGAAAATCATCTACCTTGTTTAAAAAAAAAAAAAAAAAAGGGAAAAACAAGGGCAAGGCTAGATCTAGGACCACAAATGACACTAGAGAATGGCATTTTTTGACTGGTGGATTTTGTTTAAAATCGTTTTAGAAAGAAACTTATGCTACTCAAATCGTTAGGCCACGAGCTTTATAATTCAACTTTAACAACGATGTCTAGGGTTCTAATTCTCCCTTCTCCAACTATCGATTATATATATATATATATATATATACACACATATAAATGAGTTTAGCTATATAGCTACTCAAAGTTGAGCTGAGATGAGATCAGAAACACAATATATTAGAAGACGAAGTAGCGTTAAATCAATGGAACATTACAAGTTTGGTTTGTGATATATAAATTGCATCACTGGAAGTGAAGCAAGATTGAGTCAATGACAATATTTTTGAGGTCACTATTGTACTCAATATCACTATTAAAATTTCCTAATAATCATGTAAAAATGTTTATGCGCTGCTAGCCAAGAAGTCTGTGGTCCTTAAGAAAGTGAATTCATCACAAGGAAGGACAATGCTTTTTTGGCTACCATACCCGTACTCATCAGCAGCCTTCTCCAACAATTGCTGGAAAGTGGAATTCTTCAACATAGAAAGCGGGATGACAAATCTTTTCAGTTCTTTGCCCACGTACACCACAAAGTGCCCCTTTGGTGCTCTTTTCGTCCCCTCATTGTCATGCTTCCTAGCCATTTTGAGACTAAAGTGAATGTGCTTAAACGGGTAGCTTCTATTTCTATATATATAGAAGTTTAAATGTTTGTAAATCTTGAATTGTGCTTATTATCAATGTCTAAGAAAGAGGGTGGGGGCAGAGAAAGTGAGGTGATACTGTGATAGCTTGTTGTTCCGTGGCTAACGTGTGTAAGAGGGGACACATGGGGTATGTAGCTTGTACACTAAATTGGAACTAAAAGTAGATATTACAAACACGTTTTACTTTTAAAACTTATTGAAGAACAATGAGTCCACACGGTTTAAATTCAATGAAAGTCAAGACGATCATGCAAAAATATTTTCTAGTCATATCTCAACACTGAATGCCATAAGAGTACTAAAACCTGCCATTTTTATTTACACTTGCAAATGACTTGGTGCAGTCTTCATTATATGCATGTGGCTACAACTAAGAGCTTATCTTCATCAGTTCATGCGTGTATTTGCTTCCACAAGTGCTGAGTCTGCTGACCAATGATGTGACTTAACATGAATGGCTTTTTCTATATAGAAATCACGTCTTTTGGGTTCACTATCCCAGCCTATCCTAGAACAGTCGAATTTTTGTTGCTTCTGAGGTTCATTAGTCTAATTATCTTGAGGCTCACTGATCTCAATCGCTTCACCGCCCACGTTTAATGGGCAGAGTTTGTCAATGCAATATGCAGATGGCTAGCTAGAAGGAAGTGAAGCATGATAGCCTCCTTGTCCTTGGATTGGAAAGTGATACTTTGGCAAAAAGGGAAAAATTGCAAGTCATTCTATTTGGATCAAAGGTAATATACAATGAGATTTTTTTTCAGCGATTTGTTCATACGTACAAGAGATATAATTGTCAACTAATTTTATGATAATGGCTTAGCAGAAAAGTTATGCAACTATGTTGTAGATTTGTAACGGGGCATTGCCTCAATTGCACTATCTTCTTGACTGGTTTTTGTATTTCAAATGCATAAGGTAGTAGTAATAAGCTCAAGATTCAAGAATACCAAGGTCTACAATAACCTTCTCAAAAAGAAGAAAAAGAAAAAAAAGGCTTGACAATAATGTTCATAGTATCAACCATTGGGTATGTGCTTCCACCTTGAGGATCATCTGGAATTCATGTTGAAATTTAAGACAAGTGGATCCAAGTTTCAAATCATCTTGACTTTTTCCGCCATGTGCAGCAAGGGTTTGAACTGTGAGATATTTAAGTTTTTTCGATTAGACTTGACAATGGAGTGGGTCTGCCCAAGCGAAGCGACTTACTCAATGAATATAAATGTGAATGACATTTTAACAGAGACTAGGTGTGGCCATTCTATTTAGTTTGACAATTCCGCATTCTATTATTGATGCACAATTATTGCACAAATGATCTTGATCATGATCACCTATAAAATACGGAAGAGTTTATCAAAGGGCACCGGGGTGGTGAAGCCTTGGGCTCTCGAATGCTTAAATCCGAGATTAAGCTTTCTTTACAAAAGGGAAGGAAAATATTTCGTTTTAGGATATTGGCTTATGTGTACCTTTCTCCTTTTTAGGGATTTTTTCAGGTGGTTACTAATTAATGGAGAACCATTTCCTTAAGTTTTGCAATTGTGGTAAATGGGTTGTAATTGTCGGGGCCCTCCCTTCACTGCCCCCATGGGGATGGTCTACAGGGTTCATAACTACTTCTCTTACTACAGAATGCATACCTAGCCAACATTTAGATTAGGCTCTACTCAAACTTTTTTGGTTCACCCTAACATTACTCACTTGTTTAACTGTTACTGAGCAATTTTTGGATATCAAACGGATCTCCCCAGAAGGTAATTTTTATGTGGCTGATTTTCCCTCTTTTGCAATTAGTTTCGCTACAACACTTGTTGCTCTAGCTAATTGTCCAAAAGATTGCCTTTTTATGTGGAAAAGGGCTGTGTCAATAATTATGATTTTACGTATGGACAATTCCTCAATATGTTGTTCATTCACAACAAAATATTTTCTTGGCGCGGCGGTAAAAAAAAAAAAAGTTTTTTTGGAGAGAGATACTATCTCACCAATCGAGTTATAGGTATCTAACATTATTATACCTAACAATTTTCCACAAAGTGGTGACGAAACAAGGTATAACTTGTACAATTCTTGCATAATTCATGAGGTGTGTTTAATTCATTTGTTGGGGCATAATTCATGGTTACATATGTCTCTATTGGATTGCCACTTACCAAGCCAAATTATGAAACTAAATCCATATTGACAGAAAGTATCTTATGAGCCACTCTCTCCAGGTTAGCACTCTTGTTTCGTGGGACTAACCAATGGATGATTGACATGTGTAAAAATAAGTTAGCTCAACATTACACTACCAACACAAGCTAATATACAATCTTACTCCTCAAAATTTCAATCACTCGCGAACTACTCTACATTTTCCCTCTTCCTCTGGAATCTGAGAACACAATTTCCTTTATCATCTCTCTCTCTCTCTCTCTCTTCCATTTCAGCCATTGTCTTTAGGGTTTTGACAACCTGCTTGCCTAGATTTGCAGATCATAACTCCTTTTATATTAGTAAGAATAAGCGAGTTGTCAAAACCCTAAAGACAATGGCTAAAATGGAAGAGAGAGAGAGAGAGAGATGAAAAGGGAAATTATGTTCTTAGATTCTAGAGGAAGAGGAAAAATGTAGATAGCTGGCGGGCGATTGAAATTTTGAGGGGTAAGATTGTATTTTAGGTTGTATTGGTAGTATAATGTTGACTTGGCTTATTTTTACATGTGTCATTCATCCATTGGTTAGTACCACCAAACAAGAGTGCTGTTCTGGAGAGAGTGGCTCATAAGATACTTTATCTCATTCTTGAGCCTGATGTGTCTAATGGAGGAGGGAATCTCATGTTCCGAGTGTTAGGATTAGTGCCCTTAAATCCTATTGTATGATACTATGTATGATATTAAGTGTGACATTATGTATGACTTAATATTGTGTTTAATAAAGTTGTTTTATTATTATCTGAAATAATGGTAACATGAATATTCGGACATTATCACATTGTCCATGAGATGCATAGCATGTGATTTATGTGATTTAGTCACAGAAGATATAAGTCACAAGTTCTTTGTAAACTCAGAATTATAGTTCGTAGTCGGTGATGAAATTGGGCATTTCATCTGCGAAGACTATAACATATCAACTACGATGATTTGTCTTGATCATGGAAGTGGAGACTTCTAGTTGATGTGTTGATATGTTTTAAGAGTTAAGACATATTGAACTGGACCGCTGTAAGATTTATTATTCTCCTAAGGACTGTCAAATGAATAATAAATCTCACGACTTATATTTGCATGAACTTTTAATCCTGAGAGAATAATGGACTTGATCATGAAATGTAGGTTGTTTTGATATATCAGGAGTGAGATCTAAAGTAACAGTCAAAACCTCAGTATGTTGGGCAGCCACATTTAGTGTTGATGGAACATATATTCTCAAGATGAAATTCATAGTCTTTTAACGGAGATATAAAATATTCCCTTAAGATAAGTTTAATGAGTTTGTTATTCAGAGAGTTAGGCCTAACCACTTTGGTAAGAAATTACTAAAGTATATATTTATGAAATTGGATTTCATAAATATATGATGAATAACTTAAAAGGATTAAACCGGGTACTCAAGGATTAAGATGTAGTAATTTACAAAGTGGCAGTCCACATTTATGACTTTGTATTACTACGAATATTTTATGAAGGGGTTTGCATGTACAATAAAGTCTTGGAATATAATTTATAGATAAGGCTTAGAGTGCAACTATATTTATATAGTGGTATTAAATATAGTTAATGGTAACTTTGGACTTGTCAAGAGTTAACAGAGAAGCCCAAGGCCCATTGGAGCTAGTGTCTTATTGGTCCCTTTTGATCCCACTCCAAGCCACACACTTAAGCCCAATTGGAAAGGCCCAAAAGGCCAGCCCAATTAGATAATTGGTTAGATACAAAAGGAAAAACGTACATAATTTTTAGAGTGTGAAAACATCATTGTGAAATGGTGTGTATGTGAGTGTGAGTCACACTTTAATTCTCCTTTTGTAACTGATTGAGAGTCCACACTTCTTGGGCGTTAGTGGAATTGGAGTGAAGATTAAAAGTATTCTCAAGTGCTTCGATCTTTGTTTTTTTTGAAATTCACCGCTTCAAGGTACACTCTCTTATACTTGAATTCTGAAATTTACATAGTGCATGTTATAGATTGAGAATGAAGTAGATCCGTTAATTTTCCACTGCGTACATGCTTATTTCCTTCACCGAGGGTACTTTTGTACTTCATTTATTTATTTAGGAGGTCTACTTTGTTTTGCTCCTTGCCTTGCACTTAATGCTTGGGTTTCTCCATTCTATTGTTTGGATAATACAACCAGTTTTCTCTTTGAAAACTTGGGAAATTTTGGCTCTCATTTTGGGTTTTCGATCTGCTTGGCTAATCTCATGATTGTGGTCATTCTCATGACTTGCTCTGCTCGGTCACTCTTCTGGTTGTAGTCATTCTTAAATCTTGTTCTAGTCTACCTATCCCATGGTTGCAATCATTCTTAGATCCTAGTATTCTTGCCAATCTGGTGGTTGTGATCATTCTTATGACTTGGTTTGCTTTTCCAGTCTCTTGCTTATGGTCATTCTTATAACCTGATTTACTCAACCAATCTCGTGGTTGTGGTCATTGTCAATCTTAAAACCTAGTTTGATTGGCTAATTTTGTGGCTTTGGTAATTGTTAGGTCCTAGTTTGTTCGGGCAATGAGGTTGTATGCATTCTTATGATCTAGTTTGTTTTCCCAATGTTGTGACTATGGTCATTTTTATGAACTCAACCAATCTTGTGGCTATGTTCATTCTTATGACCTAGTATGCAAGGTTGATCGTTTATATGTGATCATTTTTAAGAACCGATATTCTCAAAACAACAGCAAAACATGGTATATTAATGTCAAAAAGGTGTAATCGAGGTACCTATTATTTGTGACATCTAGATTCTCACTCTCTTCCCTGATAAGTTCTTCTATGTTGAGCTATTCTCTATTAATCTCTTATTTGGTCATCTTGGTTGAGCTCTCCTTTAGTAATCTTTCCTCAACTTTTCTGTGCTAAGCTCTTTTGTAGTCAACTTGGTTAAGCATTTCTCTACTAAGCTTTCCTTTAGTTTTTGGCTCAGCTCTCCTTTGGTCATCTTTTTTGAGCTCTTCCTTGTCCCTCCCCCCAACCCCCTCCCCCAACCAATTTGGGGGGAGACCCATTCTAGATGGGGCAAGCCACCTTAGTTAATGAGCCCTTGGATTTGTCTAACCTTCAAGATTGGAGAGTGTTAGGAACTCTTATAGGTATATAGATAATAATTGTTGTAATGTTGCATTTAGTTAGTTACAATTCCAAGCATGTTAATCACATTTAACACATGTTGAAATTATTAATTCACATGGGGAATAATAGGACCATTAAAATAAGGCCATGTGGGCCAATAGAATAGTTTATAGTTCTATAAATACTTACTTGTAATCACGTTTCAATCAATGAAGAATAAACCAATTGTTTACTTAGTGCCTTTCTTTTTTCCCTCTCTCTTAATATTTCTATTTGAAGGGTGACTACCTCGAATTAAGTCAATTTCCCTACAATTTCTATTAATTCCCCTACAATTCCTATCCATCCCCATTAGGAACCACTAGGTTCCTAACAAAAAGGGGACCTAACCTTATTATTTATAGTGTCACCCATAATGTATAATATTTAAAACGCTACACTATATCATATATTAGATAATGACACAAGCATAATAAAAACAAGACGTACAAGCCCCACTACTAAATATGACCACAACTTACTATTGGAGTCCTCGAGTATATTAATTTAGTTACATTCAAACTTAAAAAAAAAAAAAATTAATGGAACCAAATCTCATATTTATGAATGAAAAACAAGAAAGAGACCTTATAGATACTATCTATTAGGTAGTTATACACGGCTTTAGATGCAATGCTTGGGCCTTTTATGTTGTACTTGTTAGGGCAGCACGTGTTTGCTGGGAAAAAAAGTACTGTAGTAATTAAAGTCAATTCTAGATTTTATTTGTATTACAAAACAAATATATGAATCATTTGATTTTTAAAGTATATAGAGATTTACATTAATAAAAAGAGATTAATTTTAAGAATTTTGATAATTATGTCGTAAAAAGTTAATCTCATTCGTTTAAGAATTTTGATCAACCACAAAGTTAGGGTAGCTATTTAACATATAAATATTTATTTAACTATAATAGTTTTTTAGTATCTACTTGTTAAAGACAATATATTTATTCTCTAAAAACTTCTAAGAATGATAACGAATATCATCATCTTCTAATAATAAACAATTGAGTTTTGTTAAGGAATTAAAAAAAAAATAATAATAACAAAAGGCTTGTGTCATCGAATATCATCATTCTAACTTTCTAAGAATTTTTATCATTTAAAACTCAAACCACGTAAAGAAAATTTTTAGGATGTTAAAATTTAGCAGGAGTAATTTAGACATTACACAATAAAATATTTTAAGAATCATAAGCTTTCATTAGGGTTTAACTGAGAGAATAACAATATGACATATTTGCTATTTTCCAAAATATTAAGGGAAAAATTGCTTGATATTAAAGTTTAAGGAAGAATTGTAAACTACCTCAAACATAAGGATGAAAAATGTTTTTTTTCCTAAGTTTTTGTTTTTGTTTTTGTGTGCAAAATTATATGTTTTTACTTAAAATAGTGTGTAAAGAAAAAAATATACAAAAAGTCAACCCAAGAAAATTGTATGCGGAATAGTGAATTTCGGCTCAACAAAGTTGATTAAACCAACAAAAAATTTCTAAAAACACAATAGAATGATGCAACATTTTCATAATACCTTTATAATTTTGTTATATTTTATTTTAACTTGTAAATAATTGACAGTTCAGCAGTTTTGAAAATATTGTGTCTTAACATTTTTCACACAAAAAAGGCCAGCAAAACAGTGAAAGTTAAACAAACCAAAATTACTGTAGCGAAATTACTGTAACTTTTCTCATTCACTTTTTTTATAATATATATATATAAATATACATAGCACTTACAATGTAAATTTATATTGTAAACACATAAAAATTGGTAAATGTTGTACACATTTGCAAAATTTGTACAATTTTTTTTTTTGCAAATATATATAATATTTGCTACTTTTTGTTTGTATATGTAGGGTCAATTTTTGTAGCCCAAGCCCAAGAAGGTATGGATTTTGAGCCCACTGAACCCAAAACAATAAATTTGTAGAGAGTGGGTGAAAGAGCTAGGCTAATAATGAAATAACAGTATTAAACAGCAATGCTAGTGGGAGAATTTGTATTAATATATGCTCGGACGGATGTAAGTGCCACGTCCGAAGAGGTGTTTTTCATTGATGAACTTGGGTTACAATTGTTGGAGATACAGTAATGTGATACACTCTTTTCTCTTTCTCATTTTTTGATCCCCTCTATCAGAGACACCCTTCTCTTATATAGTACTGCCTTCCTGCATCTTCACCGTCCACTTGTTCATCATCTAGACGCCCACTTGAGTGCATGTCCTATCAGAGGTGTTCTTTAGCCTTGTGTGAGTGGTGATAGCTGGGCTGATACTGTTCAGAGGTCTTCTCCACATTAATGCGGCCAGAGAAGTAGGTGCAGTGCATTTAATGCGGTGGTTGAAGTCTGTCTCTTAGATATTTCTCCGCTCCAGTTATCTTCATTCGTGTCCGAGGTTCATTTCAGTCATTACATCTGTCAGGAGGATCACTTGGGCTGCAAAGGGTTGCATGTCAGACCAAGACTATTCGGATCTGAGGGTATTGGACTCCTCGGCCCATTAAACATCTCCTCGGATCATGGCCATGCTCCTCTCCTGACATGCTCCTTTCTCAGGGCCTCTAACTGAGCTTTTTCATCTCTTCGGACAACAGTGGTCCTCAGATAGGGCCTTGGGCCCAATGCGCTTGGTTGGGCTTTTCTCCCCCATAGTATACAATGTAAGCTTACATTACAAGTAAAAAGTAAACATATAAAGATCCTTTAAAAGAAAAAATCAAGCTCAAACCAAGTTGGTGAACTTGAAGAAAAAAAAGGGAGGAAAAAGGCAAGTCACTAAACCAAAAATACAGTTCATAATACTATTCATGAGCCTATTCGCTCTTTATATATATATATATATATATATATATATATATAAAGAGCACAAATCGATGACTAAAAAAAAAAAAGTACATGTTGAACAAACCAAAAGTACTGTAGCTTTTACATATTCACCTAACAAGTGTCACAACATTTTCACAAAACATTTATTTTTAGTTGTGATTGGTCACAGTTTCATATTTTATTATTTTATTTTGACTTATAAGAAATTGACACATCAATAATTGTGAAAATATTGTGAAATTTGTTGTATTAGTATAGCAATATATATAAAAGGGAAAAAAAAAAAAAAAAAGCACAAACGGAAGACTTGAAAAAAAAAAAAAAAGACAAAGTGGCTCAACAAACCAAAATGGCACGGTAGAGGCATTGCCTCTTTTTATATAGTTAATAGAAATATATAAGTATATATACATATATGTTGTAATATATGAGAATATCCTACTTAAAATGTAGAAGAATGAAAACCAATTAAAATTAAAACTGAGTTTAAGAATATTGCTCAAGTGAGATTGAGTTAAACTGAGAACAAAAACATGTCTAGTATAAGATCTTAGTGTCTTTGAAGTGTTTTAGACATTGCTCAAGTTGATACAAATCAAAATTCAAGAACATTCAAGCTGCTGAAAGAAGAATTGAAAATCTGTCAAGCTCAACCGATCAAAGAGAAGCCTTGACGGATTGAATTGCGATATGTAGAATTTTAATTAAAGCCCAATAGGTCGAGAACTGTTTAGAGTTTGAGTCAAATACTCCTAAACATAAAAGGGAAACCCTAATACATGTTTCTCAAGTCTTGAGAGTTACTCCTGTGAGATTTGTGAGGTTCTGTACCTTCTAACTCTACAAGTACCTACTAGAGATCAAATCCATATTGCTAGTACTGGTGAAGTAGAGTTGCAACCAAGCCTTCAGCTATCAAGTATATTGAAGATCAAGGCATGAACATGTGGTTCATGTGAGAATAGATTCAGATCAAGGAAGTCTGTGAAATTCAAAGTCCAGTTTGGTAACTGTGTTAGATTTACTACAAATTGGTATTCTTGATTGTAAATCTCAACTTGATATAGTGGATTGTTTTCTTGGGATAGTCCCCCCCCCCACGTTTTTTACCTTGAAATGAGTTGTTTCATTGGTTTTCCTAGGTCATCACATCTTATGTTATTTACTTTTCTGTTGTATTTGTTACATGCGATGATTATTTAACCTAAATCTGAATAATTAACCTAAGTAACAACTTGGCTAATAAATTGAGTTAAACATATTGTGTTTTTCAACAGTCTAAAACTTAAGTCACGGACTAAATAATTCTCTCAAGTGAAGTTGCATTCTCACTTGAGCAATACAATTATAGAAAGTGTATTTTATGTAGAAAATAAAAAGGGAAATGAGTCTCTTAGGCTCCGTTTGGGAGTTTATAAGGGAATGAAATAGAATGGAATGGAATGATCATAAGGGAATGGAAAGGAATGTAATGCATTTAAGTAAGGGAAATGAATAGAAAAAAATGGAATGGAATAGATTTAAGTAACCTTGATTGGATGTTTTAAAATAAATGAATGGAAAAGAATGAAAATGAATGGAATATAAGTAATCTTGTTTGGGAGCAACATGGAGGGAATGGAATGCAATCATTTTATGACAATATTACTATTAGACCCCTATTTTAAAATAAAGAGTTGAATATATAGGGGTATTTTGGAAGTTTTAGTAAAAAAATCATTAATTCTAATTCCATTCTCTCTTATTCCTCTCAATTTCGAAGGGAATGAAAATTTGAGGTTTTAAAGGAATAGAGAGGAATGAGTATTCCCTCCTACCCATTCCATTCCCTTCCACTTAAACTCTCAAACAAGGGAATGAAAGAATATTCTAAAATAATTTTTTTCATTCCTTTTAATTCCATTCCATTCCCTCCTCTCAAACGAGGCCTTAGAGTTTCTAACAGCTAGTGATAGCCTTGGTAACATTTTATAGTGCTGTGTCCCAACATTAGTGACTTTTCAAAAGTGCTTTTTAGTTGTCAACTCTTCATTAGTTATATATAATCATCCATATTAAATTGTTTAACTTTATTTGGGTTTTTACATTTTTTTTTGAGAAAATGGTTTTTTACAAATTTCATATACTATAGTGATTCACAGGATTCTTTAAGATAACTATGTGTAGAATTCAGGTTTAGATGTATCTTATCTTGGAAATGATTTGCCAGCAACTTGTTAAAAAAAAAAGGTATGTATTTCCATTTAAAAAGCTTATCGTTTTCTGATGTTGTGTTTTTGAAATGAGATTAGGATAAAACTTATCACTCCCTCGACTCGAGTTTAGAAGGTAACAAGTAACAACAGTGTACAAAATTACGTACTTCTTTTTATAATAATAAAAGGGTCCGGTTAATGTGTGCCCTTAGGGCACACATTAAACTTTCTATTTTTAGAAACATTTTCTCAGAAATTGAAAAAGCTGTCATTACTTTTTCAGTTCTCGAGAAAATTTTTTCTAAAAATAGAAATTAATGTGTGCCCTAAGGGCACACATTAGTAATATCCATAATAAAATAAGCTTGTCATCATTTGGAAAATCTCAAGAATTGTGACTCTTAAAATTAAAAGGAAAAAAGAAAAAAAAGGCATGTGGTACCCATAGGCCGAAATTGAGTTGTTAAAATTTTATATCATCATTAAAATGTAAGACCTACGATTATTCATGATTGCAGAAAATCATACACTTGCATGGAAATAGATACGCCTGGTCAGGGTCAGGGTCAGGGTCAGGGTAAAATGAGTTTTCTCACTCTTTTCACATGATCAAACAACCATTGTTTCTCAAAAAAAAAAAAAAAAAAAAACCATGGGCTTTTTCCTCCTTTTTTGTTGGGCCCCAATTTGGCCTGAAGAAAAGAGTATTATTATTATTATTATTATATTGTTTCCACTCTCACGTAGGAATAGCAACAGTACCAGCACCTCAGATTAAGAGTGCATTTTGATATCGCTTATTGTTGAAAATTGAAAACTAAAAATACTATAACAAAATAATTTTTAAATGTGTGAATAGTACTATGAGACCCATTTTTAAAGTATTTTTTTTGGAAAAAAGTATTTGCGGATCCCATGAATAGTGCATGGGACCTACTAAAAAAAAAGCTAAGTTTGGAAAACACAAAACGCGCTTCCCAAACCCAGCCTAAGCGTGAGTTTGGATACCAGCGTTTGCGTTTTTTGCTAGGTCCTATGCCATTGTTTACCATCCAGCCAAAAACACAAAAATGCGCATACCAATGCATTTTTGAGTACGATGATACTATTCATATAATTAAAAATTATTTTGTTACAATATTTTCAGCAATAAGTTTTCAGTTTTTAGCAAATAAGCGGTATCCAAACATAAGAGTCTCTGCTTGTTATTAATATTAAATTATTATTAAGTATTTGACGTAAATACTAATATATTATTATTTATTTATTTTTGTAAATGTAAAGGCCAAAGGGTTTTAGAGATTTTGGCGGTTAGGGTTTAGGAAAGCGGTATTTAATTTATTTTTTTTTGATTTTGAAGAAATTACTTTTATATTTTAAAATTTATATTTTATTAGGCTTTACACATTTTTACACTGAGTGAGAGTGAGAGACAGACACAGTGTCGGCCTCTCCCTAAAACCCTCATCACTCTCTCTCTCTCTCTCTCTCTCTTCCTCTCTCCTTTCATCTTCTTCTTCTTCTTCTCCGAAATCCAAAACACCCATTTCTCTTTTTTGCTTTAACAACTCAAAACGCTGCGTTTTAATGCTTCAAACCCTGAGGTATTCTCTCTCTCTCTAGTTGTTTTTTTTTTTTTTTTTTTGATTTTTGATTTTTGATTTTTGAGGAGGTTTATTTGTTTTAGTGTTATGTGAGTAGCAAGATTGTAGATTTGTATCTGAATTTTGGGTTTTTGCGGGTTGGTTTTCAATGTTGAGGACTTTAAGGTTAGGACCCATTTGTGTTTTAGGGTTTTGTAAACCCCTAAATTTGTTTTTTCTTTTTTCTTTGTTGTTGTTGTTGTTTCTGTTTTGGGGTTTCTGTTGTTCTTGGACTCTGGTTCGTTTTCTTATTTTCTTATGCTATATAAATGGCTCGTTATGGTTTTTAAATACGAATTTCAATGCTTTTTTTTTTCCCCGCTTAGCTTGCTTGGTTTGTTCTTATGGTTCTGTTTGGCTGCTGAAAAACCTATGAAATACAAAGGAAAATATAAAAGTTTGAGTCTTAATATTAATTTATCTATTTTATATATATATATATATATATATATATATATATATTCAAGATAGAAATTCTACCCTAACTTAATCCAAGTGTATATGTGTGAGTTTGGAGACTTGAATAGCGGCCCTTGCCCTCCACCCCACAAGAACTTTGTACTTTGTACAGTAGTTATTTATCTATTTTTCTGATAAGTAATAAATTTTATATTGTTTTAGCTAGAAAGTAATAAGTTTTATTAAAGAGGAGTTCTATCACAGGATATATATATACACATAAGGTTTACCAAACCAATTCCTCTTATCATAGACTAGAGCACAAAACCACTCTTGGATATATTACCCAATGGACTCCAAAAGCCCACAATTCATTTGCATTGTTGCAATGCAACAACAAATGGTCCTCAGTCTTACCACTACCAATTTACCAAAGTGATTTCTCTCTTAATGAGATTGTCACCTATTGGAATCTTTCCACATTTTGTTTTATACATAAAGAAAGACATCATTTTTCAGAGCCTTTGCACCACCAGATGCTTTTCATGGAAACATCACATCTCATGGGCCCCTGAAAGCCTCATAATGTGATCAAAGATGAAATTTATTATCACTATTCAATCTTCACCTGATGTGATTAAGATGTTTTCTACATGAGAGATATTGCTGTACAAGATAAAAAAAATAGATTCAATTGACTCCAGTGCTTAATCTCCAAGTAAGAGTTAATTGAGGCATCCTTGCTAGTTGCAATGTCGTACAATTTTGGGTTCATCTCTTTCAATAATTGTCTCCCCACATGCCAAAACCTCACCCGAGCACCATCCTCTACGGGAAATCTCTCCCATCTGGCCCTAATACTTTTCTATGAGCTACATCCATGGTACTCCAAACCTCCTCATTGACCATCGACCCCAATTCTTCCCATATATATATTTTTGGCAGTTCCCTTTCTGTATTGAAAGGGGGAAAATTGAGAGAACCTGAACTAAGTCTCAAACAAAGTTTTGGGTATTTTGTCTAATTTTATAATTTTTAGTACTCTCATCAGCAAACATGATATGAAAACAAAAGAAATGAATTTTAATTTTCAATCCTAGATGGACTATTTGTGGTTGTAGTTGTTTCAAAGTTTTTATAATTTTTATTGCTGAAGATTTTGCTAATAGGAAAAGGCATATAACTTGAGAAATATGCAATAAGTCACAAGAGGACCATTCCTGAGCATGTTTTTATTCTTCTTGTCTTGTTCTACGAGCTTTGTGCCTGTTTAGCTATTAATGTGTAGTATTTAGATGGAATTTTATGATTTGTTAAAATATGGAAATTAATTTATGTATCTGATAGGTTTGGCTATTTTCTTTGGAGTTCAGTGTATACATTGTACATGGCATTAATATGCTTCTTAATCTTTCTCAATTACTCTCTTCTATCTTGTTACTACTATTAGATTGATCTTGTTTGCCAATTTTACTTAATGCTTTGGGCTTTTGTGGTTTTTGCTGAATTTTTTAGTTTTCACAGATGATTTTTACAGGAGCTTTTGCTTCAGCTTAAGATTTTTGATGAATTTTGCATTATGCATATGGTTACTGAACTTTGTATTTGATTAGTGGACAAATGCTTCTGGTGTTTGTACTTTTAATTTGTTGGCGGATTTTGCTTGATAGTTGTAGTTTCCATGCATCATAGTTTAGTTGTAATGCTGGTAGTACACTGTCTGTGTGCTTTGGTTCCTTGTATGATTTCATTTTTTTCAATGTAGCATTATTACTAATAAAAGAAAATTGTATTTGGTTATATTCTTAACTACAAGAGTGCAATAAGATGTCTTTCAAAAATTGTCATCATGACTAGGGACTCTGGTAAAAAAAGAAAATAAGATGATTTTTACCTTATAAAAGGAAAGTTCAAGTATAGGAGCCAAATTTGGTAATTTAGGAGCACCTAAAAAACTTGAGTTTAGATAGCCAATAGATGCAGAATTGTTTTTTTTTGATAAGTAATAAGAATATATTAAAGAAGAGGGGTGTCACCTGAGTATACAGGAAATATACATCAAGGACAACAACAAATCAAGTGCATAAAGTACAATAGATGCAGAATTTTTGCTGGGAGGAATAGGTTTTGAATCTACTAATAATTTCTAAGGCATGGATTGAAAGCAAAGAGAGAGATTAAATAAAAGCTGAATGCTCCTTATTTTGATGAGATGTTAATTCATTGAGTCACATTCTCTCTTTGCCAATTTCAACTCTAGACATGAACTATTGTGTTTTAATCTTTTTAATTAATTGCAGGGATATATTCATGGTAGAGGAGGGCTAGAGATAGGTTTTCTGAATTACTTAAAATATCATATTATCGACTTACTTCAGTGTCCTGGTAGCTAACAAGCATTTATTTATTGAGTTATCCCGTGGTTTCCTTATCACATATGCCACCTAAAAAGGAAAAACGAAATTTGATTATGTACATTCTGATTTGGTTTCTTCCCATTTATTGGTTACTTTGAAATTTTTTTTACCGTTTATCAAAGAATGATGGTGAGTGCTTATATATATATTGATATATATATATATATTTTGCAAAGATACCACATTCTTATCAAAAAACGTAAACGCTTTTTCTTTTATAAAAGAAAAGAGAGAGATCATCTGGAGAAATTTCTATCACAGATTGTTGTATGTATAGGGTAACAAAAAGAAGGATGCTGTTGGGATTTGAGTACTGTCATCAGACTAAGGGATTTTGTTGTAATAAAGAATGACCACCACCTCTCCCTTTCTTATGTCATGTTGTGCAAGTGTTCGACATTTGATGATTTTATCAAGGGGATTCATTTTTTTAGTGTAACCATGTGATACATTTTTGCTCTAAAGTTAATATGCAATTAACATAAAGCTTCTTTTTTGGTCAGAAAATGCACAACTCAGGTATTTGAGCATTCTCTCATGTTGCAGTTGCTTTTGCAGTACATAACATTTCTGGAAAACTGAGTGGAGCCTTTAAGAAGAGCTGGATTAATATTAGCTAAAAGACACCGAGATGGCGCATGCGCAGGCTGGTCGCATGCAGGTTGCGTGCATCAGTGTACGTGGAGAAAAAAAACCTCAAATTTCATCAAGCATAGCTGAGGAAGTAGATTCAAAGGATGATGTTAAAGCAGTTATTAAAGCTGAACCTCTGGTGATTCCAGAAATTCGGAAGAGAAAGCGATTGGGCCGTAGTCAACTTATAGAGATGAAAGCAGCATTACGTGTGGAGGAAAGCCAAGGCAGTAGATATAATAGTAGTCAAAGTATTCAAAGTAACTGTAATCTAAGGAAGATCAACCGTGTAGAAAGATGGTCTGCTGAGAGGTGAAAACCATTTATTATTGCCCCAACAATTGGTGTTTATGTTAATCTATCACGGTGATTGGAGTATGTGTCATGCAGGTACAAACTGGCAGAGAAATATATGTTTGAGGTCTTGAAGGCTGAAGGAGCAACCTTTAGGAACCCAATTTCCCGTCCAGCTCTGAGAACTGCTGCTCGTAAATGCGTTGGTGACACAGGACTGCTAGACCACTTACTGAAGCACATTGACGGTAAAGTGTCACCAGATGGGACTGAGCGGTTCCGGCGGTGCTTCAGCCCTAATGGAATAATGGAGTATTGGCTAGAGAGTGCTGAACTGGTTAATATTCGGCGGGAGGCTGGGTGGCAGGATCCTTACTGGGTTCCACCAGATATGAGGGCAGGTAATGGCCCTTCCCAAGACACTGTTTCTGCTGGGGAACTGATGCTGCTTAAAACAGAAATGGTCAAACTGAGAAGGTAATGATTTGGAACTTAAAATTTTAATCATAAAACGGAAATCATTGTCATTGCTATTAGGATTGCCTCAAAATTGTTCTTTTGCATAAACAGAGATATGCAGGAGCTGGTATCCAAGAATCAAGAGCAAGATCATGCGGAGGTGAATTTTGAACATCTCACTTATAATATAATCTACTATTTTTAATATTGATTTATGAAACCCCAATTTGGATATTTTATTGACAGCTGATGCACAAGGATCTGTTGAAATATAAAGCTACTGTTGATGAACGCCTGAAGGAGATTACAAAGTCTTTGGTGGGAATGAAGGTATACACTACCATCCATCTTTCAGCTTCTGTGAATTTGATAGAAATGATAGGATTTAATCTTGTTTGCTCTTAGACCAGTAGGACATGTTTTTGTAAATTCAGCTCGGTGAAGCTCCATCGGATTTTGTTTGTTGACAGGGGATGCATGAGGAATTGATAGCATGGAAAGCTCAAGTTGAGCAGCAGCTGATGGAAATTAAAAATTCTTTGAGCAGCGCACAGGCATCAAAGCAAGACACTACCTTCAGTCCTCCTAATTCTGAAAGATGGGAAGATTGGCTTGAGGGCAGTAACTTAGATAATATCCAGGGGAATGAACTTGTACCTTTTTATGAGAGCACAGATCTGTTTAATGATAAGCAGTTGCAAATTCCCTACTCAGCCATACCACCTCAGATGATGCCTGGTAATAGCTCATCTGAGGACCCTGTCTGTGCTGGAGATTTAGAGCCAGTTAAGGAAGAAATGGCCAAAATGAAAAGGTAATTGTACTAGGTACCTCTAATTTTATAAGAAATTTGTAATGGTTGATCTTACTTGTGCCCTCCTTTTTTTGCATCAAAATAGAGATGTGTCAGAGCTGGTGACCAAGAAGCAAGAGGAAGATCATGCTAATGTGACCCCAGATTCTTCTGCTACTGCCAATTCAAAGTCGGACATTGATAACTCGTTACTTCCATTTCAGGTATGTTGAAAAGCAGATAAGTATAGGATAGTTTGATACCTAAATTCATATGTCAACTCCATAGAGGTTTTACATTTTTACCTTTTCTGACAGGAAATGATTATGGAGCTATTTAAGTGGAAGGATAAGATGGAGCAGCAGCTGGAGCAGATTTCAAATTCTGTGAGTTGTATGCAGGCATCAAATCAAATAGATTTTCTCCTGCCCTTCAGCTGTTAAGAGATGGAAATCATAGCATAGGATGTCAGTGTTTAGCTCCGTGTCCTGGAGAAGCATAGATACCTTTTAAACTAGTAGGATTTAGGTCTTGTACAGAAATTACAAGTCAAATTCGTGACCCCCCCAAATTTCAACCTTTAAACCAGTAGGTTCCATATCTAACTTGCAAGATCAGTCAACCTAATTTAATGAGCGACTTTGTCAACAACCGTGACTTAATTATGTGGTGTAAATTGTTGATATTTTGCCTTTTAACAGAGATAGGCATAGGAAGCAGTTGGTTCCATTGTTGGATGGTTTAGACCTTTTATAGGAATCTGCTTTTTCTACTGGGATCAATGACCTGTTGGCCTTGCTTATTTATTTTCTTCTTCGTTGATGTGATGATATATAAATATATTTATTTGCAACAGTATTCATAGTTGTGAAAGCATCTTGGCATGGATGAGTTATGACTTATGATAGATTCATGATAGACTAAAATCATGATGATAATGATGAGAGGGCTGGGAATTGGTTGTTACATACTGGAAGCATGTGGAGATGCAGCTGGAAGTTCTCATTAGAGGCAACTGTGTATTACACGACACAATCCAATGATGAAGGCTCTGGTATAATTATGTGGTATGTGATAATGTTTTGTTGTGGATGGTCGTATAAGCCTCATTGTTTAACCCCGATGTGGTAGGAACCTTCTCTGTGACCTTAACTGTAAAACCTTTCTGTTTTTGCCATCTGTATAAATTCTTATTGAATTGAAGACCCAACAACTGGGACGTTCTCATTAGACGAATAGAAACTAATAAGACCACTCTGCGAGTGACCAGAAATTGTTAATTTTTCTAAGCACAATGAATTGTTTGATCAGGATTATAGCACAATTTTTGCAATTAGCGTTGAATATTTGGTATTGACTTTCCTCTTGACTCTTGAAACCAAGCACGTTAGATGGAAGACGTTTAATTTTATCAGAACCATTGGCATATAGTGATTCAAGCCTAACCGGGCTGAATTGTTGATGCCAATTTCCCACATGATGAAGGCCTTAGTCCAATTGGTATAAATTGAACCCACGTAATGAAAGTATATGTATAACGTGAGGTTTCAACGTGAGAGATTATAAGTAAACTTCATTTTTAAGCACCAAGTTGGCCAAAAAACTAATAATGTATATATGTTTCGATGAAAGTTGTTACACATTCTTGATGGAATGGTCGAATACGAATTGTTGGAGTGTCATAGGTCACCTAAATGAAAATCATTTCTGAAGCAACTCCATGCATAAATGGAGACTGATCTCTTCTTTAAATAAATAAATAAATAAATAAATATGAGATAGGTTCAAGTTACACCCGGTGTAACTTTAAAGAGTTACACATTTTTTAAACCATTAGATTTAAGTAGATCCAACGGTTAAAAAGAGACTACAATTATTACAAATATACTGATTAGAATCTAATTAATTACCTTCATTTATTATCTTCTAAACCTATCTCTAAACCCAAAAAAAGTTTGACTTCTGACTCTCTCTCTCTCCGTTTTTCTCTCTGCGTTTCTCTCTCTCTCTTTCTGGCAACTGTGTTGCTCAAGTGACTTGTAGTAAATGGTAACACACCATAACATGGGAATATTTGTCCTCTTGCCTTCAAAGAAAGCTACAGATTTTTGATAACCGGTGTGCGATTGTGGCCATTCATTCCTTCTTAGAGCACAATAGAAAGTTTATGCTTGAAAATCCTGCCAATTCATAATTATATATGGATACAATGTTTTGATTAATAATTTGCTTATTTCTTCTTTATGAATGGATACAATGTTTTGAGTATGATTTTTTATTACTCTGAGCACAGATTTTTACAGCTAAATTTTTTTCTTCTTCTCACTTTTCATTGGAGAAATTCTGTGAATTGTATGTTGTAACATAAAGAGATTTCCTTTTTACCCTGTAGGTGCACTTGCACGGACTGTTGGCTGGCGTGATCTTGGTTTTACACATACGAGTTTCTTAACAAATTTGTGGCCAAACACTGTGTATGTATTTAACTTATTTCTTGACATTGAAGTGTTATGAAAGTCTTAATAATATATGCTAAAGTTTGCTATGATGGTATTCCAGCTACTCTTACAGGATGGGTCATATCCTATCTAATGGTTCATATGTCTGGAGCAAAACTCATTCTTTCAAATCCTCCCCATATCCTGGACAGGACTCATTACAGCGTGTTAAAATATTTGGTGACATGGGGAAGGTAAAACAAACTCAAATGAATAACCAATCAAAAAAAAAAAAAAATTTGAATGTAGCAGTCACAATTTTTGAAGGGAAAAAAAAACTATAATGTTCCAAACCAACTATTAATACAAATCCATCAAAATTTTTATTAGTATAATGTTAAAAATTTGAGTCATGTTTGAGTTTCTTGTAAATGATGGATTGGGAAAAAATCACATTTCTTCTTGTATGCTTTAGGGAGAACGCAACGGGTCAACTGAATATGCTAAAAAAGATCCCGGTGCACTTAACACTACAGACCAACTCATCAAGGACTTGCCAAATTATGATATGTATTCCACATAGGAGATATAGCATATGCAGATGGATACATCGCAGATTGGGATCAATTCCTGCAACAGGTGGAACCCATTACATCTACTGTTTCATATATGGTTGCAAGGTTTGTGTAATTGATCACTAATTGTTTCCATCTATAATAAAAATCAGATTATATGCCTTACTTGATAAAACTGGTTAATGAATCTTTCAATTGATCATCTTGCAGTGGTAATCATGAACGTGATTGGCTGGATTCAGGTTCCTTCTATACTGGCAGTAAGGTCAGAGAAAGAGAGAGAGAAATGCAGAGAGAGAAACGAAGAGAGAGAGAGAGAGAGAGAGAGAGAGAGAGAGTCATAAGTCAAACTTTTTTTGGGTTTAAAGATAGATTTAGAAGATAATAAATGAGAGTAATTAATTAGATTTTAATAAGAATATTTGTAATAATTATAGTCTCTTTTTAACCGTTGGATCTACTTAAATCCAATGGTTTAAAAAAGGTGTAACTTGAACCTATCTCAATAAATATATATATATATATATAGAGAGAGAGAGAGAGAGATGAGTTCAAGTTATAACGTGTAACTCTTTAAAGTTACATATTTTCTAAATCATTAGATTTAAATAAATCCAACGGTAAAAAAAGATACTCATTAATGCTAATATTCTGAGTAGGATCTCATTAATTATCCATTATTTATTGCATTCCATACCTATCTCTAAACCTAAAAAAAACACAAATTGAAGCTATTATTCGGTTAATGCTGTCATAAAAAAAAGGCGGTTTTAATTTTAATTGACTAAGCTACTTGACATAGTTTGTTTTACCGAATTCATTAAAAACTTCCCAACTTTTAAAGGATTGTATAATGAATTATTGCAGTACCAAGGTGGCAAGGCAATAAACAAGTATACACTCATTATTGCCACCACTGAAGGGAGTGTACAAAAAGAACACGGATGACGCAATGATTAAGCAATTATACATGGCAAGGATCGTATTGTGGTAGTTGTGAGGGATGAGAAGGTGAGAGCTTTTGCAGGCCTGCAAAATGAAACTGTTGCAAGGGCCAGAAGAAATAGAGGCTTTAGTCGTACACTACATTGCATAGGGAATTTAGGCGTGCAAGAGGCCATACTTATCACTAAGTTTTGCACAAGCACTTAACTCAGCTGAGAGTCTGAGACTAATCCTTCTAAAGTTGGGCAATTGTGGACGAAGAAAAAGCTGTTCTCCTGAGTTTTAAGCAGTGAAGCATAAGTGCATAACCCATAAGAACAGAAGTTACAAAAGTGGAGACTCTACACATGTTATTGTGGTCTTTGGCCGAATGAAATGCCAGATTTTCTTATGAAAATGGAGATGGAAGAGCAATGGAGGGGAGAGAAAAGTGCAATGGATGAGAGAGAGAGAGTAAAGAGAAAAATATACATATTTTTGGGATTAGAGATAGCTATAGAATGTTATAAATAAAGATAATAAATGAGATTCTTATCAGAATATCAGCATTAATGAATGCATTTTTTTGACCGTTGGATTTACTTTAATCCAATAGTTTAGAAAAAGTGTAACTCTTTAGAGTTACACCAGGCGTAACTTGAACCCATCTCATATATATATATATATATATAAAGAATGAAAGGGTATTAGAGCAATTGCATTAGTGCTTCTAAAATTTTCAGTCTATTTTACAGAAAAAAAAATCCCACTTTTCCTATTTTACACTATCACTTTTACAAAACATCCACATCAGTTTATCTATTCTACGCCCTCTTTTATTGTAGGATTTGATTGTAAGGGTTGTGTGATAGAGAGAGAGAGTGTGAAGACTCAAGCAATTGAAGACTGAAGAGTTTTCGCGGGTAGCTCGCGACTAAGCATCTCGCGAAATGACTCATGTGCCTTGCACATGCTGGAATGCGAAGAGTCAGGCCAGGATGGAGACAGCTGTGTCTCACGAGTATCTCGCGGGTAAGGCCTTCCCGCGAGACATTCTGTTCTGCCAGCCTGTCCCTTCTGATACACACTTTCTGTGCTTACACTATTTATACCCACATTACCCACAAATGTTGAGGAGTGCTTCTGAGAAAACCCTAGCCAAACACCTTAAGAGTTAGAGATTGTTATACCTATAATCCTCTACATATTTGCTTGTGGAATATCCTCAACTCCTACCTTTCCATTTCCATACCATTGAGAGCTTGATAGCCCAAAAACTTACCACACCCTTTCAGAGTGTCAAGTGAAGTTTTGGTGCTGCTGGGAAGCATTGGAAGAAGCCAAGGATGGCAGATGCAACATGGAGTTTGTTGCAGGATCCGGAGAACTAGACAAGACACGGTTCCGAGAAGTCTTGTTGGAGTAGGAGCTTGGAGGGCTTAGGTACATCGGGTAGATTAGGCTTGGAAGGTCTCTTGCTAACCCATGTATCCCAACTGATTGTCTAGTGGATCGATTACCACTTGGAGGGCGGTGGAGAGGTTTTTCGCCAAGTTCTTCGATTTCCTCTTCGATAACACATCAGCGTGTTATCTTGTGTTTGCATCTTTCTTCCCTACTCTTTTACTTTCCATTTTACTGCTGTGTTGCTTTGATTATAGATTAGAGTAGCTTGTTTGTTTATTCGCTCGCTTTTACACTATTCTACACTTAGTATTAAGTTAGTGTAAAATCAATCAAGCCGTAACTTTAATTTGGGGGTCTAAACAGCTCTTGTGTTTTCGACACATTTTCGAGCTTTCAATTGGTATCAGAGCGGGTACACTCACTGTGGCTTAACTACCTGAGTGTGTTCCTTGACCCCGTTTGAGATGGATCGGTCTCAATCTTTAAATGTTCCACCATATTTTGATGGTAGTAATTATGCCTTTTGGAAAGTTCGAATGAGGGCATTCTTGTGTTCAATTGATGATACTGTTTGGGATGCGGTAGAAGTAGGATGGACAAGGCTGACGGCCGCTAAATCCACTTGGGATAAAGTAGCACTTGCGGCAGCTAATGCTAATAGTAAAGCTTTGAATGCAATCTTTTGTGGTGTTTCTCCAGATGAGTTTCACAGGATTTCTCACATAACTGTAGCCAAGGAAGCTTGGGAGATATTGGAGACCACCTATGAAGGAACAAAGAAAGTGAAGGATACAAAACTTCAGATGCTTACCACCAAATTTGAAGAGCTTAAGATGGGAGATGATAAGTCCTTTGATTCTTTCTATGGGAAGCTCAACGAAATTGTAATTGCTAAGCTCAATCTTGGTGAGAAGATTGAAGATGCTAAGGTGGTAAGAAAAATTTTGAGGTCCTTACCGGAGAGCTTTCGAGCAAAAGTCACAGCTATAGAGGAAAGCAAAGATTTGGATGAGATTAAAATCCAAGAGCTCATTGGATCTCTCCAAACGTATGAGCTGGGACTGCCTTCTCATAAGTCGAGCAAATCTCTTGCTCTTAAAACCATCACCGAAAGAATGGATGATTCCTCTGAAGAAGATTGAGTGGAGAAGGAGGTAGCATTTCTTGCAAAGAACTTCCAAAAATTTCTGAAGATGAAGAACAGTGGGAAATCGTTTAGCATAGGGAAGTTTTCATCCTCCAAAGGTGATAGGAAAAAGTTTAAGAAGAAAGAAGGGAAGGATACCCAGAAAACACTCTTGAAAATGATAGGGTTTGAGTGAAAATTAGTTTTGGGTTGAGAGTGGTTTGAGAGAGACAAGGCGAGGGAAAATAGAGAGTGTTTGAAAAACTGTCACATCTGCCTTATAAAACTGAAAACACGCGTTTTTCGAGGGTTAGGCAGTCGCGATATTAGTCGCGAAAAACACCACTGAAGCACAAAAGCTTTCGCGAGAAGCTTTTAGTCGCGAAACAGTCGCGATAGCCTCTGTATGAAACTTGTGTTTTTTCAGTTTTTGCCTAAAATTCATTTCGTGAGAAGGGTCTAGTCGCGAAATACTCACGAGACAGTTGCGAGACTCTTTGTATGAAACTAAAAAAGTTTTATTTCCCTTAAGTTGGTTTCGCGGGAAGCTCTAAGTCGTGAGAAGCTCGCGAAACTGCCTTTGAACCAGTTTTTGAAGAAAAACACACAAAACGCATTTTTGAATGTTCAAATAGCGTATAAACCACTATGAACGTTTAGACCCCCAATTACAAAATTATCAATTCAAGCTTAATGTCAAACAATATATGTGCGGAAAATGAACACAAACTAATAACAGAATTGATAAACAATCTAAACCAATTAAAATCACATCCACAGCAGAAATTAAATTGCAAAGATTAAGGGAAGAGAGATGCAAACACAAGGACAACACAACGATGTGTTATCGAAGAGGAAACCGAAGCGCTCGGCGAAAAACCTCTCCGCTGCCCTCCAAGCGGTCAATAATTCACTAGAAAATGTAGTTGGGATACATGAACAACAATAGACCCTCCAAGCCTAATCTACCCAGTGTACTTAAGCCCTCTAAGCTTCTTGCTCCAACGAGGTTATGCCGAACCTTTGTCTTTTCTAGCTTATCGGATTCCGCTATAGCCCATAGCATCAACCAATATCCATTGGTCCATTCCTAACTGCTTCCCAAAGCACCAAAAAGCCTTCTCACAGATGTGGGTATGGTGAGAAAAGGATTTGGGTAATGAACCTCTCAAGGATGTATCAATGGAGAGGGTGAGAGTAGAGGAGTTTGAAGAGTCTCTATGTAAAGATTGTGGATGAGTCAATTTTGTTTTTCTCTAGGGTTTCTCTCTCAAAATTCTCTTTGGAAGCTCTCTACATTTCGTGGGTATAAAGGGTATTTATACTGGTGTGTGTTTGGAATGCAAAGAATCATTTTTCCAAAACAGAGCTAGCTGGCGACTTGACTGAGTCGCGAGTTCAAGCTGCGAGCTAACTGAATAGCCAGTCTGGACTTTTTGTACTTTAATGCTACAGCTGGCATGACGGTTCAACTTCTCCGCATGCTTTACTCGTGTGCATCTTCTGGCGGCTTGCTAGTCGCGAGACACCCACGAGATCTAGTCGCGAGTTCCTGCTTCACTGCACAGTCTTGACCATTTCTTCACACTCTCTCACACACTACCCTTACATGATTCCCACCTAAATACAGGGTTTCTAAATGCTGAATTATAAGCAAATTTGGCACAGAATAAAACCAACAAGATGGTTGATTAAATTCAACCTTACAATTTTGAACAAAAACTAAAAACATGAAAGTATAAAATCACTTTCAAAAACATATAAAACACTCAAAAATCTTTTTGGGTTTGATCGACAAGTAATTGAGCATACACATCACATTTGAACATGTACAGTCACACAAATGAGATAAGCATTAATTGAATCAAAGTCTTGTGTGTTGTGGGTGAGTATCAAATGTGGAATAGTCCTTAGACCAGAGTGAAGTTTCAATGATCAATTCAATCAAGTTATACACAACTGATACTAAGTCAAGTGGTTTATCTCAATTATAGAAATGAACATATATGACCTCCCACAAGAGAATGATTACAAATTTTAGAAGCTTTTCATTTGGCTTCTGCATAAATCATAACATTTGATCCTTTTTGGATAATACATCTCTTTTTGAGATCGGTGCTTGAAATTTTTGATATTTCAACATTGAGAGTTAGCCTTTGGCTTTTTGAGCACCATACATTTCAATACAAAAGTCACTTTCTCTTTTTCCTAGTCAAATACTAGTATGTGTGACAGGCTTTTGCAGCTCATAATCTCTTTTTATATTTTGAGATTTACATTTGGTGAGCTCTATTGCAAAAACAAAAAAGTAAAGTGGGAAGATATATAGGCACAAGTCTATGCAAGTATCAAGACCAACAAGACTATTGACCAATCATTCATGACAAGCTTGAAGATCTATTTACAACAATCACACATAGTTTTCAAGATTTCTCCAACACAGATATATATGCATACATAACAAGCGAAGCTCGTAAATGCACTACGCCATTAGTACGAAGGTACTAGGCCAAACTCACATGTGATATACACAATACAAACGATCAAACTTTTTGAAGATTTTTCAATTTTTATGGGTTTTTGAATTTTTGAACACACTCAAAAATAGAACAAGTAAAAAAAAATCAACAAAAACAAGCACAAAACAAAACTTGTAAAAGAAACATGCTAAAAACCAGAAGCAATTGACACAAATTGAAATATGCATGTCATGATGCATGAACCTATGACCCTAAACATCGGAAGTATTAATGCATGGGCATATAGGGTGATCATGCATAAGTACCCTTCTTCACTCACTTTTTACGAGTATTTTGGGTGAGAGCCTTAGATGGCGAGGTACAACCAACATAACTTTCAAACCTCGGAGTGAAGCTAGCAAGGCACAATGACATTTTTTTCAGCATTTCCATCACGTCTCCAATGAGATGTCCTTCACCATCTCCCTTAGCTTGTGCTCCCCTTGGTCTTCTCCTTGAATTTTCTTGGTCACGCATAGAATCAGCCCTCTTGGGTGCATGAAGCTTGAAACAATTCGGCCTTGTGTGTGCTTGTGCACCACAATGATGACACAAGTGCTTTACTTGAGGCCCCCTTTGATTTTTGGGTAATGACTTCCCTTTTTCCTTTGGCTTTGCGCCAATGGTTCTCTTCACTACAGCAGGGGTCTCAATCTCAGGCTTCACTTCTTTAAGTTTCTCAATATTCTTGGCTGAAACAAACTTCACTTCCTTCTTGGGTTCGTTGCTCGAACTTCCTTCTCCGGTATAACCTAAATTGGTCTTATCATGTGAAGATTTTTAAGAAGATAACACATTATCGAGTTTCTTGGTGGAAATGCACTCAACCTTGATATTTGCTTGAATAATTTCAAGTTCAAGAAACTTGATCTTAGAGTAAGCTTCAACCAACTCTCCCTTGAGCCTTTGTTCTTCACACTTTGATTCCTTAAGTTGCACAAGTATACACCTATGTTCTTCTTCAACCTTTTTCATCTTTTTCACAACAAGGTTAGAACCTTTGGCATATTTGCCACAATCTTCCACCAAAGAATCATATGCTTCCTGAAGGTTGTTCTCCCCTTTATTTTGGCACATGTCTTCATCTTCCGATTCTTCAATTTCTTCATCCTCAGAAATATCTCCAAGTTCATCAACCAAATTGCTCAAATCATTCTATAAAACAACGGTGGCAATAGTCATGAAGGCTCAGTAGTTTCCCTCACTGTCACATTCTCCTTCAGTGTTTGAATTTGAACTGTCAGAATCACTAAGAGTAGTGGCAAACACCTTGCCCTTCCCTCTTAAGTAGTTAGGACACTCCTTTTTGAGATGCCTATGGCCATTGCATTCATAACACACAATTCCTTGAGGGGATTGAAACTCCTTCCCATTTTTCTTCTTAAACTCCTTCCTATCACCTTTGGAGGATGAAAACTTTCCTTTGCTGAATGGTTTCCCACTGTTCTTCATTTTCAGAAAATTTTGGAAGTTCTTTGCAAAAATGCTACCTCCTTCTCCACATCATCTTCTTCGAAGGAGTCCTCCATTCTCTCGATGATGGTTTTGAGAGCAAGAGATTTGCTCGACTTATGAGAAGGTAGTCTCAGCTCATATGTTTGGAGAGATCCAATGAGCTCTTGGATTTTGATCTCATCCAAATCTTTACTTTCCTCTATAGTTGTGACTTTTGCTTGGAAGCTCTCTGGCAAGGATCTCAAAATTTTTCTCACCACCTTAGCATCCTCAATCTTCTCACCAAGATTGAGCTTAGCAATCACAATTTCGTTGAGCTTTCCATAGAATGAATCAAAAGACTCATCATCTCCCATCTTGAGCTCTTCAAATTTGGTGGTAAGCATCTAAAGCTTTGTGTCCTTAACTTTCTTGGTACCCTCATAGGTAGTCTCAAGAATCGTCCAAGTTTCCTTGGCTATTTCCACATGTGATATCCTGTGAAATTCATCAGTAAACACACCACAGAATAGAGTGTTAATAGCTTTACTATTTGCACTAGCTAAAGCTAGAGCAGCCTTGTCCCATTGGGACTTGGGTATCGTGGGTTTAACATACCAATTCTCGACGGAGTCCCATACTGACTCATTTATAGCATACAAGAAAGCCCTCATGCGAACTTTCCAAAATGCATAGTTGCCCCCATCAAAGAATGGTAGGGCATTAAAAGATTGTGATCGGTCCATCACAAAGGGTCAAGGAACACATTCAGGTATTTAAACCATAGCGAGTGTACCCGCTCTAATACCAATTGAATACTCGAAAATGTATTGAAAACACAAGAGTTGTTTAGACCCCCAAATTAAAGTTACGGTTCGATAGATTTTACTCTAACTTAATACTAAGCGCGGAATAGAGTAAATGTGAGCGGATAAACAAACAAGCTACTCTAACACATAATCATTATAACACAGTAGTAAAATGAAAGGTAAAAGAGTAGGGAAGAAGAATGCAAACACAAGATAACACGCTGATGTGTTATCGAAGAGGAAACCGAAGAACTCGGCGAAAAACCTCTCTGCCGCCCTCCATGCAATAATCGATCCACTAGACAATCAGTTGGGATACATGGGTTTGCAAGAGACCCTCCAAGCCTGATATACCCGATGTACCTAAGCCCTCCAAGCTCCTACTCCAACAAGGCTTCTCGGAACCGCATCTTGTCTAGCTCTCCGGATTCCACAATACACCTGATTGCATCTGCCAAAACCTGGCCTCTTCCAATGCTTCCCAACAGCACCAAAACCTCACTTGACACTCTGAAAGGGTGTGGTAAGTGTTTGGGCTATCAACCTCTCAATGGTATGGAAATGGAGAAGTAGGAGTTGAGGAAAATCCACAAGCAATTGTGTAGAGAAATATGGGTATAACAATCTCTAACTCTCAAGGTTTGTGGCTAGGGTTTTCTCTCAGAAGCATTTCTCAACATCTGTGGGTAATGATGGTATATATTATGTGGGTACAAAAAGTGTGTATCAGATAGGACAATTTGGCAAAACAGAATGTCTCGCGGGTGTCTCGCGGGAAGGCCTTACCCGCGAGTTACTCGCGAAACACAGTAGTCTCCATCCTGTCCTGACTTTTCGCATTCTAGCATGTGCAGGTCACATGCATCACTTCGCGGGATGCTTAGTCACGAGCTACCCGCGAAAACTCTTCAGTCTTCAATTTGCTTGAGTCTTCACATTCTCTCTCTCTCACATTCAACCTTTACAATGAAATCCCACATCAAATATAAGGTACAAAAGATTGAACATAATTACAATCAAATTTGGCATAAAATAAAAGCCAACAAAACATATATTTGTAAATTACAACTTTACAAGTTTTAACATCTTCATATTCTTCATCACCTATTACTTCTCATCTGGAGCACTATTAGGCAATGAGAATTTTACCCTCTTAGCATCACACCAATCTTAACTCTAAATTGTGGAGTCTTCTTAAAATCTTTAATCTCATTGAAATTCTTCTTACAGGTCTTTACATGAGTCCTGTATATACCGCAATAAGCATATCTTCTTGCAACAATCAATGACCCTTTAGTAAGTTTCCATCTTCCATTACCAAGGTGGTTACAATAACCAACTCTATCCATAGCCAATGTAGAAAACACATTCATCCTTAAATGTGGAACATGTCGCATATCCTTCAACATCACGGTGCTACCAACATTGGTTTCAACGCACACATCATCAATTCCCACAATTTTTGAGTAACTAGAATTATCCATCTTCACTGTACCAAAGACTCCTGATTTGTACGTGGTAAACAATCCTTTCTTAGGGATAACATGGTGAGAGGTTGCCGAATCGACAACTCACTCAACATCATTATTATCAGCATGCTCACACTTTTGCTCTTCAATAGAAAGCACCACAACATCCTCAGCAATCACAGAAACTGTAGTATTTTTCTCACTATAATTCTTTTTATCTTTGCCTTCAGTTTGTTCTTTATTTCAATGCAAACAATCTCTTCTTATGTGATCCTTTTTCTCACAATAGAAGCATTCTATATTTTTCCTAAACTGAGATCTATCTCTTGATTGTTACCTACCATTGAATTTTTGATCATTAGGTCCTCTACTTCTACCTCTACTTTTGTTGTCTGTGACAAAAACTTGATCTTATGCATTGTCTATATTCACATCCCTTCTGCGAACCTCTTCACTTAAAATCAAATCTTGAATATCATCATATTTGAGTATGCTTTTCCCTGCAGAATTACTCACTGCCATTCTTATGGCTTCCCAACTATTTGGTAAAGAAGCCAAAAGAATCAATGCACGAACCTCATCATCAAATTCAATTTCCACTGGGGATAATTGATTTGTGATCGTATTGAACTCATTCAGATGCCGCGCTACAGGAGTGCCTTCTACCTTCTTTAGATTAAACAGCTTCTTTATCAGATGCACCTTATTGTTAGCCAACGACTTTTCATACATGCCAAACAAAGCCTTCATCAAATCCACTGTGGTCTTTTCTTTCACAACATTGTGCGCAACTGATCTTGATAGAGTTAATCGAATAACTCCTAATACTTGTCTATCAAGAAGGTTCCAGTCTTCATCCTTCATAGTTTTAGGTTTCATCCCTAGTAGAGGCAAATGCAACTTCTTCCCATAGAGATAATATTCTATCTGCATCCTCCAATACCCGAAGTCTGTTCCATCAAACTTCTCAATTCCTGAAGCCTTTCCTTCTTCTCCGGCCATTGTTTTTACTTAAACGTTAGCTCTGATACCACATGTTGGGTCCCAAATAATATTAGCAATACAAATAAACAATCACACACAAGAACACAAAATTTATGTGGAAAACCCTTTCTCTTTGAAGGGAAAAACCAAGGGACAAACTCCGAATAATTTTATTGTTATCAAATCAATTACAATAACTCTTGTGTACGTCTCACGACTAAAGAAAAATCTCTTTTTTTTTTTTTTTTACTCTCACATACATAGTAATTATCTCTCTCAAAGGCGGCAACACACACTTTCCTTTCTATTTTCTTCTCCACACACAGCTCTCTCTCTCTCTCTTGGTTGCCTTCTTTTTCTCTGAGTGGCCCTTTCTTGGCTGCTCTCTCTTTTCTCTTTGCGCAGCTTCCTCTTTCTTTCTTTTCTCTCTTCAATATGTGGCACACCCACATGCTTTTTTATACACAAAAAAGCTTCAGCCGCCTTAGACTTCTTTTCCAAGCATAATATGACTTCCTAACATGACTTGAGTTAGGATTCTTATAAGTATTAATTATTAAACACAACTCCTACTTACATTTGGAGTAGGATTTTAGGACTTGTCACGTTCACCTATTTCTAATTGAAATAGAATTCCTTCAATGCTTGCATGGCAAGCTCATTATTTTGGGCACAAATTCTACATGGGCTGGACTTCTATTAGGTGTCGTGCACCTCCCAATAGAAAACAAAATATATATACTATGTTAAGGATTCATTCAAAATGGACGTTAGTAAAAGGTGATGATATAATTCGAAGATCAAGTTATATGTTCTTTATTGTTGTCACAAATAGTAATTGAATTATTGAATAAAAACAATATTGTTGGTAGCACCTTTGTACCTGTCAGAACAAATAATCCGAAGATTCCAATTATGGTTGATGCACCTTTTCTTTGCTTCTAGTACTTCCAACAACGTAACTGTTAGGGTTTGTGCCATAAAATTCAATTTATTGTCATATTTTAAATAATTAAATTGTTTAATATATGAGATTATTTGTATATGAACTAATCGGACATTATTATAAATCACACATTCTTTGTAAACTAAAAAATGTAGTTCATAATAGTCGATGAAATTGGGTGTTTTATCTGCAAAAAGTGTAACATATCAACTAAGATGGTTTGTCTTGATCATGGAAGTGGAAAATTCTAGTTGATATGTTGGTGTGTTTTAGGTGTGTAAAACACATGAACTAGACCGTTGTAAGATAAATTATTCAATTAACAATTGTCACCTGAATAATAAATCTCATGACTTCTATTTTCATAGATTCTCAATCATGAGAAGATTGTGAACCTAATCATGATATGTAGCTTGTTTTGATATATCAGGAGTAAGATCTAATCTAATCGGTTAAAATCTTAGTAAGTTGGGTAACTACTCGTAGAGTTAAGGGAACACATATTCTCAAGATGGAATCCATAATCTCTTTCTATAGAAACACAAAATATGCCCTTGATATAAGTTTGATATAAGTTTAATAAGAACTAGTTATTCAAGGTGTTGGGCTTAGCTACTTTAGTAAAAGAGTTTCTTAAGTTTATATTTAATGAAATTATGTTTCATAAAATATATATAAATAACTAAAAGATTACACTAGAGACTTAAGGAATAAATTAGTGATTTACAAAGTGGTAGTTTATTTTGACTTTGTTCACTATGAATGTTTCATGGAGGTGTCAAATTATATTATATTAGAGTCTTGAGATATAATTTATTAGTAAGGCCTAGAGTGCAGTCATATTTACATAGTAATACTGGTTATATAATTACTAGTAACTTTGGGCTTTTCAAGAGTTGATGGAATCCTGCAACCCATTGAAACTAGAGCCTTGTTTGTCCCTCTGGTCTCATCCTTAGTCACATACTAAAACCTAATTGAATTAGCCCTAAAGGCAAGCCTAATTAGATAATTATATATTTATTAAATGAGATTGAATAAAATAACTACCTTTGCAGTTAAAGCTATGTACGATTAAAAGTAGAGAAAACAGTTTTCTCTTTTATCTCTCTCTAGAACAAACATTTCCAAAAAGAAAGAGGACGTATGTAAGAACTGATTGAGAGACCACACATCTTGGATACCATGTGCAATTGGGATGAAGATTGAAGGTCTTCTCAATTCTTGTTTTTGAATTTTACTACATTAAGGTATGCATTTTATTCAAGGTTGTATGTTATCTCTCATAAATGAAGTAAATCTTTTTGATAAAAAACTTGTTCATGCTTGTTTGTTTATAAATGAGCCAAGTCTAAGCCTTAATTTTTTTAGATTTGTTTAACAAATGAGTTGAGCCCAATAAAAAAAAAAAAAGAAGTTCATGAACAAGCTCATGAACAATAGAGCTTGATAAAGAAAAAAAAAAAAAAAAAAACAAGTTGCACTTAGGTTGGTCTATGTGTTTGGTAAAAAGCTTGATATTTGCTTGAAAAATAAACTCATATCATACTAAGTCTTTAATTAATTGGAAGTTGAGGCCACATGTCTAAATCAAATGGACTTGATGGTTGTTAGGGTACATTTTTTTTTACACCTATTTTTGTTTAAATACCACCTATTTATTTTCAAACATCACCAACAAATTATTGGGGTTCTCTAAATATTTTTGCCTATTATTATGCTAGCCCACAACTATTCTTCATTTTACCACAAAATTGGGCTACAAATATAAAACGGTATAAGACCCAATATTTTTGTAAAGCCTATAATATGGACTCATCCCAAATTATTTTATTAAGCAAGTTAAAATCTCATTCTTTTTAAAGCCAAAAAATTCTTATGCTTAACAATATTTGAAAAGCCCATGATTCAAGTCCATGGTAGAATAATTTTATCAATGGAATTCAAATCCATAATCAAATCCCATGGTTCAATCTCATGGCAAATCATTTATCAAAAAGCCCAGTTCTCATTGGTAATATCAAAAAACTCAATTCTCATTGACAACATTAAAAACCAATGAACTGGCAATATCAAAAAACCCAATTCTCATTGGCAACATTAAAAGTCCAATTCTCACTGGTGATGTTTAAAAGCCCGACTCATATTGGTACTATTTAGTGAAAAATCCAATATTGTTAATACTTGGGAAATACCATATGATTGAAAAAGCTTGGATGTTTAAAAGCCCATAACCACAATTGTTTTGAAAAAGCTTGGATGCTCATATGTTTCCAAATTCATGGGAAATTATGATTATTTTACTGCCATTATTCATGATAATTATTCGTCCTACAAGCTCACCATTTAAATTATGACATGATTATTTGGAACCATAAACATTACTTATGATATGGAATTCATCATTTCAAAATAGTAAATATTATTTACGAAGCATTTTGAAATAATTAAGCTTATGCTATTATTTTAAACTAGCTTATAACCCGTGCAAATGCACGGGAATTTTATATAATATCATCAAAAGTAAATAATACTCCATCATAATAATATGTATTTACATAATTTGAATAACGGGAAAAAAATTAAACTTACAACAGAAGAAAAACAGAAACCTTTCTTCAAAAATTTAGATTCATAGCTCAAAATAACATTTACAATCTTAAAATAAACCAAAAGTCAAATAGTTTAATCCTTAGTTTATGGACTTCATGCTTTCTTTGTTAAAAGTCTTTATGGGTCTAATGTTGTAAGCAACCAAGCCATTGAAGATCTTTTTGCATACCTGGACATATCAAAAGATTCAGAGCAAAATGTTAATGTTAAATTGATTCCAAATGAAGATCACATACAAATGCAAAATTAGTTCTACCATCTAAAATCTAGATCACATGGAATGAGTGTTAGATAGCTCTTATCATTTATTTTTCCTTCAAACATGTCTAATAAAAATTTCTAAATCAAAATTTTACTTATAAAACAAAATCCAATAAAAAAAACATAGGAAAGTATCTGTTAGAATATAATCATATTTTTCTTATCTTTTAATAAGGTGTTGCCAAATTTCCATGGAAGATCAGAGAGTAAAAAAAAAGAAAAATTTGATAAAAACCCAAGTAGATGATACTAAAATTGATAAGGGTAATGTATATGTATGTTTAGCTGTTTACCAATTGTAAGGCGTCTACCTACTATCATAAAAAAAATTAATAAAAAAAAAATTGTCAATCATTTGTGGTAGTGATGTAATACAAAGGAGAATTAAATGACTTCAACAATTTCAGTATCAATCTACAATCTAAGAGAAAATTCAGCCAATGTCAGTTGGAGAATTCATTTGGGCATTTATACTATTGTAACTTGCACCATGAGCTTAAGAAAAAAAAAATCATTTTTATGGTAAGCATTAAATTTATGCTTCATTGTTATTTACAGACTACAACATATGTAAAGTTTGACCACTCTTTTAACTGTTTATGAGATGCAAATGCCCCATAGTTACAAAAAAGCAATAAACATTTTTTTTGTTACAAAAAATGTTGAAATCATGCAGTTAGCCTATATTGATGTAACTGATTTCCAAAACTTTTTTTCAAATGAATAGGATGCACAATCGTGTATAATTTCTTAGTAAACTGAAACACCAACCGAAGCCCCAAAATGGTCATATCATCCGCAACAAACAAATGTCTCAACACCCAAACACAAATCCACAACTACCCAAAGTTTACCAACCACAAACCAACATAAATTCATTGGAAAATGTTTGAAATAATAATAATAAATAGAGAAAAACTCACCTTATATAAGACTATAAAATCCTTTCTATAAAATAGATATATACGTGACATGTCAATTCCTAACAGATTATATACCAGCACAAATACAATAAAATGGCACATTTATTCATGACCAATCTGCAGTTAGATCCTATCCAAAAAAGAAAAAAAAAAATCTGCAGTTAGAAAACATTTAGCAAAAGAATTAAAATTAAATCTGCAGTCAACTAAAATTTAGCCAAAAAAAAAAAAAATTGCTATAAGTTTAAGAGAAGTGCTGTCAAGGCCCTTAAATGCCAACAACTGGCTCCTCTTTCATTTCCTAGTGAGTTTTCATTTTAATTTTTTGTACTCTTCCCTCACCTTCACTAATTAGTCACATAATAGACAATCTTCATTTTGATGTTGGCCCATATGCTTAATAAACTATCATAAATTTATGTTTTGAAGTTTGGCTTTACTCCCCATTTGTTCAATTCCTTCCTTTCTCCCAACAATAGTTCCTCCAATGTTTTCTAACTTAAAAGTAAAACCTTGAATGTACCCATCTATTTTAAGTTCCAGTTAAGTTCTTAAAATATCTTTTTTTAAGATTTTCTTTTCCCATAAAACGTTTGCACTCATAGTCTTATTTGTGTTGCTGTTAAGGAAATCTTTGTTCTAAATCAAAGCAATTGCAAATGGAAAAGAGATTTCATTGAACAATGAAACAAAGAGGAAAATTTAAGCTATCATACCTTTCATTTTATTGTAGAGAACCCAACGGTAATTCTTCTATTAGAGAACCCAGTAACTTTTCTGGTAGGGAAAAATTTAAATTAACAATTGAGATAAATGACATTTGAAAGTTTGAGAAGATATGCTAACTACCCATGAGGCGTTCAACAAAACCAAACAATGCCAACAAATTGCAGTCAGCAGTATTTACGATTTTTTTTTTTTTTTTTTTTTGAGATAAAGATAGAAATTTTATTTGATAAAAGGGAAATACATGTACAAACACAACAACCCTGTAAGCATAAATACAGTGGAACAAAGACCTGTTCTGTAGAAAACAAAATATGCAACAAAATAAATACAGCCCATGGACATAGAATACAGAAACAGCAACAGATATTACAATTACCCCTGTAAGCACAAATTATGCAGAAAATCCTAAACCTGTTCTGCAGAAAACAAAATATGCAGCAACAGAAATACAACCTATGGACATACATAACAGAAACAACAACAGATATTACACTCAGCCCCCCTGTAAGCACAGATTATGCAGAAAATCCTGAACCTGTTCTGCAGAAAACAGAATATGCAGTAGCAAAAATACAGCCATGGACATACATCACAGAAATAACAACAGATATTACACTCAGCCCCCCTAAGCACAGATTATGCAGAAAATATAAATGCATCATTTTCCTTTGAGTGTGGCGTTTCAAGTTTGTTTTATGCGTTTGTTTTTTAAGCGGGTATTTTTCGTACATGGTAGATAACTAAATCTAAATCTAAACCAATCCAACCAAGAAATTCAAACCTAAATCATATTCAATCCCTAGATTTATTAAATGAAAACAAAAACAAAAACTTTACCGGTTATGGCTAAACAGCATGTCTCTCTGTGCTTGCGGTTCCAACAAACCTTAACCGAACAATTTGCTTTGATTAAATTAGATACTCTAGATTGAAGAAAGATTCCACTTCATTTCTGCAAAAAAAGAAATTGAATGATTTAAATCCAAAAGAGAAGAATTCAAACAAACCCATTACCGAAAATATTTAACAAAAAATAGTCACATATCATTATTCTGATTTCCTTAACCCTAATTCTTGGAACCAAAATCTAACTACGATTGTATAAGTGGAAAACATATAGCAAAAGTAATTTAACTTTAAATTTGGTGGGGAAAAAAAAGTCAGAGAAAGAATAGGGACTCGTTGGAGGCATTATTAATCAAAAAGTCAGAAGGAGAAGGAAGAATTTTTGAAAGGAACTGGGAAACGATTCCCTTTTTTCTCAAAACAAAAGCAAATATCTACAAACATTTTGATAGAAAACCCTAAAACCCAAAACAAAAATGAATCAAATCTAAACCTATCCAACAAAAAATCTCAATTAAAAGTAAAATTTCATACCCAGATCTAAAAAATGGAAAAAAAAAATTACCGGTGCCGGTTCTGACGATTCGAGTGGTTGATATATGGCCTAACAGTTTCTTTCTGTGCTTGCTATTCCGATGGTCTAAGTCTGGCCAGGGAACGAACAATCGCCGGCCTTGGATATTTCTCTTTTTCTCTTGGGGCCTTACGAACTCTGCCTCTTTCTGTCGTTCTCTCTCTTTCTCCGTACACGGGCAAGCCTTTTTAATGTAATTTACCCATTTAAGCAGTTAGTGTTGTATTTATATTCAGAGACCATCAGGCTGTGATAGGATGTCTCTCCAAATGATGCACCGTACAATTTTTTAAAGCGAAACTATAATATTGGTCCCTCAAGTTTACCATGTGTGCGTAATTAGTCCCTCAAATTTCAACTGAGCACAATTGGTCCCTCAAGATTATAAAATGAGTTGTATTAGTCCTTTTACTAACTGTCGTTAATAATGTTACTTACGTGGCTAATGAAACAATGACTTGACATTTTTTTAAATAACATGGCATTTTTTATATTAAAAAATTACAATTACTAATTTCCACCTAAGATTTTAGTAACCCGGTTGAAATCAAATTTTAAATTATAACCCGGCTACAAATTAAATCCATTTACCATCTAATTTTGGTTTCACTTTCACACAAACGCACGACGGCGCCAAGGAGAGAAAGGGGAAGGAGAGATTGACGCTAGCCTGCCGCGACGCCGCCTCCCTCTGACCGGCCGCCAGAGGAGACCCAAGCCCTAGCCATCGCCGGCGATAGCCCCTAACCTGCGTCCCTGCTTCTCTGAACTCTGAACTCTCTCTCTCTCTTGCTCTTTCTGCGGATTTCAATTTCCTCAGCAATAAAACCTTTTCCTTTTCCTGTGAAGCAATCAAAGCAAGATTCTTGATCTCCGTTTTAGCTCTGGAATTCGGCAAAAAATGGCGAAGCGTGGATATAAGCTACGTATCCTTTTGTTTAGGGTTTTACTTTGCTTTTCTACTGAACTGTTGTTTCAGCTTCTTCTACTTCTTCTTCTTCTTTTTTGCTTTTGCCTATTTATTTTGTCTCTCAGCAACTTAAAAGTAAAAGAAGCTTTAGAGTTTGTTTAATAAGTAAGTTCAGAAATCAGTTTACTGTTTTTGTGATTTGACTGAAAAAAAAAAAACAGAGGAATTTGTGGCTCATTCCACCACTGCCACTGTGAACTGCGTCAATATTGGGAAGAAGGCTTGTCATCTGTTTGTAACTAGTGGTGATGACCATAAAGTTAATCTTTGGAGCATTGGGAAACCCAATTCTTTAATGGTAATAGGAGGGGGAGGATACTTTCATTATATTTCTTGCTAAATTAATAATCAATTTTGTTTTTATACAAACCTTGTGTGGACATACAACTCCAGTTGAATGTGTAGCTTTTGATGAAGTTTTGGTGCTGGCTGGAGCTTCTAATGGTGTTATAAAGCTATGGGATTTGGAGGAAGTAAAGAGTTAAAGTCCATTTCCTTTTTCTTTTTTTTCATTTCATTATGCAATTAATTATGCTGCAGAAGAAGAATATGAATGTAATTATTATTGTTTGATTGCTATTCTCTAAGTGTAGTGGTTCGAACTCTTAGTGGACACAGATCCAACAACTGCAGTGCTGTTGAATTTCATCCATTTGGAGAGTTGTTTGCATCTGGTTCAGTGGATACTAATCTAAAGATATGGGATATTAGAAAGAAAGGATGCATTCACACATACAAAGGACACACTCGAGGCATTACTACTATCAAATTCACTCCTGACGGTCGTTGGGTAGTTTTTGGCGGATTCGATAACGTTGTCAGAGAGTTCAGGCGGGTCAGTGGTTGTGCGAGAGAAGCAGGGACGCAGGTCAGGGGCTATCGCCGGCGGGGACTAGGGCTTGGGCTGTCGCCGGCGATGGCTAGGGCTTGGGTCTCCTCCGACGGCCGGTCAGAGGGAGGCGGCGTCGCGGCAAGCTAGCATCAATCTCTCCTTCCCCTTTCTCTCCTTGGTGCCGTCGTGCGTTTGTGTGAAAGTGAAACCAAAATTAGATGGTAAAATGGGTTTAATTTGTAACCGGGTAATAATTTAAAATTTGATTTCAACCGGGTTACTAAAATCTTAGGTGGAAATTAGTAATTGTAATTTTTTAATATAAAAAATGTCATGTCATTTAAAAAAATGCCAAGTCATTGTTCCGTTAGTCACGTAAGTAACATCACTAACAGCAGTTAGTAAAAGGACTAATACAACTCATTTTATAAACTTAAGGGACCAATTGTGCTCAGTTGAAACTTGAGGGACTAATTGCGCACATAGGGTAAACTTGAGGGACCAATACTGTGGTTTTGCCATTTTTTAAAGATTAACTGTACACGTGTCAACACCTCCTTAAAAGGCTTCTGCTATTATATATAGTATATGATATGATATGATATATGATATGATATTACAAATCATTGCCCAAAGATCCATTACAAGTGTCTATCAAAACCCAAACTACATTTAATATCCACTAACAATAAGATTCCATGAGGGATGAAAGCCCATGACAATTGTGTCATTGGTGTCAATTTTGTAGGTCCAAATATATGATAGAAGGATAACAAGCCCAAGTGAAAAGGGGTATAAGCACAGCCCACGTATACAAGCCTAATCCAAAATTCCAGCAAAGGCAAAGGACTGAACTAGACAATTGGCTTCCTTCTTGTTCATCCTTGACTAAGGTCTTGTTGGAGATCTCCACAAGAGACAACCAAATCTCTAAAAATGAACTAAGGGTTGTCCCATCAACTTTCTACCATTCTCTCCCTGATGTGAATAGTGCCTAGAGGTTGTACTAGCAGCTAAAGTCTAATGGGTAATGGGATTTCATCATCTTCCTCAAAGCTCTATCTCCAACGGAAGGAAGCCATAGTCAAGTTACTCAAATCTCAACAAATCAATACTATAAATGCAAAAAATGTTCAAAAATTGGTTCATGTGTGCCAAGCCCATGAATCCTAAAGGGGAAAATTTGGGAAAATGTGGTTTGGAGAACATAAAGGGATCTCTAGTGGAACCCTCTAAAGTGGGCTTAAAATTTGACACCTGACTTGGGGTGTTGAATCCTACTCCGTAGGGTCCAAATCTTAGTTGCAGCACCAAGATTCTCTCTTAATACTTGCCTTAATCCTATTGGCTGAACACAACCTCAGAAATCTCAACATTTAATGCAAGATTACCCAAATATTCACCCATGTGTCATATTGCCCAAAGAAGCAAGGCAACCCCAAAAGAAAATCTGCCATTTATAGCTAAATCTTAGGATGAGAAGTCTACCATTCTACCTCCTTACCAGCCTACGTTTTTGGATTCTTGCTAATCACATCCCTAGACTCCACTATAAAAGGGTAATCACATCAGCCCCATAAACACAAACCAACCCTTCTGAAAATTCTATTATTCTTGTTACTTTGCCATATTCCAGCTTGTAGCTCAGCTTTCCCCAACTCATAAATCAACCCTCTTAGCCCATACTCACTTAGCCTCAAACATTCTTTTCCCCTTTTCTGCATATCCTAAGTTCATAAATGTTTCCTAATCAGCCATGAACAACCCTTTTCCCCATTAAAGACTTAGTTTTAGCATTATTTCCACCATCCCATTAGAAGCTTACACATCCACTCACTCAAAACAATCTTTACTACCCCACTCATATCCCACATACATATTCCACAAGAATCTTGGTTTCATATTTGCGGCACTGAGCTAGAATCTCTCTCTCCCTTCACACCATGCCAAATAACCCATTTCTTCTCACCATGGAGCCATTGGTCTTTACTCTTTGTTTTTCCATTGAAGGATATAATGTATTTGTAACAATAGAATTTTTCCCTCATATTGATGTAATAGTAGCAAAAAGTACCCTAGACCCTTTTGACCAAGACATACAAGGACTTCCTGAAGTGAACACCTTCTTAAATTTGTTCAATAATTGACTGCTGGACCATAAGTTTAATTTTAATCTACTGCTGGAGAATTTTATTTTCTTGCATTGTTTTAATAGGACTACTAATCTATTAATTAATTATTATGAAGTGTTTTATTGGGCCTTAATGTTGTTCTTGCTAAGGTACAACCTTTATTTCTCGCTTGGATAGGCTTATCACTACACCAAAAGCCTTTGGGTATCATCTCAGAGCCCATCGTTGAGTTTCGACTTGGCCTCCCACATTTTATTCGGGAACATCTTGTTTATTTGTTTAGGCCCCTTAAAACTTTTTTTAATCTAATATATTAGCCAAGTGATTACTCAGGTTAATTATTTAAATCTAGGTTAAACAATAATAAAATCATATCATGCACAGCAGCGGAAAAGTAAATAACACCACGATATGATGACCCGAGAAAACTAATGAAATGAACCGTTTCAACATAAAAACCTGGGAAGGATTTAACCTAGCTATCCTCAAGGTAAAGCAAATCCACTATAAGAGAATCAGAGTTTTTCCAATCAGATTTAACCCTAAATCTATTGCTAACTCAAGTAGTAACTTATTGACATTACCACGTGCAAGCTCTGAATCCATGGACTCTTTCTCTTCTTGGATTTATAGCAACACAAGCACCCACGCTTGTGATTTTGAGATCCCACTCAAAAGTTTCAGAATCTACCAATGCTTGATTGCAGATCTTGCTCCAATAGATGCTTGTGTAGTTAGAAGGTACAACACCTCACAGATCTCACAAGGAGTAACACACAAGTCTTCCAAAAGTCTCCAAAACGTAGCCAGGGTTTCCCTTTTATATGTGGACAAGTTAGATTGAAACCCTAAACGTTTTCGCGGGCTTGGGCCTTGTTTAAAAATTCTGCACAATCTGATTTCTGCAATTCTCCATCAGTCGAACCTAATTTTTGATCTATCGAGCTTGGCAAATTCTGACTCTTCTTTTCTGCAGTCAGCTCGACCTTGAAGCTTGAAACATACACCTTTAAGCAATGCCTAACCCATAGACTAGACATGTTTTGTTCTCGGTTTGCCAACACATACAAAATATAATTCTAAACATTTAATCCTAAATCTTTAGAACCTAACAATCTCTCTCTTTGGCAATCCGTTACAAGACACACATACAAAATGAATTGCTCAAATCAAACATTAGCCCAATTACAAAGTATTGCCCAAATACAATTCTATCAGAACTACTAACTATTAGTTGCTAGTATAGACAGCAGCTGTTGAAAGAATTAACCTGTAAATTCCTGAAACACTAAAAAAAACCATAAACGCGTGTGTGGAAGATACAGTACAAATCCAATAAATAAAATCTGAACTTGAATTCACAAAAACATAAAAATAGACAGAATATCAAATGAATAAACATCAAATATACTATCATAGTCAATGAACCAACGGAGTTTGTGAAACAAGAACAATAATAAAAAATATATATCAAAATCTCATAAAAAAAAATATACATCAAAATCTCCTCAAAAACTAAACTCCCCCTAAATACAAGAGCCCTCACCCAAACCTAAAACCTACTCTCCCTTTTTGTTACCAATTCTCAAAGGCAACCATTAATCATCAGAGGGTCGAAGAGGTGGAAAAGCAGTCCTATACTTGGCAAAATTAGCTCTCAAGGCAGCCACCTTAGTAAGTAGCTCATCAATAAATTGTCCATGAGCTGCCTAAGTAGTCATAAAGGACTCCATCATGGCATGGAGTGAGAGAGGAGAGGTAACTGTAGGGTCAATAGTATCATCATCACTAGAAGGATCCAAAGCAGCAGTAGGATCCACATGTACCTCCTCAGCAGCAGGCATAGCACCAGAGGCAAGAGCTGCAGTAGTAGTTTCACCTCTTGATCTCTTTGAAGTCCCAGTGCTTGGTTCAACACTCTTCATTTGAGCCTGTCGCTGTTTGAGAAAAGTGGCTCTTATAGGGGCATTGATATGAACTAACTATAGAGGAGGAAAGTTGGATAACCCTAGAAAGTTCAACACCTTATATATATACACAGGAAATAACATCTTTTGTGCTTTGGACTTACTCCTATAAATATCAACAATAGTTTGAATGAATAGGGAAGGAAAACACATAGATCCATCGGTGATAAGAACATAAAGGAATGCACACCTATCTATAGGAACAGTATGAACATGAGAGATAGGATAGATAGTATGGCAGGATATCCTTAAATAAAGAAAATTAAGCTCAGTAAACTCATATGAGTTTATTCTTGGTTCAGATCCCTAAGAAACTGACCTACTACAAAGCAAATATATGATATCATCCACAGGTGGAAACTCAGTATATGGATATGTGGGTTTGTAAACTAAAGGTACACCTAGAGCTTCGGAAATTGTCTGTTTAGTAATTATAAACTCTTTACCTCTAATCCAAGTAGTCAAATAATGATTACCTGTAACCTCAGAATAAATAAAGAGATTTGAGTAAAACTCTCTAATCAAAGCTTTAAGAGGAGGATCAGAAACATCACACAGAGACACCCAATTCATAGACACTAGATTCCTACATATGGAAGGATCTAACTCATCTAGAACAATCTCTCTCTCTCCCCAGATAGAACTATACTTGGTTAAGGTCTCATAACTTCCTCAGTCTTAGCAAAAAGAAACCTAACCCTATCAACTAGAGGAGAGGTAGAAGAAGAAGAAGTAGAGTTTCTACTTGCTTTGGTTTTGAATTTCCTACCAACCTTAGGAGCCATGTCTAAGGTTTAAACACAAACAAAAACTAAGGGAAGATTGCATCAGATAGAGTTAGAAACAGGACAACATGAAATTTTTGAAAAAACTATATGATGTATGACACTAGTACACAGATGATGCATGATCTAATGCTCTAAAACAGTTCAATTTCATCCTAATTTTGAAATTTGACCAAGAAAATTAGAAATTTATCAAAACCCCCAATTTTGAAACCTCTAATTTTAAAAAATTCTTATATTGAGCATTTGAAAAACACAACAAGTATAAAACATGTTATAATCACTCAATTTTGCATTATCAAGAGTCAATTTTAATCAATTTAGCCCAATTGAACAAAATCCTCAATTCTCTCAAGAACACATAAACCCTAATTTTGAAAATTTGAAGAAATCATGAAATTTTTGAAATTAAAGCATGAGGATCATGTTAATATGATGCATGAACAAAAACCCATCCAACAAATTGGATCAAAACACTCAAAATCATCAAAAACCCTAAAAACTCTTTAGTTCAAAATTTTGAAAAATTTTGATGAACGCATGTAATTTAACAAAAAGAAGGGGTAAAAGAGTCTTACTTGGTGTTGAGGAAGAAAACCTATGAGACTTTGACTCAGAAAAAGACTAAAGAAAATTGAGTGAGAAAGGATCGAGAAAGGAATCGAAGAAGAAGAGGACAAAGCTTTAAAGAACTGTGATCTGATTCCAATTTTTTTTTTAAAAATATGATTTTCGATCAATCGAGAGGAATCGAGACAGGAATCGAAAATCATGTAAAAACAGACCTGATTGATCGAGAGGAATCGAGAAAACTCGAGAGTTTAAGCCTTCAAACTGGGTTTTTTCTTTCTTTTTCTTTTCGATCAGTCGAAAGACAAGCTCGATCGATTGAATCCTGAAGAATCAAAATTTTTTGAAAAACCTGGAAATTTTCTGCAAAACCATTTGTAAAACTGTTTTTATTTTTTATTTTTTATTTTTATTTTTTATGATATGAGATGCATATTAATGATTCCAAATGTTTTCCATAAACAATCTTTCCCTTAAAAAAATTTCTTTGCAAAGCCAAAACAAATTTCATCCCACACTTCTTTCCTGACACCCCCAAAAAGTATTAAACATATCAAGAAGTCAAATCTTGGATGGCCACAAAAATTAACGCACAATCACATATACAAAGTTTAACAAAGATTTACTTGTGGTGTGTGCAATTAGTAAGTGTATGAATTACTCAAAAGGTGATATGTAGATGGAAAATAAGCACAATTTCTAAATTATCAATCACATAAGTTTGAGAGTGACTGTCACCTAAAGAGTTATATCATATAACTCTTATTTCTCCTAGAAAACACGCTTGCAACCATGCAAAATTTTTTTTTTTATTTCTTTTTTTTATTTCTTTTGCTTTTCTTTTTCTTTGTTTTTCTTTTTGCTTTTTGCTTCTTTTATTTGTTTTGATAGCAACACCTTAAATATCTTGTTGTGCAAGTGCTACACCTTATTGAGCACATCTTTTATGATTTGCACACAGGTGTTCATGATTGGCGAGTAACAGTGGTGAGATGGTTATTTATGCATTTTTCTTAGGATTTTTTAGTCCTTACAATCAAAAGAATGTGACTTCAAAATCAAGAGCATGTGTTTAAAAACCATAAACAACTCACACAATTTAAGCACTACATAGCACAAACTAGAAAAGTGTAGAAAAATTAAGCTCATCAAAGCTAAATAAGGTACACAGTCATGAAATGCAAATTTCATAGGCCAACCTCAATTACACATCTTGAGGATGTATAATACAATTTTTTTTTTCTGATTTTTTTAAAAATAAAAACTGAAAAACATCAAAAACACTCATGAAATCCTTTGTTGCAATCTTGCAAAGCTTGTTATAAGCCTCTTGCAAGTCAGCATTCTTAAAGAGTTCCCCATCAGAAGGGTTCTCATCAGCAGTCTCAGTTTCACTTACTGCAATAATAGCAGTGAAAGCCATAAAGTTTCCTTCTTGATCACTTTCAGACTCATGATTAGAAATTTCATCATTACTTAAAGTGACAGCCATAACTTTTCCTTTAGATCTAAAAAATGTGAGACATTTAGATTTTAGATGACCATACTCCTGACAACCAAAACACTGTTGTCCTAAAGAATTGTTAGAAGATTGAACAACTTTATCTTTGATTTTTCAGTATTGTTATTTATAGTTGTGTCATTCTTCTTCACATTCTTAGGGTTAACACTGTTTCTATTTATTGCCCTTCTATTATTATTTCTCATAAAATTTCTAAAGTTCTTGGCAAGATAAGCAATTTCAGTAGATGAGAGTTCATCATCAAATCCACAATCATCAACATCATCAACAGATTTTAAAGCCATAGATTTGGATTTGTTAGTTTTTGGTAAGTCTGATTCATAAAACTGAAGAGATCCTACAAGTTCATCTACAGGAATGAAGTCCACATATTTACTTTAAGTTATGACAGTCACTTTTGGTCTAAAGTTCTCAGTTAATGATCTAAGAATTTTCCTAACAATTTTAGGTTAATCATAAACTTCACCCAAGTTAAAAGCAGAATTAACAATATCATTCAACTTAGCATAGAATTCATCAAAAGACTCATCATTAGACATTCTAATGCTTTCAAATCTAGAGGTTAATTGCTATAGTTTATTAATTTTACTGCCTTATGCCTTTATGCACTGTTTGTAAGATGTTCCATACAGTGTGAGCAATCTCCACATTTAAGATCATCTTAAATTCTTCCATAGAGACAGCATTGAATATTGCATTCACAACCTTACTGTTAAAGCTTGATTCTTCTTTTTGGGCGGTAGTCCATTCACCAATAGCAGTGGTTGGTCTTTCCCAACCGTTCTCAACAGAGAGCCATACTCTCTCATCAATAGATTTCAATAAGACTTTCATTCTAACCTTTCAATAAGCATAGTTATTCCCATCAAAGTGAGGAGGGATCACTAGAGAGTAACCATGTTCCATCACAGCAGGGGTCAAGGACCAACTCAAGGTATAGAAACCTAAAAACAAGAGCTAACCCATTCTGATATCACTTGTTTATTTGTTTAGACCCCTTAAAACAAATTTTTTAACCTAATATAATAGCCAAGTGATTACTTAGCTTAATTATTCAAATCTAGGTTAAGCAATAATAAATCATATCATGCACAGTAGCGGAAAAATAAATAACACCACGATATGATGATCTAGGAAAACCAATAAAACGAACCGTTTAAAGGTAAAAACCTAGGGAGGATTTAACCTAGTTATCCTCAAGGTAAAGCAAATCTACTATAAGAGAATTGAAGTTTTTACAATCAGATTTAACCCTAAATCTATTGCTACCTCAAGTAGTAACTTACTGATACGACCACGTGCAAGCTTCGAATCCACGGACTCCTTCTCTTCTTGGATTTACAACAACACAAGCACCCACGCTTGTGATTTTGAGATCCCACTCAAAGGTTTCAAATCACCTTCAATTGTTGATCTTTGTAGCAGCAACTAGATTTTACCAATGCTTAATTGTAGATCTTGCTTCAGTAGATGCTTGTGTAGTTAGAAAGTATAGCACCTCACAGATCTCACAAGGAGTAACACACAATTATTCCAAAAGTCTCCAAAACGTAGCTAGGGTTTCCCTTTTATATGTGGACAAATTAGTGTTAGGACATATGTGATTCATGTTAAGAACATATGTCAATATTTATGTAGTTGGCTAATCCTTTGACAAAATGCATTTTACTTGTAATTGGGTAGATCGAGGATGTGTTTAATACTTCAAGAAATATGTTGTTCAAGTCTAGTATTAAAGCCATGAAGATTGGACCAAGAAACAAGTGAAGAAAAGCTGTTTATTAAAGCTGGACAGATAGCTCGACACCTGCGAACAGATAGCTCGATAGCTTCTCGACACCTCTCGACAGCTAGGCTATCTATCGAGATTTTCAACTTCTTCTTATTGCAATTTTGATAGCTTCTCAACAGTTGGTGGATCGATCGAGAAATCTCCTGTCTCCTTAATAGCTCCTCGACAACTTCTCGATAGCTGTATCTGTTGACGTTTAAAGCTCGACACCTCCTCGATACCTCCCAATCGATCGAGGTTATGGGAATTCAGATTTTCAGATCTGATTTTCGGCCCATGATGACATGTATGTGTAGGGTTTCTTTTCTCACAACCTTAGACCTATATAAGGCTTATTTTAGAGGCCGTTACATAAGAGAATACAAGGAGAACATATGCAAAAAGTGACCGATGCCTTATTCTCTCTGAAAGAAGCTACTGCATCTTTGCGCCTTAGGGTTTTGTAACCAAGTGCTTCTTGATCTTCATTGTTGATGAAGTGAAGAACTTTGCAGCCAACAATCTTCTTCAAGTTGGTGTGTTAGTCACGTATTGGGAGCCGTGCATCATTGGTTAGTCACGTACTAGGATCCGTGCATCAAATGGTAGCGTTCATATATTGAAGAGTTCAGAGGTTATGAAGCGGTAGAAGGTTTCTGCTGTGATTTCATCTACGAGGATTGTAGAGTCTGGGGACAAAGATTTTGTACTAGATCTGAAACTTCTCTTTACTATAGTGGATTGCTTTTCGGGAAGGTTTCCCCTCAGGTTTTTTACTGTGAAACTAGTTTGTTTCATTGGTTTTCCTAAGTCATCATATCTTGTCTTATTTATTTTTCTGCTGCATGATTTTGACATGATATTGATGTTTGTTTGTTTTAACAAGTTTATTCATAATAAATCTAATTAACAACTTGGGTTTAAAACTTGTTAATTCTATCAACCGGGGTCTAAATTTCCCAATTGAAACCCTAAACGTTTTCGCGGGCTTGGGCCTTGTTTAAAAATTCTGCACAATCTGATTTTTGCGATTCTCCATCAGTCGAACCTAATTTTCGATCTATCGAGCTTGGCAAATTCTGACTCTTCTTTTTTGCAATCAGCTCGACCTTGAAGCTTGAAACATACACCTTTAAGTAATGCCTAACCCATAGACTAGACATGTTTTGTTCTCGGTTTGCCAACACATACAAAATATAATTCTAAACATTTAATCCTAAATCTTTAGAACCTAACACATCAATTTTCCCCCTCAACAATAGTATACTTAATATGGGTTTAATGATGTACTTGTATTGGATCTTAAGTTTAAAAGCTTGATATTGAGCTCAAAAATTTTATATGAAGCTTGAGTTTGACGTCAAGTTTGACTAATGAATCAAGTCAAGCCAAGCCAAATCTAGTTTAAGCTTTTGAACTATCTAACAAACTTAAACTTAAACATAGTTTAAAGGCTTGGTTCAAGCTCAAGCTGAACTTAAGCATTCAATACTCATAGAACTCGAATCGTTTACAACCTAATTGTGTGAAATAACAAGTGTGCACTAACAACGAGTCCAAATCTCCTGTCTGACAAAATATGCTCCACTCCATTTACCACTAATTAGAAAATGACAGGCATTTATTTCTTTCTCAAACTAACAAAAGTTAATGCCTCAAGCCACTGACACCTTCCACCTCCCACCTTCCTCTACCGACTTCCCCTTTGCTCACTTTTTTCTCCACAACTCAAAGAAGCACTTTTCTGTATAATCAATCTTCACCTCCCAATTTTTTAAGTTGTGGGTAATTTCTTCTTGTTTGAGGTTTTGGGTTTTTCCGTGGGCAATTTCTTAATTTCTTCTCTTAGTATATTTTTCACAGCAAACCCCAAATTCCCCAAATCTTGATGTCAATCCGACGATCAGAGACTGACTTCAACCTGTGGTTGCACTTCATCTTCAAAGCAAACATTGATTTCACCTCCCAAATTTTTAAGTTGTGGGTAATTTCTTCTTGTTTGAGGTTTTGGGTTTTTCCGTGGGCAATTTCTTAATTTCTTCTCTTAGTAGATTTTTCACAGCAAACCCCAAATTCCCCAAATCTTGATGTCAATTTGACAAAAAAGGATGAGGCCAGGATCGGAGACTGACTTCAACCTGTGGTTGCACTTCATCTTCAAAGCAAACATTGATTTCATAAACAAGTAGGTATCTTATCAAATGGTGACCCTTTGGGAGTTTTGTTGTTTGGTACTAAGCAATCTGGTGGGATGTGTGGACACTGGATGGCATGGCACTAGTATAAGTAGGCTATAGTGTTGTAGTGGTATTATCATTGTGGTTATAAGCTTAAAGAGATGTGTCTGTGGGGGCGCATGAAGGTTATAACCCATAGATAAATTTGTTTGGATATTGGATTTTTGATTTATTTCATATATGGATTATTTATGATTTTTTAAAATTATTATTATCAAATTTCTAAATTCAGGTACATATAGGAATTTTCCCCCCCCTCTTGTGATAGCTTTTTTGGTGATGGTGCAGTCTTTTGAGAAAAAGAGAGAAATTAATGGAGGTGAGAGGTGTTAGTAACTTCATACATTAACTTTCATTAAAACGTTAGGCTTTTTTTTTTTTAGTTTGAGAAAAAATAAATAAATAAAAGGTTATGCTAACGAATGCCTTTAAGGTAATGATTAACAATTCATTCTAAGAAAGTTTTAACATCAATTTTATGAGAAATTAAAAAAATTGTCAAAATATTAATTTTTTTTTCATAATTTTTTTTTAAAAATATATTGTTAATCAATGTCCTAAGGGCATCTGTTAGGATTTTTCATAAATAAATAAATGCGTGTTAGTTTTTAATTAGTGATACATGAAGTAGAACATATTTGGTGGGATAGAGAATTTGAACTCCTAATAATAACTCACTTACGCAACGTATACGAAGGGTTTGAGAATTTATTTTGTGTCTTCTCTCTTCGTGGATTTTTCCGTGCGTCTAAACCAAGTTATACCTACTTTTTTTACATTTTTCATGTATGTTTTGCATGTATTTGGCTATCGGCCGATTGGGTATCTTTTAATTTTGATGACTGCTTTTTCAATAGATATGACTTATGAGTCATGTGAGAGGAATATATCATTGTTTATTCTAAAAGCTGCATTAAGATTGTGTTTAATGTATCCACCACCTACACGTCACACCTCTTCTCATTTTTATTTTTTCTCATATCCTGTTATAAAAAAAAAAACAGTTCTTACGAATTTAAATCCAAAATCAAGTACTTTATTAGTTATCAGAGTGAGAAAATTTTCAGAGTTTCTGTCACGTTAATGTAAATATCTATATTATTTTAGAAATAATTTAGATGTTAGAAGAATACTTGTTATATATAGACTTTTCTTTATTTTGAAAAACTATACAAAGACACCAAATCAGTAACTGTGCTGAGAAATAGAAGGAATCTAATTTTAACTGGAAAATGAAGAAAAAATTCTAATAATTTTTGTCGTAACTTGTCATGTTGGGGTGTGAATAGTTGAGGTCAAATGATGGACTCACGCTTCATCTCCTCATCGTTCGCAAAACATGATAAGTTGCGATAAAAATTATAGCATTTTCTATGTTCATACCATTGCTCCTTAAAAAGTGATAAAAGCAGTGTGAAACGGTAGCTGTAGGGTCAGGTTTGTAGGCCTATCTTGGGTCTTCTACTCTGTCTCTCTTGACAAAAATAATCTCTTCATAGTTCATGCTAATCTAAAAACATCTCAAACATTTTTCTAAGAGATGACGAGCAAATCAAGCTCAGGCTCAGCTCCACCGCCAAGAGATTCAAAGCGCAAATGGGTTCTTCCCTACCAAACCAAAAACCTGAGAGACCTCTACACACTTGGCAGAAAGCTTGGGCAAGGCCAGTTTGGCATCACATTTTTGTGCACAGAAAAATCTACAGGTAACAAGTACGCCTGCAAGTCCATCCCAAAGCGCAAGCTGTTATACGCTGAGGACTATGATGATGTTTTGAGAGAGATTCAGATTATGCACCACTTGTCGGAGCATCCAAAAGTGGTGAGAATCCGAGGTACGTATGAGGACATTGTGGCTGTGTATTTGGTGATGGAGCTGTGTGAGGGTGGAGAGCTTTTTGATAGGATAGTGAAGAAGGGACATTATAGTGAGAGAGCGGCTGCAAAGTTGATAAAGACTATTGTTGAAGTTGTTCAGACGTGTCATTCTCTTGGCGTCATGCATAGAGACCTCAAACCTGAGAACTTCTTGTTTCATAGTGTGGACGAGGATGCTGCTCTTAAAGCCACTGATTTTGGCCTCTCTGTCTTCTACAGGCCAGGTTCTTTCTTGGGTTTTCTTATTATTTTTTGTTAGTGCAATTTCGATGGGTTTTCTTTCCTGTTAATGATTTATGATTTTATTTATTTCTGTTTCAATCTACTTATTGGGCTTCTTTCTATTTCTGTTAATGATTTATGATTTTGGTTGGTTTGCATTTGCATATAATGATTTCTATGAGAAAGTTCTCATTTTAAAATTTTTTTTTCCTTGAATTGAAACTGTTGTTTTGTGTTCGAGTAAATGAATTCTAATCTGGTTGTTTCCAAGTTTGACATGAATGGAAATTTTTGTTAAGGTTTTATGTTCAAAATTTCCTTCTTCATTAAAATTTTTGTTTCGGTTTGTGTGATGGTTATATCAGATTTTGTTTAATATCCAATATGAATGTACCTGCTTCCTTGTTTAATTTATTTGGATAATTTCTGAACTGGATGTTAAATGGATCATAATGGGTTCTTGTTCTGATTCTTTTCTTTTTGGCAGAAACTTATTTTTTGGTGAACCAAATTTATTGCTCAAAGTACTCTAGAAGAAATACATCTACTAATATCTTTGTGAATCAATCTCGTAACTTGAGTGGATGCTCATGAGGCAACTTAACTAGATTCTGACCATCTTGCCAAAGTATCAGCTAGACTATTTATTTTTCTGTACACATGTATTTATCTTACAAGTTTGAAAGAAGCCATTAAATATTTAACATCTCTTATCAGCTTGGCAATCTTCCAACGAGGAAAAATATCCTGGGCATTTGTAGAATTAGTAGCAAGAATCAAATGCATCCAATTAAACCTCTTGGCTAACTCCAAGCCAATCCTTAAGGCAAAACCCCTTATTGATTTTCAAATTTTATATGATTTTTATTGACCTAGAATATGTGGAGAGGTTATGTGTTAGGTTTAAGAAAATAAAGGATTTCCTTTAAAATATACTAAGGTGATTAAGTATTTGTATGACACAACTGTAACAAGCATGAGAACAAGTGGAGGCATCACTACTCACTATTGTGTTTCCTATTGCAATAAGTTTACATCAAGGATAAACTTTAAATCCATATCTATTTATGGTCATGGGTATTTTGCTTATTTGGGGTGCAATGGATTATGCCCCAAAAGGTTGTGGATTTGTTAGGGGCCCCATTCGGAAAGCTGTAGCTTTAGGTCTTGTGTGGACTATTTGGAGAGTGAAATAATAGAGCATTCAGTGGATCGAAACAGTTTATGACAGATCTTAAGATGCTTTTACTTCGATCCTTATTCAAATGGATGACTTTATCATGCCATTCCAGTCTAAATTTGTTTGATTTCCTAGATGATTGTAATTTCCCTTGATTCATCAATCTGCATAGACCTCCTGTATACAGGGTGGTGTTCATATTTTTATAAAGTTTATTTATCAAAAAATTTCCATATCTATTTATACTGTGATAGAAATTTAGACTCCTTAAACCAACCAGATTAATTTAGTTAATTAGCCAAGTGATTAACTTAGTCAATTTATGCAAATCTAGGTTATCACAATCACACAATCATATCAAGAATATAAAGCAGCGGAAATAGAAATAACATAATGATATGATCACCTAAGAAACCACACGGTAAAAACCTGAGGAGGATTTGACCTAGCTATCCTCAAGGTAAACTGAATCCACTATGCGAAAGAATCGAAGTTCATACAAAAGGACTTACAAGCTCCCCGCTTGACTTCCTAATGCTACCTACCAGTAGAACTTACTGACACGACCACGTGCAAACTCCGAATCCACGGACTCCTTATTTCTTGGATTCTCCAATCAGCTACAAGCATTCACGCTTGTTATTCTTTAAGCTCCAATGGCAGCAACCAAGTTGATCATCAAGATATTGAAATAATCTCTACCTTGAAAACCCTAAGTTTATGTGAAGGAAAACTCTTCAAAGATCTCACAAGAGATTCACACAAACCGCAATGTATGAGCAACAAAGACTTAGAGAGGTTTGGGTACAAAATCCTAGATACAAAAGAGACACTCTCTTCTCTCTCTCAAAAGTCTCAAAAACATGGTTTAGGGTTTCCTTTATATAGTGGGAGAAGTAGATCTGAAACTCTAATCCTTAATGGGCTTAAGCTGCTGTTTGGGCCAACTTAAAATTCTGCAGATACGATTTTCGATTGATCGAGCCTGTTCTTCGATCGATCGAACCAGGTAGAATATGAAGTCTTCTTCCTGCAGCTTGTATGTTCTTGAATCTTGACTTGAATCACCTTGAGCATTGTCTAATAAAACCTATAGACTCTAAGATCTATATCTAGACAAGTTTGTATTCACGATTTGTCAATTGTTCTAAACATTTAGAACCTAACACACTGGTTATGGACAAGCTTTACTAGATTAATCTAGGATGAAGTCTGATTGTGTATGATTTTTTGTGGGCAACATAGTTTTTGTTGATGAAACTAGAGGTGGAGTAGTGCCAATTTGGAAATTTGGAGGGATGCTTTAGAATCTAAAGACTAGTTTTAGGTTAAGTTAGACTAAAATAGAGTTTTTAAGTGTAAGTTTGGTAAAGGTAGAAACAAAGATTAAGGGGTTTTAAAACATGAGGGTAAAGAGATATCAAACGGTGAGTTCTTTTGATATTTTGGATCAATAATTAATAAGGATTGAGATATTTGAGAAGGATTTAAATGAAAGAATAAGAGCATAGTGGATGAAATGGGTAAATGCATTAAAAATATTGTGTGATTGTGGAATAACTATCAAATTAGAAGGGAGAGTTATATAAGATTACTATAAAACTAACTGTACTTTATGGTACTAAGTTTTGGGCTATTAAGATGCAATACTTAAGTGTATTTGAAATAAAAATGTTAAGATGTATGGAAATGAAAGACAAGGTAGGATATGAAATGAAAAAATTCGTTTAAAGATAGGGGTAGTTGACATTGATGAAAAGATAAGGGAGTGTCAATTAAGATGGTTTGTTTGTGTACAAAGGAGAGTGATTAATGCAACAGTGGAAAGTAGTGATTTGATTCAAGTCAAATAAACGAAAAAAGTTAAAGAAAAACTGAAATAACATTGGTAGAAGTAGTAAAAAATTGAAAATTAATTAAGGAGGTAACTGGGAGTATAGGATAGAATTGGATGGTGGAGAAGAATAAATGTGGCAAACCCTAATAAGTTTGTTGATCATCAAAAGTGGATTCCAAAGTTTTCGGAGTAACACTTTGTACGAAAAAAGTTGCATTAGTTCCTCAATTCTATTTTCCTTGTGGTGTAAAATTTTCTAGCCCCCCCCAACCCCCAAGTCCCAATCTTCTCCATCTGTTATATATTTTTCCTTTGGTTTTAGTTGTCTCATTGCCTTCATCTCCCACTTTGTTCATAAGACGATGAATTCTGATGGAGGAGAAGGATCAGTTTCATATTTAAAAAGAGCCACAAAGAAGAAAGAAAGGAAGTTTCCTAGATATCATAGCTGATTGTTGGGAAAATAAATTTTTGGAGGTTGATACTTTCTTGTTTCATTGCTAAGAGCATTCTCATTAAGATGGGTAAATGCTATAAATGCTAAAATTTAACCAGCCAAATGTTATAAATACTAAAAAACATACTCCATCAAAACTCTTATATCTCATTTATTTTACAATACCTCTACAGTGGACTGCTAACTCTAGCAGCCCACTGTAGCAAGATTGTAAAAAAAAAAATCATTTTATATTCACTCTTTTGTCTTCTTTCTCCAGACTTTCTTTGCTCTCTCTCATTTCCGTTTCTTCCATTTCTCATTCTTGCTCCCATTTCTCTGCTCTCTCTCTCCCTCAGCTCGACGTCTCTGCCTCCCTCTCCGACGAAACCCAGGCCGGAGCATCAAGCCAAGCCGATCTCTATCGCATGGTTTCTTTTTTTTTTCTTTTTTTTTTAAGTTTGTGATTTGATGTTAGATTTGGCAGTGGTTGTGTGGGTTATGGATTTGGCGTTTTGGGTTGCGGTCTGATGTGCTCCGGCGATTTTGTGGGTCTGGGTTTGTGGGTTTGAGTTCATGGGTCTGGGTTCGTGGGTTTGGGTTCGTTGATCATCGACGTGACCGGCGTGGATCGTCGACTTGATCGGTCTCATCGGCGTGGGTCATCGAGAGGGAGAGAGGGAGAGACAGTGAGACCGAGAGGGAGAGAAAGTGAGGATGAAAAAAATAAAAACAAAAAATAATAAAAAATTATAAAAAAATAATATTTAAATGAAATTGTAAAAAAAATAGAAGTTTTGATGTTTGGTATATTGTAAAATGAGGTGTTAAAATAGAAAAAATAGTGTTTTAAGATTGTAAATGCTAAATTTTTTGCAATTGTTGATGGGAATGCTCTAATGTACTTGTGACGTGATCTTTCATGCTTTATTGTTCTAAATATGGCGGTTTTTATCTCTATTTGACATGACATGCTGGTTTTTGTATGATACTTTCCAGGTCAAACCTTTTCTGCTGTTGTTGGGAGTCCGTACTATGTTGCACCAGAGGTGTTGCGCAAACATTATGGACCTGAAATAGATATATGGAGTGCAGGAGTTATATTATACATCTTGCTGAGTGGGGTGCCACCTTTTTGGGCTGGTATACATCTCTGAAGTATAATGGTTCATTTGAATGGAAGCATTTGAAGAGAAAGGATTTGAATTCATATAAAGGCTTGAATAAATTATAAAAAGTACAGATTTTTTCTGAAATTCATAAATGGATTTAAGCTTTATTAACAAATTTAAATGATTAAACATAATATCTTATTTCAAATTTATAACACAAGTTTTTTGGTTGGAATAAAATCCCTAAAGCTCAAATTTGTCATTTATTATAAAGTTCATATCAAACAATTTATACTAGTAGTTGTTATTCAACTCCCTTGATTTTAAATTCTCAAATCCAAATGAAACCATATTAATTGATGTTTGAGATATATCACTAAAGAATGTGCTTTCTATATGTCAAATTCATATTACCGATGTAGTTTTGCATCTTTTGTTACCTACAGAAACTGAAAAGGGAATCTTCCGAGAGATTTTACAAGGCAAATTAGATTTTCACTCTGACCCATGGCCTGTCATCTCCGAAAGTGCTAAGGAACTCATTCGGAAAATGCTTGATCGGAATCCAAAGAAAAGGCCAAAAGCTCATGAAGTCCTTTGTAAGCCTCTTTCACTGTACAGTTGTGTTAAGCAGGGTGGCTTGTTTGGATATTAAGAGAAGATGAAGCCTAATCAATTCCTTGCATTATCAATTTCACAGGATTTGTAAAATGTTGGTATACTAAAGTGATTTTTGTATCAGGCCACCCATGGATTGCAGATGACAATGCTCCCGATAAACCGATTGATTCTGCAGTGCTCTCTCGCCTAAAGAAGTTCTCTGCAATGAACAAACTTAAGAAGATGGCTTTGCGTGTAAGGATTGATTCTAGTAATACTTTTTAGTTACATATCTTTGATAGTTGATTCCTTGGACTATTGAGCAATGCTAACCTAATAACCTGAACACACACAAAGTCTGGGATCAACTTCCTTTGGAAAACTACAACTAAATTTACATAAATTAGGTTGAACTTTGGGTGAACTGATTCTATTTAAGTTTTCATGCTTCAAGACCAATACTCGAATTGTTGTGCGACAAAGTTTTGTAGATTCTTCATTCTTCTACTTAAATATTCCACTTGAATAGTTTACTGCTGAGACAATGTCATATTGTATGTGAGCTAATATGTGCTACTATGCACAATATATAAAATAAGCATGCTCTAGGACAGAATGATAGTATAGTAGTGGAAACAAAAGAACAGCGTCTCTGGCGATACGTTAACCCCTTCTAACATGCACTTGGAGTGTTGCTTTGGTCAGTGCTATGTTTTTCTTAGCTTTAGTTTAAGCGGATCCTGGTCTTCTGGACTTCAAATTCCTCTTTCCCTTCTCATTTTATTTTCTTGACCTTCTTTTCTACCACGTTGGTTTTACTTTTCCACAAGCCAGTGCTATCTTCTCAAAGCTTAGGTTAAACCATTCCAAACACCTTTTATCACTATTCTCTCTCTCTCTTCTCTTCCTTGTAGATTTCTCTCTTCATAGTCTTTACTCAAAGTTCTTTACAGTTTAGTTATCCTGTTCATGATGCCCTTAACTAGTTTGTACTATTGTCGAAGCTGAGTTTAGTGCCCCTTTCCAAGTAATGATTGTGCTAACATGGAATTGCCAAGTTATCAACAGGGCTACAGCAGTTAAGGCTTTGAAAGACTTAATCAGAAAACAGAATCTGGATTGTGTCCAATTAATAGTAACTATAGCCTTAGAAGATAGAGTGGAAGGGCTTTGAAGAAGGTTGGCTTTGTACAAGTGTATTAGTGGGGGGGGTGGTAGTGGGCTGCGTTGGATGTCTGACGGTCCTTTGAAGGAAGGGAGTGAATGTAAAATTTATTGGTGCAAACCAAAGAGTGTTATCTCTAAAAGTTTGCTCAGATCCAGAGGGCAAAGAATGGTTGCTTATGAATGTCTATGGGTTTCCTTACTTTTGTCAAAGACATGAGTTATGGAGGAGTCTTGACAGCATCCTGGAGTATTTTGATTGGCCATGGGTTGCAATACAATTAAAATGAGTGATTTCATCTTTAGACATGGGGTGATTGATTTGGGCTTTTTAGGATACACATATCTGGAGCAACAAAAGGGAAGGCTTGCCAATTATCAAAGAGAGGGTTCACCAAGCTATCTGTGGTGTTGAATGGTAGTTGTTAGTTCCTAATGTTAGGGGTGATCCACCCACCTGCTGTCTGGTCAGACCTTAGTCCTCTGATGCTAAACTCAAGCATGGAGAATGAGAGACTACTGTGTATATTTGGGCTTGAGGCAATGTGGGCTAGGGAAGAGGAATCAACGGAGGCCATAAAAAAGGCTTGGAAACAGTCTGATGAGAGCCAATAAGATGAAATGGAATGTGGAGAAGCTTGACAGCATTTTTGATCAAAAGACAACAGCTCCTATATTGAAAATTCCAATTCCAAGGATGCCAATGCCAGATAAATTAGAGGAGTATGCTGGATGCAGCAAAATCATCGTTTTAACATGAGAGATTGAAATTTCTTAGCATATTGTCATTATGTTATAATTGTATTATCACCAAGAAGCTAGAGTAAACTTAGCTCTAATATATACCCTACTTAAGGTTTATTGTAAACACAATTCATCACAGTAAAGATGTAGTCATCTAAGTTTTTTTTTGTAGACATAAGCCGTCAAGTTGAACCACGTTAATCTAGCTTGTTCGAAACTACCATTTCATTTTCACAACAAATTGATCACATAGATAAGTTCTTTGTCTCAAGATCGTCTAAAGTACTCAAACCAGACCTGATTCCAAGCCCTCGGGTGCTCTCAAGCCCTGCCAGTAGCCTTGGTGAGCAGTCCCATGAGCCACTAGGATTCTTCACGTGCTGGCACACCCTCATTCACGTGCCCCTATACACATGAACAGTTTAGTCGCTCTGTTTGTGCCATATGTTAGATACATATTGTGCCACTTTAGCATGGGACGTCAACATCAATGCCATGTCATCTACCTTTTTCATTTCCACTTTAGTATCTTACCACGTCAGACCGGCGCAGCTGCTGACTACTGCCTCTGACAACCATCGACTATCGCCAGCTGCTGTTGACCAGCATTGACTGCCGAAACATGTATTTATCGACACTGCATGTTGGTTTTTGTAGGGTCTTTGTCTCCTAGAAGCTTTCCTAGGGCTTTTCTTTGTGCTCTATTGCTTTGGTTGTGTTTAATAGAAGATACAATTAGCAGTATATGCAGGATATGTACTGCTGCCCTGCAAAACAGTAAAACCACCCTCCTCTTTCCCTTTAACTTAGGAGTCCCATCCTATTTGGTTTTTTAGACCACGGCACTGACGCCTACTCTTATGGCATATATGTAACTGGGCTCCTATTGTGTTTAGATGAGAGAGTTCCAATCCGCAACATATAAATTTCAAGAAATATTAGAATTTTCCTGGTGAAAGAGTTTCAAGTAGTCAAGGCAGTAAAGGTTTTTTCTTGTCGTGTCTTTATACGAGAGACAGCTTAGGGTTTACTTGGGAATTGAATTTTCTTGAGAGAGTCTCTGTGCCACTGTTGTAATCTCCCTATTTTCTTAGTGAAACTTTCTTCTCGTTTTTGTTTGTGGATATAGGAATCTTGTTGAACCATGTAAATTTCTATGTTTTTTGTGTGTGCTTGTTGATGTGTTTTTTGTCTTTACTGCTTTTGATTTGAATCTTGGGAGTGTTATTGCACAACAGATAGTATATCAAAATTGATGTTTTTCTTTTGTTAAAAACAATCACGCAATTGCCAACGGACAAATTATATGTTCACCAATTTGATATCATAGGACTGTCTTTCTTTAATGAATATATGATACTTAAGACAAAAATGAAACAACAGTCACGTATCTTTTACCTAAGCCTTATATCTGATTCCACTACTTACGGGCTTACTTATTTGTTATGATGGTGACATTTTTATTGGTCACTGAATTAATTTTTGAACTCTATTGTAGGTCATAGCTGAGAAACTTTCTGAAGAAGAAATCGGCGGTTTGAAAGAGTTGTTCAAAATGCTAGACACAGACAACAGTGGAACAATAACGTTTGATGAACTGAAAGAAGGATTAAAGCGAGTGGGCTCTGAACTTATGGAATCCGAGATCAAGGATCTTATGGATGCAGTAAGAAAAACTCTCCACCATCAATCTAATCTACTGTGGTTTTCTTTGTGGGACAAGTATCTTACTTGTTGGTGTTTGGTAGGCAGATATTGATAACAGTGGAACACTTGACTATGGTGAATTTCTTGCTGCTACACTGCACTTGAATAAGTTGGAGAGAGAGGAGAATTTATTGTCAGCCTTCTCCTTTTTTGACAAGGATGGTAGTGGTTACATAACCATTGATGAGCTTCAACAAGCCTGCAATGAGTTTGGTTTAACCGAAGTCCACCTCGATGAAATAATTAACGAAATTGATCAAGACAATGTAAGTTTGTTCATTTATGTCTAACAATGATGAGAGGTACTGTTATCTGCTCCTCTTTTTTTAAACTGTTTATTTATTCAGAAAAATTATTTTTAGCTTTAATGAGAATTTAATTAGCAAAATTTTGAGTGATTTGAAGACTACATTCACATGTTGCATGGTGCCGATGAGCCTAATGGTTTTATGTTTAGAAGCTGAACTGATACCCATGGACCTATTGTTTTACAAATGGCATCTCTCATGTAAAAATCAAATCTTGAGCTCTCTCTCTTAATTAAACTCATTATCCAAAAACTCTTTGTGTGATCCTATCCTATCATAACTTACTTATGAGCTGGATTGGTACTTTCCATCTTGAAGTTATGAATCTCTTTTTACAGTAATTTATACTAATGAAAGTGTTTTGTTTTGCAGGATGGACAAATAGATTACGGGGAATTTGCTGCAATGATGAGGAAGGGTAATGGAGGGATAGGGAGAAGAACCATGAGAAGCCAATTAAATGTGGGAGATGCCCTGGGACTCACAAACAATGAATGTACCTAATGAACTCACTGATTGCTCACCTTAAGTAATTAATCATTTGCCAATTTAGTCTTTTAGGAACATTCCAATGGAAATAAAACACTGGTTTATAAAAGGTTTTTGGATTGAATGTGGTGTGTCTTTTAACATTGTATATTATATTAGAGAAAACCTTCAGTCAGGTCCTGGGGTAAAGAAGGCATTTTACGCCACCAATGATGTGCCGCCACGTCATATTTCCATTGATCTTACAATATACTCTTGCACACACAAGTATAACTCAATTAAACACAAAATTCTCAAACACCTATCAGACCTGAGAAGCTCCAGTGCCTCTCATCTCCTCCTCTCCTCGTACCACCGGACCTCCACCTCGCCGTTGGAGCTGCCGCACACATCGGTCAAGAGCTAGTGTCACCGCACCGGATTCTCATCAAGGTATCACAAATTTAATGGAATTTTGGGTCCAACTTCCTTCTCATTCTCTCCCATTTTTATTGAGACGTGGGTTTGTGATTTTAAGCTCAAAAGAGAGAGTCTTTAAGGCTTTTCTGATAAACCCATTTGATTTTAAGCACAAGGAAGAAAGAGAAAGTCTTTCTTTGTTGTGGCCGCAAAAGTCTTCGAAGCTTTTGAAACAAGCCCATTAGATTTTTATCAATCTTAAGCTGATTTCCACCTTTTCAATCTTTAAATTTTTTTTTTCTCTTTCTTTATTGTTTCCACAAAATTTTTAAGACATAGGTTTTGTGATTTTAAGCACAAAAAACAAAGTTCTTGAAGCTTTTGCTGCAAACCCACCACCATGTCATTTTTTTTCTTAATCTTCTTTTCCTTAAATGTGATAGTCATTATCATTAATACGTATTCGAAACCCAATGTTTCAGTGTTCTTGCTCTTCAATTTAACACCCAATGTTCCACTATCCTTCATCAAACACATCCCTACAGGACTATCAGCCACTAAAGAACCATCTCTAGCAAGAACTCTTTTAGGAGCTCAAACATTTGACGAGGAGTGGAAAAATGAATTGGGTTTCAAAGCTCAAACCTTGACCGATGGGGAGGAACCGGTGCGACGGTGCTAGCTCTCGACCGATGTGTGCGGTAGCTCCAGCAGTGGGGTGGAGGTCCGGTGGTACAAGGAGATGAGAGGCGTTGGAGCTTCTCACGTCTGATAGATGTTTGAGAATTTTGTGTTTAATTGAAATATACTTGTGTGTGCAAGAGTGTATTGTAAGATCAATGGAAATATGACATGGCGGCACATCATTGTTGGCGTAAAACGCCTTCTTTACGCTAGGACCTGACTGGAGATTTTCTCATTATATTATACTCTTGTTTACTTGGTGAATGTTTGGATAGCGCAAACGTCCAGCGTTTTGTGCATCAGTCTCGTACACTGTTCACGGAACCCACAAACCTCTTTTTTTAGCCAAACTTATGGATGACAATTTCTACCTGACCCGCAAGTACCCGGCCCGGCCTGACCCTAATGGACTGGATTTTACCCAGCTCGATAAGGAATAGGGTCGGGTATGGATTTAAAAAAAAAAAAAAAAAAAAAAAAAACCCGAAGCGGGTTTGGGTCGGGTCCAGGTTTTTGATTAAACCCAGCCCGAAACCCGGACCGGGACTCGGACCTGGACCTAGACTCGGACCCAGACCCGGTTACTGTAATATTACTAAAAACCCCTTATATGCATATATATAGCTAAAACAAACCCTAAGTCCCTAACCCTCATTTCATCTCACGCCTCCCTCGCCCTCACACAAAAGCACACTCATAGTCACGCTCACGCCTCACCTCTTAACCGCCTCCTCTCTCTCTTTCTCAAGATCTCTGCCACCCTTTCTCTCTCTCTCAAGTTCTCACCGCTGGCCACCCTTTCTCTCTCAAGCTCTCAATGTCGGCCACCCTCTCGGCCTTAGACAATTTTGACTGAATCCTAGGAGGGCTTACAAGCATCCCTTCTGCCATATCCACCAGCAAATTCGGCATATTCAATAACGCATCTTCGTCTACAAACTTTTCCTCACTACTTCTACGACATATCGTTTCCTGACAAGTGCTACCCTCCGACGATCTATGCAACCTAGCCTCAGCTGCACACGCCGCCGCGGCGCGTATGTCGCTCGGCGACATCGACGCCGGTATCGGATACGAAAGAATCGAATTCGAGATTTATTGGTTGTGTTTTTTGTTTGTGATTTGTGTTTTTTTTTTTTTTTTAGTAAAAAATTTGTATTAACAGAGAAGAGCCAAAAAAACAAGCTGATTTGTGTTTTTGTTTATGTTTGGGATTGTGATTGTGATTTGTATTTTTTATTTTTTTGATGGTGAAAAATCTATATTAACAAAGAAGTGAAAAAAAAAAAAAAAAAAAAAAAAAAAAAAAAGAGAGAGGAAAAATCTTACACTATGGCATAATGCATATACTTATACTCAAGATCTTACACTATGAAAATCCAGTGTTTGACAAGCTGATTTGGTGTAAGATTTTTTTTTTTCCCCCCCTCTTCATATTTTAAGCTGATTGGGCCTATTTTTGGCATCTGGGCCTTAAAAAAAAATTGATTGTGATTGGGCCATGATTTGGTCTGAGAATTAGGCCCAAATTTGGCCTAGTTGGATGGGCCCGCGGAGCTCAGCGGGGGCAGGTCCGGGCCCCAAAAAAAAAAAAAAAAAACCGTTTAGTAAACGGGCCAGGTTTGGGCCACGGGTCTTGGCCCGCAGGTTGGGTCCAGGTATGGAAAAACCCAGCCCGAACCCGACCCGTTGCCATTCCTAGCCAAACTTTCATTAAAAATGGGTCCCACGACATTATTCACACATTTAAAAATTATTCAGTATTTTTAGTTTTCAGCAATAAGCGGTATCCAAACAGACCCTTAATGTTGACAAGCCACCTTCTTTATTTGAAATTTACCTAGCAAACCAGTTGGGGTGGGCAGGTCTGGGTTTGAACCATTCGGACTTGGGTTAAATTGAGTATGAGTCACATTCGTTTGGACTAAAACATGTTGCTATTCTTATGGCCTAAATTGGTCTTTGATGAGCCATGTTAACTCGGTATGATCTGCATTTTTGTCACGTGTTAAAAAAAAATAATAATAAATTCAAAAATTCAAACTTAAACTTCACCAAACTTCTCAATACTATACCAAAAAAGGTCATTTCTATTTCAACATACAAATGAAATATTTTAGTATCGATTAATATTGGTATAGCATTTCAAGATTAGTCCAATATCGTAGCCCAAATGTTTATAACCCTTTGTCTTTTTTTTACTTTTTTTGTCCATGTATTGACTAAATGTCAATATCAACCACAACGTCTGAAAAACTCTTGATATAGCCAATATTGGCTAGTACAACTCAATATTGTATTGTTACATTTTAGGGGATATTCATATCGATTTTAGTTGCCAATATGATACGGTACACCTCATTTTGCAACCATTAGAAAAATCTAAAGAATGATATCTTTCACTGGAAATAAAGCGTAAATGAAAGCCAACTTGTTGAAAATGATGACAAATCAATTTCAATGCATTTAGTGTACTCATAAAAAGACATTATTGTGAGCCATGTGTATAGATATTCTAATTGTCACAATGGATAGGAGTGCTAGTGGTTTGATGAGCACTCATATTTGCTAAAAGCAATTGAAGGGAAAAAATTGCGAAACAGTCTATTTATTGGAAAAAATTAGGCGCGTGGCATGCGTTCAAAGTTATTTAGTAAGTTGGACTCTTTTTGAAAGTCGAATTTGGCAAACACTATAGTGGCGTTTTCTATAAATGCTGCTATAGGCACTAAAAAAATGCCACTATAGTGTTTGTTTTCTAGTCCAAAGTCGAGTTTGCCAAACTCGACTTTCAAAAAGAATCCAAATTACTAAATAACTTTGAATGCATGCCATGCGCCTAATTTTTTCACAGAAATAGACTGTTTCGCAATTTTTTCCCAATTGAAGCCATAGAAACAAAAGTAACATCAACGATAGCTCGATACACATTTAAGGTCCGTTTGGATATAACTTATTTTGCTAAAACTGAAAATTGAAAACTGAAAACACTGTAGCAAAATAATTTTTAAATGTGTGAATAGTGCCGTGAGACCCATTTTTAATGAAAAAGTTACTGAAAAGTGAAGTTTGTGGGACCTGTGAATAGTACATGGGTGCACTGTTCACGGCTGAAATGTCAAAACATGCGGCTGAAAAAAAAAAAAAAAAAAAAAAAAAAACGCAAACGTGGATCCGCAAACACGGATCCAAACGGATACTTATTGTCAGATGAACTAGTGTGTACATTTTGGCAAATAAGGGTGGGCAACAACATGAGTAAATAGTAATACATCATGCATGCTTGTCTCCCTTTTCATTTTTCATGTTATGTTTTGCGATGTTTTGGGGGCTCACAATCTCGATCATGCCATGCTGATGATGATGATCCATGCGTTATGTGCTTCTAAGATTACCAAATAAATAAAGCTTTCCCTTTGAACAAAAAATAGCTTAAGAATAAATAAAAAAAAGTAAAACAGTGAGGCAGTTTTGACCTACAAGTGTCTTCATGAGAAATTTTTTTTTTTTTTTTTTTGGGTAGAATTTATGAGAAGATTTGGTACCATGAAATTTTAAACATCAAGTCCCTCTAAATCCTTTGTCGGACAAGCGTGTTTAAGCCTTTATCATAAACTTCAATTCTGATTGTTTTTTATTGGACAAAATTGGCCTCTGTCATTTTTGGGCAAAATAAGTAGCATTCTACCCCTTTTTCCAAACTAATTAGGAAAATGTCATTCTTTTGAAACTCAATTTACTCTGAATCGAGTTAAAAAAAATAAAAAATAAAAAATTTAGAGCCCTATAGTGACGTTTTTAAGGACCTATAGTGACGTTTTAATGATCTATAGTGGCATTTTGTAACTCAAGCTCCATGAACTCGAGTTATATGCAATCTTTTTACGTATAACTCGAGTTCATGGAGCTCGAGTTACAAAACGCCACTATAGGTCCTTAAAAACGTCACTATAGGGCTTAACTCGATTTAGAGAAAGTCTAATTTCAAAAGAGGGGTATTTCCCTAATTAGTTTGAAAAATGAGGCAGAATGTTACTTATTTTGCCCGAAAAGGGCAATGGCCAATTTTGTCCCTTTTTTATTTTTATTTATTAAGTTCAATTTGCAATTAAAATCACGTGCTGGCTTCCACAATCGAGGTGAAAAGAATTCCCAATTGCAAATTCGGTTTATTTTACGCTCCTTGCAACTATAATAAATAAAATAGAAAGTGTACACATACACGTGCCTTAATTAAAAAATTGGTATTTACAAAGATTGGGCATAATCATTTCCTTCAAACTTGAAAAGAGATAAATCTCTGTTTGTCCCAGTCCCACCCACCAACTTGCACATGCACCACACATTTTATTAACAAAATAAATTAATACTCCATTTTATTTTTTATTCTAAACTATTAACTGTTCACTGATGCCAACCTAAATGAGTCTGAAATGGACTTGTTAATTTTTATATAAGCAATAGTAGCTAATGGATTATTTAGAGGCTGTTTGGCCACTTTTTTTTGGTCACTCAATTTTCGTCACTCAATTTCCGTCACTCATCACTCATCACTTATCACTCAATACTCATCACTCATCACCCATCACCCATCACTTAATACCCGTTTGGCACATCACTGAAATACAATCACTCAACATTTTTCACACTATTTTGTGGGCCCCAGCTCTGTCACCCACTGCAGCTTTTTTTTTTTCCTTTTTTTTTTTTTTTTTTTCACTGGGAAATTCACCGTTCCCAGTGAAAAAAAAAAAAAAAAAAAAAAGGAAGAAACCCAGGGCGTTGAACCCAGGTGGGAAAAAAAGAAAAAAGAAAGAAAGAAGCAAGAATAGGGACGGTGAACCCATGTGTGAAAAAAAAAAAAAAAAAGAAAAAAAAGGAAGAAACCCAGGGCGTTGAACCCAGGTGGAAAAAAAAAGAAAAAAAAAGAAAAAGAAAGAAGGAAGAACCCAGTGAAACCCAGACCCGTGAAAGACAAAAAGAAAAAAAAAAAAAAGAGAAAAGAAGATAAAGAGGGAGCAAAAATCTGACTGTGGGCCCAGCTATGTGATGTTATTTACAAGTTTGCCATTGAAAACTGAAAACTGAAAACTGAAAACAGTCAAAAGTTGTTTTCAGTTTCCATAACTCATAACTCAAAAAGTAGAGAATTGAGTATTGGAAACAGAGTTATGGAAATAGAGTATTGGTGCAGGCAAACGAGTATTTTGTTATGGGTCCCACCATTTTTGAGAATTGAGTTATGAAAACTGAGAATTGAGTCATGAAAATACCCAATCCAAACAGCCTCTTAAAGTTTTTTTTTTTTTTTTTTGGATACAATGGATTATTTAAAGTCAATCCCCAATAGTTTGATATATTATATTTATATCTATACTATTATTTAAGAGATTTGCTCTGTTTGGATTCCTCATTTTTTTAGTTCAAAAATGCCCTTACACCCCTATGTTTAAGTAGAGACAAAATTAAAGGACAATCCAGTAAAAATGCAACTCTAACTCCCACTAAAACATTACCTAAAAAATAGAGCTACTCTCCTATTAATTTTCAAATTGATTTATTCACTTATAAATTAGATTTTCAAAATAAAAATTAAATATATAAAAAATAAAAAAACACAATTTTTTTTTTCCTACAAAATAGGACCACTAACAAAAAAAAAAAAAAAATGATATGTCTAAAACATTTTTACAACAAATCTTAAGTGGCAGGTTGTTATTGGTTGTTATTGTTGGGGCAAAAAAGTAATTTTAGTGTTAGTTTCAAATTTAAACCAATAACAACTAACCACCTGTGATTTGTTGTAAAAATGTTGTAAAATTATTGTAGACGTAGCATCTCTAAAAAAAAAAAAAAAAAAAAGCACCCACGTTCAGATGTTTCTCAAAAAAAAAAAAAACACTTTCAATTTTTTTGTTTTAAACCACTCTTAATTCTATAACAAAAGTTTCGGATAACTCCCATAAAAATAAAAATAAAAAGTTTAGATAAAAAATAAAAACCACGTTCAAATTTTCCCTAACAAAACCCCACGTTCAATTTAAAAAAAAAAAAAAACCACTTTCAATTCCATGACAAAAGATTCGGATAACTCCCATTAAAAATAAAAAAGTTTCGGATAAAAAATAAAAATCACAGTCAAATTTTCCCTAAAACACCCCACGTTCAAATTTAAAAAAAAAAAAAAAAAAAAACCACTTTCAATTCTATAGCAAAAGTTTCGGATAACTACTTTGCTAAAAAAACTGAAAGTTAAAAAAAATCCAAAAATTTTCAAATACCACGTCCAAACCCAACCCACATTTAGATTCTTAAAAAAAAAAAATGTTATCTTTGACAAGAGTTTCGGATAACTACTCTACTAGAAAAAACTGAAGTTAAAAACAAATCCAAAAAATTTCAGATACCACATCCTAACCCAACCCACGTTCAGCCCTATCAAAAAAAAAAAAAAAAAAAAAACCATGTTATTTTTTACAAGAAGTTTCAGATAACTACGACTAAAATAACTGAAAGAAGTTAAAAATATGTAACACATGTATATATTTTGAAATTGAGATTCTTATTAAAAAAAAAAAAAAAAACCACATCTCTAACAACTACTACTATAAAAAGTGAAGGAAGTTAAAAATAGTTTTGGATTACTACTACTACTATAAAAAGTGAAGTTAAAAATCTACAACACATCTTGGTTAGTGTTCATAGTAAGCCTTTAATGGAGGCTGCTTCGGGATTACATCATTGTACAATTATGAGAGCAGAATTTGAGTTCCAGCTGAGAGGGTTAATTGGTGAGTTGAGTGTTTGGAGGTATGGGTTTTGATTTAGAGATTTTGTGAGTGTGTGTTTGTGTTTTTTGTTTGAACTTTCATTTTGTTGCTGGCTTTGATTTCAAGTATATACATTTTGTTTTTTGTTATGTGTGTCATGTATTACATATTCCAAAATCGAAAATTTCATGTTCCAGAGAAAACGAATTTGTTTGAGATTGAGAAGTTTGGTGATTTTTCTGTGTACAACCTTCAGTTTGTAGACAGCAAAATCTTATTGCTATTAATTTGGCTTACAATGAATACTTACCATTACTTTGGTTTTATAGGCATTTATTAACTTTATAAAACTTAAAGACTTAACTGTTCACAAACACAACTACTGGTATTTCCCAAAAAAAAAAAAAAAAAATTCCTTACATCTACACGTCTATACCCACATTTAAAAACTTAAAAATTAATAATTTGCATAATTATAATTTGGGATTACTATATTTTCCACTCACAAAAATACCTAGGAGTGTGATTAGTATTATGCATTTGTAGGTGAAATAATTTTTCATCACACCCCTAGGTTTTTTTGTGATTGGAAAATGTAGTTGTGGGGGTAAAAGCCCAGCATTGTATATTGGGCCTTGGGCCTTATCTGGGGACATGGCGTGTCCGAGGAGGGGTAAGTAATTAAGAGAAGCCTCAAGTTTGAAACCACACAAAAAGGGAACGGATATGGTCCGAGGAGAAGGTACTTCTCGGATATGGTAAATATTGATCAGTTCTGTATTTCAACAATCTAGGTGACCTTCCAGGAGATTTCCACGAAAAGGATGATCCTCATGCACGTACAAAAGCGATAAGAACCCATAAATATCTAAGGGAAAAGCTGCTATCATCGCATTAAATGCACTGCAACTACTTTTCTAACCGCATTTATGTGGAGAAGACCCCTGAACAGTGAAATATCACCCACTACAACTCACAGAAAGCCAGAGAAGGTGCCTGATGGGACATATACTCAAATGAAGGCTTAGATGATGGACAAGTGTAGGATCAAGATGGGTAGGAAGGAACTATATATTGTGAAAGATCTCCCATGAGAGGGGGATCGGAAAAAATAGAAAATGATTATTGTAGCATTCATAACTGGGTTAATAATCAGTTTTATTGATTTATATCATAACCTGCCTCCTCAGATGAAGGTTTCATTCATTCTTATATGTCTTCCCTGCATGTTCCTCTTTTAAATTCATACTAGCCGTTATTAAAATTCACTAAGGCCCAGCTCTTTATCCCATTCGCTACAAATTTATTGTATTAGGCTCATTAAACCATTACCCAATCCTTCTTTGGACTTGGGCCGAAAATTGTGACCCTATAGTAGTAATTCCAAATTATAATTTATGCAAATTATTAACTTTTTTCAAAAAAAATAAAAGAGCCTCTGAAGGCTAGTTACTATTTAAGAGTCTTCTCCTATTTGGGATCCGAATTTTTTTTTTTTTTTGGGTTAAAAAATGCTCCTACACCCCTATCTTTAAGTAGAGACAAGACTAAATGACAATTCGATAAAAATGCAACTTTAACTCCTACTAAAATATTGCCTAAAAATAGGACCACTCTTTTGTTGAATTTCAAATTGCTTTATCCACTTATATATATATATATATATATATATATATTTTGCATGACTTTATCAGTATAAATTAGATTCTCAAAATAAAAATTATATATATATATAAAAAAAATAAAAACATAGGTTTTTTTTTTTTGGTTACAAAAAAACCTTATCGCACGCGCAAAGCGTGTGTAACGAGGCTTATATATTATTTAAGGTGCTTTATTAGGATCCATTTGCTAGTGAATACCAAACACGTTGTCATAAAGAATTAGGAAAAAGATTGTCCTACACTCCTACTCCAATCATTCACAAATGGAAAACAAAAAAATAAAAAATGTACCCAATGTATATGCTAAAGTCGTCTTACCAAAGGTCACTCTTTTCCTTATATTGACGATTATGCACTTCTTAGGACATGTACATGTGGCCATCAAGTTGAGGATTGTACTATGTCTTTTCTGATGGGGCTGAATGAGACATATGCCTCTGTCAGAGGCCGAATTCTCCTTTTGGAACCTTTGCCTCCTCTTAGCAAAGTGTTTTCTCTTTTACTTCAAGATGAGAAGCAAAGAAAGGTGGGTGCTGGGAAGAAAGCCTTGATTGATGCATCTTCAGCTTTAGCAGCTTTTAGGTCGAAACCTGGGAACATCAAGAATTTTGTTAAATACAAGAATGGCGGACCACAATGTACTCATTGTGGAGCCATGGGACATGTAGTTGATAAATGTTACAAGCTGCATGGTTAACCTCCTGGGTATAAATTCAAGAACAAAGGTGGTCAATCTGGTTAGTCTTTTGCAAATAATGTCATCACTGCTGAAGATCATACTAGTGAACCTGTCACACTCACCAAGATTCAATATCAGCAACTAATTGGTTTGTTGAACTCCCAATGTCATTTTGGCACTCAAGCACCACCAGAGACAGGTTTGGACAATGTTCACCAAGCTGCCACCATCATTACTCAGCCATCATTGGATGTTCAAGCCCAAACCATATCAGGTATCTGTTTCTCCCCTTCCCTTGAACATTCAGTTTTTTCTTCTAGTGTCAACACTTCTCACATTAGTCCATCTGAATGGATTCTTGACAGTGGTGCAACAGACCACATGGTACATTCTATCCACTTCTTTACTTCTATTACCTCATCTGTTCAGATTTCAGTTAGACTTCCTAATGGTGACATGGTTAAAGTCACACACATTGGAACTGTTAAAGTCTCAGCTACTTTAACTCTCGAACATGTCCTTTGTATTCCAAGCTTCACTTTCAATCTTATTTCTATCAGTAAACTGACCCAAAATCCTTCTTGCTGCTGTATTTTCCTTTCTCAATATTGTTTTCTTCAGGACTTACTGCATTGGAAGATGATTGGGCTGGGTAAGAGACATGGAGGACTATACATTTTGCAGTGCACTGATTCTTTCATCTTGCCAACTTCTGTTTCAGAGGTTCTATCCAGATTTTCCTCTTTTCTTTGTAATAAAAGTATCCATAAAAGTGTCAATGTATGTAATCTTGACTCTTCTCATGTTGTTGATACTTCTAGATTGTGGCATTATAGATTGGGTCACCCCTCTTCACAAAGATTAGCTTTGTTGAAGCACATTGTACCTGATTTGGTTTCTTGCAATAATAACAATTCCTTTGACTGTTTTGTTTGTCCATTGGCTAAACAACACAAATTGCCTTTTCCTAAATCCACAAGTATTTCTTCATCTTGTTTTGATTTGATTCATGTTGATATTTGGGGGCCTTATTCCACTTCATCATTAAATGGCTCAAGATATTTTCTTACTTTGGTTGATGATCATAGTAGATGTACTTGGGTTTATTTAATGAAGCTTAAATCTGAAGCTCCTTCCTTGCTTCAAGCTTTCTTTCAAATGATTCTTACCCAATTCAAGGTGTCTATTAAGGTGATTAGGAGTGACAATGGTCCTGAGTTTGGTCTTTCTTCATTCTATGCCTCTAATGGTATTATACATCAGCTTTCTTGTGTTGAAACACATCAACAAAATGTTGTTGTAGAAAGAAAACATCAGCATTTGTTGAATGTTGCTAGGGCCTTAAGATTCCATGCTAATCTACCTTTGAAATTCTGGGGGGATTGTGTTCTTACAGCCACATATCTTATCAACAGACTTCCTAGTCCTCTTCTAGGTAATCTTACTCCTTATCAGAAGCTTTTAGGTCATTCTCCATCTTATCAGCACCTTAGATCCTTTGGTTGTCTTTGCTATGCCTCTACTTTAACTAAGAATAGATCCAAGTTTGATCCTAGGGCAAAGGCATGCATACTTCTTGGATATCCTTTTGGTACCAAAGGTTATAAGTTGTATGATTTGTCCACTAAAACTGTTTTTGTCTCCAGAGATGTCATCTTCAAAGAATCTGTCTTTCCTTTTAAACATTGGTTGCCTAAATCTGTTCCTCTCTCTTTTTCCACTTCTCACAATGTATTTCCATCTCAACCTCCAATTCCAGAACCCACTCCTTCTGTTTCTGCTGAGTTTTCTCTTCCTTTCAATCCTATTGACACTGCTGTACCACCTGATGAATTCCCAGACCTTGTCCATCCTGATTTGGACCCTTCTCCACCTGCTTCTTCTGCTACACTTAACATTACTGGTGTTCCTGTTCCATCACCTGATTTACCTGCTGTTAGGAGGTCCAATAGGTCTCATAAACCTCCCTCATACCTCCATGATTATCACTGTCATTTGGCTTCCACCAACATTCTTAATCATCACTGCAATTTGGTCTCAGCTCCATTCATGCCTTCTCATGATTCCACTGCTAGTCCAGGTATTCTCTACCCACTTTCCTCTACTCTTTCTTATTCTAAGTTGTCTAATGCACATAAAGCCTTTTCTGTTGCATTGTCCATTACCAAAGAACCCACTTCTTATGCTGAAGCCTTACCTGATCCAATGTGGCAAGCTGCCATGAAGGCTGAGATTGATGCTCTTCAAGCTAATAGAACTTGGGTCATGACCAACCTGCCTCCCGGTAAAGTGCCCATTGGGTGCAAGTGGGTCTACAAAATCAAACTTAGAGCTGATGGATCTATAGAAAGGTACAAGGCTAGATTGGTGGCTAAAGGGTTTACTCAAACCGAGGGAATTGACTACTATGAGACTTTCTCTCCTGTGGTAAAGTTTGTGACAGTTAGAACCCTCTTGGCTGTGGCTGCTGTGTATGGTTGGCACTTGTCTCAATTAGATGTCAATAATGCTTTTTTGCATGGTGAGTTAAATGAGGAAGTGTATATGGTTCCCCCTCCTGGATTTGGCAGCAAGGGGGAGGTGTGCAAACTTACTAAGTCCCTTTATGGTTTGAAGCAAGCAAGTAGACAGTGGTTTGCCAAGTTGTCATCCACTCTTTTTGATCATGGTTTTATTCAATCTAAGTCAGACTATTCTGTCTTCACTAAGGTCAGCAAGAGTTCAATTCTCATCTTGCTAGTATATGTGGATGACATCCTAATAGCTAGAAACAATGTGGAGACAGTCAACACCTTCAAGGTTTTTCTAGATGACAAGTTTAAGCTCAAAGATCTTGGTACCTTGAAGTATTTCTTGGGTCTTGAAGTGGCAAGGACTGAAAAAGGAATCAATCTCTGTCAAAGAAAGTTCATTCTAGAGTTACTTTCTGATACAGGTATGCTAGCAAGCAAGCCTGTTAATGTGCCCATGGATCAGTCAGCTAAGTTTAGGAGCTCAATGGGAGAAGGTGTTCCTGATCCATCCTTATATAGAAGAATTATTGGCAAGCTGCTTTATTTGACTCTGACCAGGCCTGATATCTGCTACTCAGTGCATAAATTGAGTCAGTTTATGAGTTCCCCTAAAACTCCACACCTACAAGCAGCCTATAAGGTACTTAAGTATCTCAAGAAGACACCAGGACAGGGTTTATTCCTATCAGCAAGTTCTGAATTGAGACTAAAGGCCTACTGTGATGCTAACTGGGCAGCTTGTCCAGATACAAGAAGGTCAGTCTCAGGCTTTTGTGTCTTTCTTGGTGACTCTCTTATATCCTGGAAATGCAAGAAGCAACAAGTGGTGTCTAGATCCTCTGCAGAATCAGAGTATCGAGCAATGGCTACTGTCACAAGTGAAGTTGTTTGGTTGGTGGCCTTGCTTAAGACTTTTGGTTTAGATCACAATCAGCCTGCCTCTCTGTACTGTGATAGCAAGGCAGCTCTTTATATTGCTGCAAATCCAGTTTTTCATGAACGCACAAAGCACATAGAGGTTGACTGCCACTTTATTCGAAGTAAGCTTCAAGATGGAGTGATCAAGACCTTTCATGTTCCCACTAGACACCAGATTGCTGATTGCTTCACAAAGGCACTTGGATACAAGCAATTCTACTTCCTTTTATCCAAGATGAACCTCATCAACATCTATGGTTCATCTTGAGGGGGAGTATTGAGATATTTAGCTCAGTAATTGTGGATTGTATAGTGTTTTGTATCTGTTACCAATAGTTTGTATATATAGAAGTAAAACTACAACATCATAGCTGTAGCATAGCATAATTAGTCATCAACGACTGTCGTTTATAGTGTACAAAATTAGTTAGTTAGTTACACGTTTACTACACGTGTACATCAGTTGGTTATTCTTTCTGTTTTCAATTTCTGGACTCTGTTCTCACTATATAAAGAACAGAGCATGGTAAGTTTAATATACAGAAATCATTCACACAAGTTTCGTGTTGTTCAATTTCTTTCTCTCTCAATGTATCTACACTTCTCCATTGATGAATTTCGGAGCTTGTAGAAAGTTCAATAATGTGAATGAAAATGAAAAATGCAAAAGTAACCAATGAATTCTCACAACTAGAAGTTAGATATATATAAGATTTTTTTAGAAAAAATTCATGGCCATGCTCTACAAGACTGCCACTCAAACATCCACTAAATGAATTAATTTACACCCATTTTGTTAGGTCATGCCACCCAAGTATAACCCACATCCACCATAAACCTCCAGGCCATCAACGAAGTTTTTCGCCTCTGTTGTTGATGCCTCCAACCACACCAATTTTTATCAAATGAAGGCCCACATTTGTCCGATTTCATTTCCATGTATAATTTCACATGATTTGACCAAATTTTTGAAGTTATAACATGTGATTTTATGGAAACAGAAGTTGTGAATCACCATGGTGATTGTGGCGTTTTTGGGGCCAGCAGTCGGTTTGAGAGTGGTGGTGGTTATGAACATTGGAGTAACTCTGTTACTTCTTCAAAGGTTGTTACAGATGACGGAAAGTAATGGCTATAGGTCTGAATCATTGCACTGTGATTCAATGATCTCTAAGGCTTTGAGTTTGTAGAAACTGGTGGCAGCTATTGAAGGGTAAGTGTCAGACAAATGAAGGTGGCAGTGAAGGAAGTGGCCAACCTACGAAGAGCAAGCAGGGCCAGCTCAACGAATTTGGGGGCTCTAGACGAAAGTTTTAAACCGAGCCTTTTATTATATTTAATTATAAATTCATATATATTTTTTCAATTAAAATTTATTTTTCTTGCTTTTTGAGAGGCAAAATTACTAATTAAATTTTTGCATTCAAGTTCCGCTAACATGACAAACAAGAAATACCAAACAATAAGTAAAGGTAGATATAGTATTTATTTATATGTTGATTAGTTAAACTTGTGATAGCAATAATAATATACAAATTATAAGGACACTTATATTATATTAAGTAAAATAAAAATTTTAAATTATTTAATAGTTTTAAATTAAAATAATTATATACTCAATTATATCTATTGCTTTTAAAAGAAAGTAATTTTAGAATCATACAATTTTATATTTTTTTTGGCACAATTGTGAATTTGAACGCCTATGATTTACATATAGACTCATTATTTTTTCTTTATTAGTTACTCTCTGTCGCATCACAATTACAGTAAAAAAATTATGTGATAAATTGTGATATTAGATTTTTTTTTCTTTTAAAAAAATTTGTAAATATTAATTGAAACTTGAAAGTACTTTTAAGAGTTAAGATATTTGTCACATCACGTTGGGCAAGGTGAAAAAAAGGAATGGCTGAAACTTGTCTACCTTTTCAAGGTAATCATGTGGAGGGGATTTGCAAACACAAATAAAAATAGAATACAAAAACTAAAAGAGAGAGTGGAGACGGACAAATGAAAAGAGAAAGGGGAAAAAGAACAAAGAAGAAGAAGAAGAAGAAGAAGAAACAGCAACAGAAGATTTGGCGTGACCGGAAACAGCAGTAGAAGATGAAGGCGTGACCGGCGACTTGTGTGGGCAACCTGCTGCTTTAAGTACTTGGTGCAGCCCCAGCTTAGTCGTCTTCTTCTTCCCTGTTTATTTTTTTTTTCTTTTGCTTTGTGAGAAACGGGCTTTTTTTTTTTTTCTTTTTTTCTTTCCAGATGAGAAAGCAATATTATATAATATATTATTACTATTGGGGCCTCTTACAAGTTGGGGGGCCTTAGGCGGTGGCCTAAATGGCCTATAGTTTCCGCCGGCACTGAGACCAAGTGTGGAAAAGTCAATTTTCCTCATTTTTATGCTTCAAAAATTCAAAATATAACATGGACCAGATAAAATTGTCCAGTTATATATGTTCATTAGGTTATTATAAGGGAAATTAAACGGAAGGAACTACAAGAGCCTTTCAAAAGCACACGGGATGTGTCAAAAGAATTGAAAGTACAAGGTTTTGATAAAATTTAAGTCAAAATTAGAGGGTTGTAATTGCATCTTACTCCAATTCAAAATTCCATGCAAGTGAACTGCCAAAAACTGTAAAGGACACTTAAAGCTTCCATATATATTATCAGTCTAATGGGAGAATCAATTGAGCACCTCTTGCATGTGACAACGGTTTTACTCATACCATAAGCATGCTCACATCTTACTAGTGACAGGAAGGTACTTCGTATGACGGCCTTAAGCAATAATTTTGCCAGTCTCCTTCTTCCTGAACTCAACACTGACAACACCAATAGCCTACCCAACACGTAAGACCCTAGCTTCAATCTCAATTTCCTCCTGCATTAACAAGAAAGGCTGTTAGCAGGAATACATTAAATATCATGCACAAATGAGTTCCTGCAAGAAAACAAAGGCTATTAATAACGTACTCATGGTCATTCCAGTTCTTTTATTTTTATTTTTCTGATAACAAAAATTGTATAAAATAGTTTACTTAGAGAGAACTAAAATCAAACTCTCAAATTACAATGTTCAAACATGTCTAAAAGAGAAAAACAAGAAGGGGAATGAAAAGCAACACTCCTGAAAGCTCGAATTTGTGTTAAAAACATAAGAGCTTGTTTAGACCCCCAATTAAAAATTACGGTTAGGTTGTTTTTACTCTAACTTATCTAAGTGTGGAAACAAGAGTAAATGAAGCGCAATCAACCGATGTAACTCTAGTGCATAAACATGAACAACAAACAATAAAAATAAAGTACAAGAGTAAGGGAAGAGAGATGTAAATACAAGATAACACGGCGATGTGTTATCGAAAAGGAAACCGAAGAACTCGGCGAAAAACCTCTCCGCCGCCCTCCAAGCGGTAAATCGATCCACTAGACAATAAGTTGGGATATACGAATAGCAAGAGACCCTCCAAGCCTAATCTACCTAATGCACATAAGCCCTCCAAGCTCCTAATCCAACAAGGCTTCTCGGAACCGTATCTTGTCTAGCTTTCCGGATCTCACAATACGCCCGATTACATCTGCCAAGCCTCATCGGCTTCTTTTGGCAAATTCTCAAATCTTCCCAAGCTCCAAAACACTCTCTACACTCTGAATAGGTGTGGGTTGTGTTTGGGTACAAATCTCCTCTCAAGGTATGACAATGGGAGAGGGAAGGAGAAAATGATAGAATAATTTCTCTCTAAAGTGATCGGGTTTTGAGTGAAAAGTAGTTTTGGGTTGAGAGGGTTCGAGAGAGGCAAAGCGAGGGAAATGAGAGTGTTTTTGAAAAATTGTCACATCTACCTTATAAAATTGAAAACACGATTTTCGCGGGTTAGGCAGTCGCGAAATTAGTCGTGAAAAACACCATTGAAGCACAAAAGCTTTCGCAAGAAGCTTTTAGTCGCAAAACAGTCACGAGACAATCGCGATAGCCTCTGTATGAATTGAAAATTTTCTAGTTTTTGCCTAAAAACATTTCGCGAGAAAGGTTTAACTGTGAAATACTCGCGAGACTCTCTGTATGAAATTGGAAAAAAATTTATTTCCCTTAAGCTGTTTTCGCGGGAAGCTCTAAGTCGCGAACTTCTCGCGAAACTGCCTCTGAACCAGTTTTTGAAGAAAAACACAAAAAGCATTTTGAACAAAAACTAAAAGCACGAAAGTATAAAATCACTTTCAAAAACATATAAAACACTCAAAATCTTTTTGGGTTTGATTGGCAAGCACTTGAGCATACACATCACATTTGAACATATACAATCACACAAATGAAATAAGCATTATTTGAACAAAGTCTTATGTGTTGTGGGTGAGTATCAAATGTGGAAAAGTCCTTAGACCAGAGTGAAGTTTCAATGATCAATTCAATCAAGTCATACACAACCGGTACTAAATCAAGTGGACAATCTCAATTATAGAAATGAGCATATATGACCTCCCACAAGAGAATAATTACAAATCTTAGAAGTTTTTCATTTGGCTTCTGCACAAATCATAACATTTTATCTTTTTAAACAATACATCTCATTTTGAGATCGGTACTTGAAATTTTTTATATTTCAATATTGAGAGTTAGCCTTTGGCTTTTTGAGCACCATACATTTCAATTTAAAATGTCGTTTTCCCTTTTTCCTATTCAAATACTAGTATGTGCGATGGCTTTTGCAGCTCATTATTTCTTTTCATTTTGAGATTTACATTTGTTGAGCTCTTTAAGCAAAAACATAAAAATAAAGGTGGGAAGATATATAGGCACAAGTCTATGCAAGTATCAAGACCATCAAGACTATTGACCAATCATTCATGACAAGCTTGAAGATCTATTTACAACAATCACACATAGTTTTCAAGATTTCTCCCACAAAGATATATGTCCAAGCGGTAATCGATCCATTAAACAATCAGTTGGGATACATGGGTTAGCAAGAGACCCTCCAAGCCTAATCTACCCAATGCACCTAAGCCCTCCAAGCTCCTGCTCCAACAAGGCTTCTCGGAACCATGTCGTGTCTAGCTCTCCGGATCCCGCAATACGCCCGATTGCATCTGCCAAAGCCTGGCTTCTTCCAATGCTTCCCAGCAGCACCAAAACCTCACTTGACACTCTGAAAGGGTGTGGTAAGTGTTTGGCCTATTAACCTCTCAATGGTATGGAAATTGAGAGTAGGAGTTAAGGAAAATCCACAAGCAATTGTGTAAAAAATTGTGGGTATAACAATCTCTAACTCTCAAGGTTTGTGGCTACGGTTTTCTCTCTGAAGCACTTCTTAACATATGTGGGTAATGTGGGTATATATAGTGTGGGTACAGAAAGTGTGTATCAGATAGGACAGTCTGGCAAAACAGAATGTTTCACAGGTGTCTCGCGGGAAGGCCTTACCCACGAGCTACTCGCGAAACACAGCTGTCTCCATCCTGTCTGACTCTTCGCATTCTAGTCATGTGCAGGGCACATGCTTCACTTCGAGGGATGCTTAGTCACGAGATACCCGCGAAAACACTTCAGTCTTCAATTTGCCTTGAGTCTTCACACACTCTCTCTCTCTCTCACACAACCATTACAATGAAATCCCACATTAAATACAGGGTACAAAAGATTGAACATAATTACAATCAAATTTGGCACGAAATTAAAGCCAACAAAACACATAGTTATAAATTACAACTTTACAATGTTTGTTTTATTGTTGCATAAATTTAAATTATGAGTGAAACTTTCTTCTTAAATTTTTTTTTCATTCTTTTAAAACATATGAAAAACAGATCTTATTTTTCTGTTATCAAAAACCATTTTTTAGTTCTTAAAAAAACAAATCTGATATTTTTCAAATCAAAAGACTTTATTTCATGTGATAAACACAGATCTGAATTTTCTATCTCCAAAAACCACCTTTTTCTACATCCTACAAAACAGATCTGGTATTTTGACAAATCAAAATCAAATTTTTTTACCAACCAGAACAGATCTAATTCTTTTTCAAAAGAAGAGATTTCATTCATAGATAAACTTATGTGATTCAGTTTTTGTCTCACATGTTCAACATATTATTCATGACATGCATAAAGAGGGTACATAGGTCACAAGAGTCTAGAAGACCAGACTTTTGTCTGGGGGGAATGGGTGCCTAACACCTTCCCATTTCGTAACCTAGCTTCCGGATTTAGGTCTTTGGATAAGTAGATCTAGCCTTGTCTTTATTTTATTTTGGGTAGAATGTAATTAGGTAAAAAAGGCATATAATTATTTGGTAGTTTGTAACTAGGACCCAAAGCCATGTAATTTTTCAATTTTCCAAATATGTAATTTTTTATTCAATCAATGAAGAGAATAATTCAGTAATGTATTTAGTTTTATATATATATATATATAAAGTGGCGACTCCATACCACTTACCCAAAAAGAGAGGTGCCCTAAAAAGCATTCTAAAAATCTCTCTTTTTTGAAAGGCACCCCAATTTTGGCGGTCTCTCACAGTATTGTATCGTGTACAAAAAGTTTTGTATCGTAAGGGCGTATCGTTAGTGCTCATGAATCGTCCGATACATAGGAGCGTATCATATAAATCGTATCGTATTGGTGAATCGTACGATACATGGATATGTGGGTTTAAAATGGGGTTTTTTGTTAAAATTTGTGGTTTTTGATTTAAACAAGTTGTTAGACTTTTTTAACACAAAATTATTGGAAAACTTAATTGAGTCTAATAAAATAGCAAGTCTATGAGTTTTTTTCCTCCCTTCTCTTTCTCCTACAAAATTTAGACTATACTCATAACACTCACTTTCATATGTGCAAATTTATTTTCTATGCTATTAATAATGTATTAAATGAAAATATAATTATCTTTTGTTTTGTTATTATTCTTTTGAGTCTAAAAAGCTAGAATGCCAAGAAAAAAAAATTATTAGAATAAAAAAACCAAAAAAAAAAAAAAAAAAACTAAATGTTGATAATAATGAAGAAAATGTCTATGAAAAAATAATTTTGCAAGATGCTGAACATGATGATAACATTGACTTAGATGGAATTGATTAGCCAAGATGATGAAAAGATATTATTATTTTGATTCATACATCATGTATTACTTCTGAGTTTAATCAATTTGAATGTGCATGTTATAAACATAAGTTAATTTGATTTACTTAGTTAGCTTTGTTAAATTTTATTACAAAAGTAATGATTAAATTGGTCATTAGTTGAATATATTTTGAATTTATAATTAATATACCTTTTATATATGTATATCTATAATTATTTTATAATTTTATTAGGTGTTTGTGTATCTTATGATACACGATTCGATACAAGACACGATACAGAAAAATAAAAAATTTATCCATGATACGATTCACGATTTGACAACTATGGTTTTACCTATGTAGAATCAGAATTCATCCTTATCCCTTTATACAAGGGCATCACGGGCTTTCTATCATATTTAATCATATTGGATTGGGCCTGTTGACCAATTTTTGCTTTCTTTTCTCTTTATTTATTTAATTCTGTTAGGCCTCACTTATTGGGCTCTATTTTATTTCTCCACCTTTGGGCTATTCTAATACCCATTTTACTCCTTAAGAAGGGCCTCCTATTACTCATCTCCCAAAAGGTGCCCGTGGGCCTACTTTGGGCTTTATTCTCTATTCTCAACATTATTATTTCAAGAAGGCCTTCTATTAATCCTCTCCCAAAAGGGGTCCATGAGCCTATCTTGGACTTTATTCTCCATTCTAAAAACATTCTTCATTTTTAAGCCATTGTTTTGGCCCTATTTGTGCATTCTCTTCTCTTTGAGCCTTTGAGAATACAGCCCGATTGCTATCTTTTTGGAAGTTTATAAGGGAATGGAATGAAATGTATTTAAGAAAAGGAAAGGAATGGAAAAGAAATGAATAGAATGAAATTAAGTACCTTTGTTTGGATGTTTTAAAATAAAGGAATGGAAAGAAATGTAAATGAATGGAATGCAAGCCCTCGTTTGGAAGGAAGAAATGGAATGGAATGAAAATGAAATAAAAGAATAATTTTAGATTATTCTTCCCTTCCCTTGTTTGGGAGTTTTAATGAAGGGAATGGAAAGTCCATTTTCTTATTTAAGAGTTTAAGTGAGAGGGAATGAAATGGGTAAAAAGGAACACTTATTCCTCTCTATTCCCTTAAAACCTCAAATTTTCATTTCCCCTAAAATTGGGAAGAATGAGAGGGAATGAAATTAGATTTAATGAATTTTTTACTAAAACTCCCAAAATACCCCTATATATTCAACCTTTTTAAAAAAAAATATGAGTCTAATAGTAATATTGTCATAAAATGATTTTATTTCATTCACTCTCTATAATTCCCAAATAAGATTACTTACATTCCATTCATTTTCATTCTTTATTTAAAAACATCTAATCAAGATTACTTAATTCTATTCCATTCAATTTTTTTCCTTTCCTTTCCTTTCCTTTCCCTTGCTTTAATACATTCCATTCTTTTCCATTCTCTCATGATCATTCCTTTCCATTCCATTCAATTCCCTTATAAACTCCCAAACGAAAGCTAGTAACCTTATTTGAGAGTAATATAGAGGGAAATTAATGGAATCATTTTATGACAATATTACTATTAGACCTCTATTTTAAAATAAGGGATTGAGTATATAGGGGTATTTTGGGAGTTTTAATAAAAAAATTCATTAAATCTAATTTCATTCCCTTCAATTCTTCTCAATTTCGGGGGGAATGAAAATTTGAGATTTTAAGGGAATAGAGTGGATTGAGTGTTCCTTCCTACTTATTTCATCCCTCCCACTTAAACTCTCAAACAAGAAAATGGACCTTCCATTCCTTCTGTTAAAACTCCCAAATAAGAGAATGGGAGAATATTCTAAAATTATTCTCTTTATTCCTTTCCATTTCATTCTATTCTCTCCTCCCAAACGAGGGCTTAGGGTTTCTTGGGCTTTCTCCTCATAGACTCGTGAATACAAATTTGCAAAAACGAGTATAAACATTTATTTGTAACATAATATTAATCCTTTCACGTATCTATGTCAAAACCATTTGTTAATGTAATTATTTATTTCCTTTTCTGTGGGAGCTAGATAATCTTATTACAGACGGCTTAAACAAAATCCCTGAATAATTTAAATCGTTAAAAATGGTGTGTGAAGGAGAAGGGAAACCAGAATTCTATATCATCTTTCAATTTCTTTTCCAAATCATTAAAATAGATACTGCAAAAAAATTTATGAGTGTATTCAAGCTGAATTACTGTTCCTCTTATGTTTACAGGTCCTCGTTGAACTATTGTACCTAGGCCTAATATTTATTGTGGTGGTGACAATTTTATAAGCAAATTGAGCTCTAAATTTCATCGTCGATTGTGTAGGTCATAGCTGAGAGGCTTTCCGAAGAGAAAATAGGTGATTTGAAAAAGCTGTTTAAAACAATAGACAGTAACAACAGTGGAACCATGACATTGGATGAACTAAAGAAACGGCTTTAAAGCAAGTGACTTCTGAACTTCTTGAGTCTGAATGAAATCAAGGATCTTATGGATGCCATAAGAAAAATGTCTCCTTCATCAATATGATCTACTGTAGTTTGTATGCTATGTTTTTCTCCTTGTCATCTGAAATTGACACGGACAAATATTCACCTTTTGGCGTTTGACAGGCAGATTTACAATAAAACCACCAAATAACTTACATTTAAGCGGAGCTCACGTTTTTTGAGTTTTGAGTGATGAAAACTAAGTTATATAACTCAAAACTCATCAAACCAAACAATCTCTAATTCTTGAGAATTTCTAGTTGCCGCTATTCATTTGAATAAACTGGAGACAGAGGAGAATGTATTATCAGCATTCTCCTTTTCTGACGAGGATGGTAGCGGTACATAACCACTGATAAGGAAATGATCAAGAAGATAACATAAGCTTGATCATTTCTTTTTTTAAAGATATAACTAGCATTTGAAATTTATAGCATCCACTCTACATGATTGTTTTATTTATTTATTATTAGACCAAAAAATCAATGAGTTTTATTTTAGCATAGGTAGATTCAAACACATGTTCCTTTCCTCATTCAACAACAAGAAACTTCATCTATTGAGTTAATTGGAACCCACAGTTGTCCATTTATGTTTGACCATCACATTCGTCCCCCATGTGCTTATATTTTCTAATTATTTATTTATTCGTTATTTTTCAAAGAAAAAAATAGCTTTATATCAATTTTAATTGAGCACAATTTTAAGTAATTCAAAGCATCACAGCTGCACAATGCCAACAAGACAACAACCCTAATAACGTTTCAATATAAGGTTAGTAAGGTTGTTTGATTCTATCTGTAGCCAAGTTCATAAGGTGGTTTGATTCGGCAAAGTGCTTTTAACTAAAATAGTTGTGTTTCAGGATGGACAAATAGATTATGGGGAATTTGCTGAAATGATGAGGAAGGGCAATGGAGGAATGGGAAGGAAGGAGAACCAAGAGAAGCAAAATAAACTTGGAGAGGATTTGGGAGTGATGATGGACAATGGATCTAATGGACTGATTGATTGTTCACCTTAATTAAGTAATTAATCATCACTTAATGATTTAACCTTACTATGTCTTCACATGTCCTCGGTGTAGTGTTACATATATTTTGATAATAAGCTCCAACAATATTTAGAATAAAAATCTTATTGGATTTGTTTGCAAGAAAAGTATGCAGGCACAGTACAACATATAACATTATGCAAACGTTTTCTGGAAATATTAACCCCTCTAACTTTGACTAGATTTTAATAGAACCCTTAGACTTTCAATTTTCCTAAACACGCCCCTTATGGTTTTGAGTTCTTTTTAATAGTTTCTTCAATTTAATTTCCATCAGGATGCCTTGAGGAAAATACATAATTGAACACTTTCTATCTTCTACAAGTCAAATCTATGTTTTGTGAAACTAAGATATGACTAAAAATGAAAAATGCTAAAATAAACCAATAAATTCTCACAACTATAGTTAGATAAAAATAAGATTTAAAAAAATAAAAAAAATTCATGGCGATGCTCTGCAAGACTGCCACTCTAACATCGACTATATGAGTAATTTTACACATGTGATGAGACTCACTTTGTTATTTCATGCTCCCCACAATGGAGATCAAAACCTCCATTAGAAGTCAAACCTTGTTTGAGTTGTGGTTTTGAGGATTCTCCTTCTCTGAACATCTCCCAAGAACCAACAGCCCCATCCCATTCCCATCATAATGCTTATTCACCATAATCACACATCTGCCTGTTGGTGGGCTTCAAAGCCACCTAACTCTATACCTTGAAAATTTAACCCACATTCACCATATACCTCCAGGCAATCAACCAAGTTTGTATTCTCTATTGTTGATGCCTCCAATTACACCCATTTTGATCAAATGAAGTCCCACATTTGTTTGATATCATGTATAATTTCACATAATTTGATCAAATTTTTTAATTCACAACATCAGAATTTTATGGCAACAGAAGTTGTGAATCACCATGGTGATTGCGGTGTTTTTGGGATGAGTAGCCCTGTGGCTTCTTCAAAGGTTGTTGCAGATGACAGAAAGTAATGGTTATAGGTTTGAATCATCGCACTGTGATTCAATGATCTTTAAGGCTTTGAGTTTGTGGAAACTGGTGGCAGCATTGAAGGGTAAGAGCAGACAAATAAAGGTGGCAGTAAGGGAAGTGGCCAACCTCACAAGCCACAATAAGCCCTCCACTACGAAGACCAAGTGTGAAAAGTCCAATTTTCTCATTTTTATGTTTCAAAAATTCAAGATATAACATTGAACAGATAAAAGTGTCCAGTTATGTATGGGAAGTTAAATGGAAGGATCTACAAGAGCTTTTCAGAAGCACAAGGGATGTGTTAAAAGACTTGAAAGTTCCAAGGGTCTGAATAATTTTAAGTCAAAATTAGAGGGTTGTAATTGCATCTTACTCCAATTCAATAATTCCATGCAAGTGAACTGCCAAAAACAGGAAAAGGGACATAAAGTTTCCATATCTAACATCAGTCTAATAGGAGAACCAATTGAGCATCTCATGCATGTGACAACTGTTTTACTCATGCTATAGGCATATTCTGTCAATAAATATGAAATATACATTATTTGGTTTACAAAGGAAGACAAGTAAAATATTCAAATGAGCGACAAATTAGAAGCATGTTCACATCTTACTAGCAACAGGAAGGTACTTGGTATGACGGCCCTGAGCAATAATTTTGCCAGTCTCCTTCTTCCTGAACTCAACACTGACAACACCAATAGCCTTCCCAACACGTAAGACCCTAGCTTCTATCTCAATTTCCTCCTGCATTACCAAGAAAAGATGTTAGCATGAATACATTAAATACCATGCATAAATGAGTTGCTGCAAGAAAACCAAGGTTAATAATGTACTCATGGTCATTCCAGTACTAAAGACTAGATCATGCCAGTGTATTGTTTTGGATTTGACAGTGCAAATTATATATGTTTCTTTGCAAATATGTATTACTATACACACAATTTTACTTAAGCTTAATGCTTCCTTCTACCATGTAAATACTGGAGACTTTTGTAGGAGGGGAGCATTATCAACACTGAAAGCATTAAGTTGAAAAAGTAAGAGTAAACAGACTTGACAACTTGGCAATCACTAGTCCAGAATCACTTAAGAGGGAAATTTATTTATAAGAGAAGAAACGTCAGAGAATTAAAGAAATGAATTTCCAGGGATATGTTGTGTCCCTCCAAATTAGGGATGAAACCTTGATTGTTCTTTTGCATCCCAAATTTGCTTAAGAACACCTCTTGCCATAGATTCTTAAGCTTGCTAGGAGATCCCTATAGCTTTTAAGAAACTAAGCTTTCATTTCAAAATCAATATCTTAAACAAGTATATGAAATAAAAGTGATTCAGACAACTTCCAATTTTAATCAATATTAGAGAACAGTTTCCACTTTTACAAATAAAGTCTTCAAATGTCAAGGAAGAAAAATAGAGATAAATAAAGAGAATAGGCAAATGCATGGTAAATCAAGTGTGATGAAGACTTCATTACATACTTCGTTAGGAAAAGATGCAAACTAAACTGAAAATAATTAGACTACTATTAATACAAATAAGCATAAGATACATTTAGGGCTATAAATGATCTAAGCCGTTATTGAACAACTTAGGCTTGACTCATGGAAAAAGCTTGTTTATGTTCATATATTTCACAAATGAGCCAATCTCAAGTCCAAGTTTAGGTTCAACTTTTCTACTAGCCAAGCCCAAACATAATAATGTGTTTGTGAAGAAGCTTGTGAATATGAGGCTCGATTTAAATATGTATAATACTATATGTTTATATGTATACATATATAAAATAGACTTAGATAAACTTAATATTAGATTGTGTAAGATTGTAAATAAACTCCTAAGATATCAAATTAGTATGTGTAAGTTATTGATAATCTAATAGCTCATTTCATAGTAAAAATTATATACAATTGTTAACAATACAAGGTTGGTAAATCTAATTTTTACAAGTTTAAAAAATGAAACAAATAATTTACTTATTAAAAATTAGTATAGATTTGTGAAGGGATAAAAAAATTTCGCAATGGTGTTTACTATATATGGGAAAAGAATAAGTTAATCAAGTAGCTCATGAACTAGCTACTTGAACATGTAATTTAGCTAGTTGATAAAGTCAAGCTTAGCTCATGTTTGAAATAAAATTAAATGAACAGTCCTGAACTCTTACTACTCCGATCAGGACGTTTATAGCCCTAGATACATTGAGGAAAAAATGGCAAACATTCAACCTAATCAACAACCAGTTTTTCTAATAAATACCCAATTGAACTTATAAAGGTTTATAAAAAAAAAAAAACAAAGTAGAATAGCAGAGAAGGAATTTGAATCGTTGATATCTCCATTGAAAACAAGTGTCAACCAATTGAGATACAAGGCTCTTTGAGACAAGTAGAATAATTAAAGACAAGAGATTTACAAGAACTAGAGTAGGAGATATACTCACATCAGCATAAGCAGCATCCAAGTATGAAACATTAATCTCCACCGAAACTCCGGTAGCTGGAGCTCCAACACTGAATATCACAGCTGAACCAACCAAGTCCACCAGCGTTGCCGTCGCTCCACCATGTAAAAAATTACCAGCGTTCTTCACAACAACATAGTCACCAAAACAAGAATACCCATTATCAGAAACAGTTTTCTCATAAATAAATAAATAAAATTTATGCCACCCACATAAAGATTAAAGAATACATATAATTGGGTTAGAATAGACCCTCCATTTTCTGCTATTGTTCCCAAATTTTTTCAGCAATCAATGGTCTAATTTTGAATAATTTTTCACAAACAGAAACTAAGGTTGTATTTGTTTTGTCATACAATGAAATGGGTCGGCGTTGAATTACTCAATAACTAGAGAATGTGAATGCCATAAAGAGAGAGATAGAGAAATGGGTTTTAAGAAGAAGAGTATGAACCAGTAAACGCTGTGGGACTTTGAAGGTACAGATGAGACGACCAGGTTCAATGAGATCGACACGAAGGTCTTGCATGATGAAGCGTTCAAAGAACCTGAGAGGCAATCCATTGATCGTGGATGCGTTCTTGTCTTCATCCTCACCTCCTCTTTTCTCCAAGTATCTCCTCACCGATTCCAAATCCATTTTCCTTCAACTTTTTTGATTCAATCAATTCCAATTCGCTGGACTAATAAACTTGCTATTTTGATTTCCCTGATCAAACCAAAATCTTCCACGTCAGTATTTGTCTATATGCACCAGAAATGTGTCTACAATTTTCTCACCGCAATAAGTTTAGCAAAAAAATTTCTCACCAATAAATAATAAAAATTTAATGACTACAATATTTGCACTACATTTCTTACCCGACAAGTTGTTATCGGTTATTATAAGTGGTTAAAAAAATAATTTAAATGATAATTTAAATTAGAACAAATAATAATTTATTATCTAAAATATATTATAAAAATATTGTGAATATAGCATTTATCATAAATAATTCTTCAAGTTGATTTGTGCACTTTTTTGATTGGCCTCTCTATCATCATAGACCTGTCTGTTTTGTTTTGACACCAATCATGCTATATACATGATGATTTTTACAACAATTTTTTTTCCAATGTTTTTATTAATTTTCATATAAGCCCATTACTGACATCACTTTATCACCTACCACTCACCATTTTCTATCCTTTTTTTTTTTTGAAAAATTTCTATCTTTTTTATTTTAATATACTAAAATTATTATCATTGTAGACTTATTTATTCTTTTAGCATTTGGACCAACATAACGGCTGGAGGGATAAAAATAAGCATGCAAGAAGTATTGGCCACCCTTTAATAAACAATAAAGGGACAGCTATTTGCAGTGGATTGACTCTTGTAATCCACAAATGCTAGACAAGTATTGTAAATTGTAAAGAAGAGAATAAGTAGTCATTATTATTATTCTTTGGTATTTTAACATCTATTGTACTAGAATGACATTTGCCTACAGGTTGTATCATTGGTAGATAGTCATTTTCTAAACAAGGACATGTATTGTTCTTACCATTTTATTCTTAGAGCATTCATATCAGTCTTCTCAGTTTTTTAGCTAAACTAATGTAAAAAACTCTAATTTGTCTATTTTAACCATCCATGTTTTTTATGTACAAAAATCAAACTCAATACTCTATATTACTTATTTCATTTAAATATTTTCTCTCTCCTCTCTCCTTTCCCTCCTCTCAATATATACAACTGCCACAATACCACAACCAGCCACCACTGAACCAATTAGTCAGCCACAATCGCACCACAACCAGCCACCACCAAACCAATCAGTTAGCCACCACCACACCACAACTAATCACCACCGCACCACAGCCAGCAACCACTTCCACAAAACCCAAAAACATGATGCAATCAACCCATCTCAACCACCACAACACAACCGTAGTTGCAATCAACCCCTCTATGGAATGATTGAAATGTGATTATTTTATTCAAGTGGATCAAATATATAGTTAACTGGATATGCAAATGCATGTCATTTTTTTTTATCCAAACAATGACTAGTCAAAAACAAAATATTTGTTTACTTATGGTAATACTGCTATTTCATGGAGATTTTCCAAGTAAACAATATCCACTACTTCTTCAAATCACTCAAAGAATATTGCAATAAACGAGTTGTGATGCATTTAGTTAAGATCAGTAATTCAACATATTTAAGAAAAAAGTGGATTATCCTTAATCAAAGATAACCTGCAAAATTGTACGAAAACAATGCTACTTATACCACAAAATTAGAAGAGGCTACATAGTGACAAAACTAAGTACATTTCACCAAAATTCTTTTACGCATATAAGCATCAAACCTTTGGGTACTTATGAAATGGAAGTATATGTGCTTATTGTACTCTTTATCTTTTGTTAAAGTTTACTTCTTCTTCTTTTTTTTCCTCATAAGTTGCAATGTTTTAATAATATAAGGCATTCAAAGAGACACAAGAATGTACTCTTTTTCTTTCGCCACTAGTTTCTTCATTAGATTTTTCCTTGGTATGGATTACCAAGACATGTTCTTAGTAAATGGCCATTTAAAAGGAAGTGTTATGAGTCATGTATGGCAATTATTTATTTTTTATACTACATTTTATGCCATTTCTCACAAGATCCAACCTAATTTATGTGTGTGAAAAGAGTTTTTATTATTATTATTTTTTTTGCTAAATAAAAACGGGGTTGGTGTGGACTCATCAACCCCATGCCACGTTACGGTAATGGGTAATATCACGTATACTATTGGGGCCTTGTTGAGGCTATTGCTCAAACCGCTCACCAAGTGAAACAATTTGAGGACTCCTGCCATCAAGCCCCACCCTCACAGTGGTCACTTGAAGAAAAGAGTAACTATCACTGTGCGCACCAAAAACCCTTCCTGTAATCGTGTTTGGGCCCCCAATTAATTTATACGTGGGAAGTATCTCGATACTACAGGTTGGACCTTTTAACTTAGCCTAGATCGCCCCAACCAACTCTCACTCCCAATACCCTTTCCTTGATTCTCCATGTTCCCCTATGTTTCCCAGTGTTTCACTATCAGTCTCTCCCTTTCCCAGTTTTTCCAACCCCCAGATTTGTGTGCTTCAGTCCCTTATATAGCCTCCTCTTAGTGGGGTAGAAACGATTACCTTTCGCTGGTTTCCATGCAATCCCACTTTCACCTCTAATCCCCAAAACAGTCATATCCTCTGAACATTCTCTCGAAAATTGTTCTAGACGCCAAATAGTGTTCGACAGCGGATTTCCCAAAGGCATTAACTATGATTGGCTACTGACTTAAACCAGCCCCGTCCACTTGTTGAATTCTCTTGATCATCGGTTTGCACTGGTCCTGACGTGGTACATTTCCCGATTGCTATAACTAGACCTTAGCACATCCACCAGTGAATAGGTCTTGGCCCAACGACAGTGGGCCTCGGCTACCCAAACCGCCCTGGGTCACCTAGGCCGTTCTGGGTCACTTGGTCCCGACCCCCTACAATAACCCCCCCCCCCCACTATCCTATTTTCGCGAAGTGGAGATTGGATCGAGCTTTTCCTACTCGGTGGTCAGGGGTCTTTCCTTTCTTTTGCAAAAGAAATGATGGTTACGCCTCGGGAAGACCAACGGTTGATTAATTAATGTAACGGACAAGACAGCTTGCTTCTTTTATGCATGTGGCAAAGTCTAAGGCATCGGACGGTCCAGATGGTCTGATGTTTTGCTTATCGAGGCATGCATGAAGAGACATGATGGTACGCATTAATTGGTTTTGAACAGTTACAATTAATGACCCTTATTCTTATAAATACCCCCCCCCCCTAATTCACGTTTTTGTTTTCTTTAGTTTCTTCTAAGTTCAGAATATAGCCTTTCTCTTGTTCTCGAGCCCTTAATCTCCCTCCAAGACCATCCTTCTCTCCAAGAAGTCACTCAATAAGTCTTCTTCCCTCTAACTATCTCCGCATAACTTAGTTAGGCTCAAAGAAATGGATTTTTCTTACCTTTTGAAAACTAGAGCAGACATAGAGTCCTTCAGAGATAGGTTCAACATCCCTCTTGATGTTGACATATCGTATTGTCACGAGGGAGATATAGAAGGCTAGAGGCTCCCCCATGTAGTATTTTTCCCTTTAATGTCCATACTAGAGGGTGGGGTTAGGTTTCCAGTAGATCCCTTGTTACTTAGGACCCTTAGCTTTTACAAACTTAGCCCCGACCAGTGTTTGCCTAATTTTTATAGGGTAGTTAACTGTGTGGGGCATCTTAACCGATTGTATGGCCTCAGCCTTATCCACCATGACATTAATTTCCCATACGCCATTTAGGGGAGTCTGAAGCATGGGTATTACCTTCAAACTCGAAACACAATGGTTAGGTTGATATCCTGCCTCCTCGACTCCAATAGGAACTCGGCGGGTGAGTATGTGAGAGTGAGCGGGAATTGGCTGAATGGCGAGTTGACCTGCCCGACCTCTCCTTGCCAGATAGGTTGGTATTTTCTTTTCCTGACTCTTTGACATACCCAAGTTGTGCTCCCCCACCCCTTCTCTCCTTTGGCTGCATTATTATTTCATGTATACATGTATTATTATTTATTATTTATTTTTAGTTTCTCATTAACTCGTACCCTATCTCTGACTACAGTTTCAAGAAATTTCAACCGGATGTAAACTTAGTACGAGTTTGGGAGCTTAACTTCATTCTCTGCTCAGAAATATTCGTGCACTACGACAGGTAGTTAAGAGCTTCCCACTTGATCCTGGGCTGCGTACCTTCCTACATAAGCTACCAAGACTCGTTGAGCGCTTTAACAGTGAGCAGCTCACTTTTGTCGTACCCTGACGTTCGAATGCCCAGATTCCTACTGCAAGGACTTACTTCTGGTGAAGCGAGACACTTAGGTCCCTGATTGGTCAGATATAATTCTCTTGAACCCATACAAGACGGTTCAGGAGATACCATTTTTCAAGGTTGGGCAGTACACATTCCAGTGGAAGCCCCCATTTTAGGAGACCCTACAAAGGAAGGTCCTGCCGCTGAGGATCCAGTTGCTGAGGATCCAATTACCGAGGAGCCTATTCCCAAAGAGCCCGTTCTACCTAACTTGACAGTAGAGATGGTCCAGAAACGCTCCATGGCTTTGGATTGCTGGTTTCCAGCTGCACAACCCATAGGAGGTTAAGCTACCGCTCAGCCCACTCCCCAACAAACTACACCTTCTACTTCCCAACAGCGAAGGAAGCGGCAAAAAGGTGCCAATGGTGCTGTAACCGAGAGCATCACTCCCCCTGCCGCCCAGCTCCCCCCCCCCCCCCCCAGCCTCTAGTCAGGCAACCATTCAACTGACCGGCAAAACCCCCCAAGAGACACAGCCCGTGAGCCAACCGGTCATAATTAGTTCTCAAGTGGCCGCTGCCTCCTCGAGCTCTACTGCTAGGTGGGAGTGCTCCTTTCACCTGGGGAACAAGGTTTTGCCCTCCAATTTATACGTTCGAATGTGGAGTAACGGCTTAGGGGGGCAGGTGTCCAACATCCTCGAGAAGGCCTTACTACTGCCTGCCGACCTAGAGCACTACTCTAGTTGCAAGGATGATGACCTCATCCTTAAACTGAAGTGGCATAATATAGCGATAAGCTTTTATTTGTTCGAACCTTTACTGTTTGGTCGGTTCAGCTCGTTTTATTATCTTTGCATATATCTTCGTTTATAAGTGTTAGCCATTGGGCTAAACTGAGCCTGTCTTGTTTTGTCGTTGTCTCAATTGACCCATGTGGTGAAGGGTCGGCTAAGGGGTGCGATGGAGGAGGCTGACAAAGAGAAGTTCCTTAAGCAGGTTGCCGAGGTAAGCCTGTAGGAGAAAATGCTAGGGCTAAATGTAATGAAGCGTTGAGCAACTACTGCGGAAAAGGCACTAGAGCTGTCTGAGCAGAAAGCCAGTGATCTTCAAGGGAAGGTCGGAGAGATTGAGGTCAAGCTTGCAAAGACAGCCAGCCTCCTCTTTGCTCGGGACAAGGAGCTCGCCGACCTAAAGGGTATAGGGAAGGCTCGAAAGCAGACCTATTATAACAAAGGTTTTAGGGATGCTGAAAACTAAGCTGGTCCCATGGTCTTTCAGGCTCAAAAGTTCAAGGTTCATGGAGGGATGGATGGCTGCGATTAATGCTGTCGGTCTCCATGAGAATTCCCCTTTCAAGAGTGCTAACCAAGTCCCGCTACCCGAGGACCCCAAGATCGAGAAACAGGCTCCAGAGCAGGGTGAGGATAACAGCGACGAAGATAAGGGTACGAATAGCCCGGAGACTAGGGAGCTATCACAGCAAATTGACTCCCATGTAGTGGTGCTCGATGATGACAACCCGAGAACCGCTACTAGATCAACCCTGGACGCTGCTCAACCTGTCCTCAGCTCTAATCCTCCACCCACTAATCCTCCAACCAGCCACGATGCACCCATAATAACCCCCACAATTCCCGAGAACCCGAGCACTTAGATTATGTTGCTTTTAGTATTTGTATGATTTTTCTTCCCCCTTTTTTTTGTCATACTTTGGTTAATACTCTATGTACTTGACTGACTAAATTAATACCTGTGTATTGAATCTATTTAAGTTTGTCTGAGACTAATGGCTTTAAGTTTTCTTTACTTCATCTTTCATCTTTCTTTATCATATCCTGATGGTATGAAATGTGTTAACACCTACGATTTACTTTCCTGAAGTGTTAATCGTTCAGTAACATCACCGGTATTTTGATGTTAATGCTAGAATTTGCTTAAGTGTTAATGTTCAGTAACGCAATAAATAATTTGATGTCAATGGCTCGTTTCTCTTAAGTGTCGCCATTCGGTAATATAGAAAATGCATTTTACATTCCCCGACCAAGCAGCGGACTTGCCATAGATTTTTCTTATTGAAGACTTAAGCTAAAAACTAGTCCTTCATCTCGGTGACAGGTTCATTTCGGTTGTTTAGTGATCAAAGACCAAGTTTATACCATGATCAATTTCGTGAACTTGGAAAATTTATCGAAGTTTCCACCGCTATAAAAACTTGTTATAGTTTCCACCTAGTCGGTGATCGGAGCAAATCAAGGCCCGGTTTCTGTCCTTAGATAAATTTTAATAAGGTTTACATATGGTCGATGACCGGAGTTAGGCCGAGGCCATGCTTCTATCCTTAGAGAAATTTTAATAAAGTTTACACATGGTCGGTGACCAGGGTCAAGCCGAGGCCATGCTTCTGTCTTTAGAGAAAATTTTAGTAAATGGTAAGCAATAATATGTAAAACAACATCAGTCCTGAACTCTTCATTTAAGATTTATTTACAAAATGGGATGTACCTTACAACTTCCTCACTTTTACTTAAGGGTAATACTTTTTGAGATTAAAAACGTTCCATGGTCGGGGTAGAGACCGTTCTTCCATGTCTTCCAAGTAATAAGCCCTCATCCCTGCTATGGCTATCACCCGATAAGGTCCCTCCCAATTTGGGGCGAGCTTTCCTACACTCTAGTCCTTTATGCTCCCCACGGCCTTTCGCAAAACTAAGTCACCCAGCATAAACTCTCTGGACTTCACTCCTATGTTATATCCCTTAGCCAGCTTTTGTTGATAATCAGCAAGCCGAACGGTCACCATGTCTCATTTTTCTTCCAATGAATCCAGCATCCCAACCAATCGAGCGTTATTATCACCTTGATTGTAGTTATCAACTCTCATGCTCAACAAGCTAATCTTGATCGATATCATAGCCTCTACTCCGTACGTCATAGAGAACGGAGTTTCACCCATTAACCTCCTTGATGTAGTTCGGTATGCCCACAGAACGTTCAGTAACTCCTTGGCCCAGTTTCCCTTTTCTCCTTCCAACCTCTTTTTCAAGCCATTTACTATTAACTTGTTCCTTGCTTTCGCTTGTCCATTGCTCTGAGGGCAAGCTGGTGAAGAATACCGGTTAACTATCCCCAAATTGCAACAATACTCCCGAAAGGCTTTACTATCAAATTGTAATCCATTATCCGAAATAAGTACCCGAGGCACCCCAAACCTCATGACAATGTTCTTTCAAACAAATTTCTTCACGTCTACATCTCGGATATTTGCTAAAGCTTCTGCCTCCACCCTCTTCGTGAAAAATCAGTAGCAACCAGTACAAACCTCCTATTCTCGGTAGCTCGAAGGAATGTCCCTATTATATCTAAACCCCATTGTGCAAAAGGCCAAGGACTAGTGACTGGGTTCAGATTCCCTCCCGGCTAGTGAATGATCGAGCCATGTTTTTGACATCGGTCACACCTTTTGACATAATCCACTATGTCTTTTTGCATGCTTGGCCACCAAAAACCCTGTGTCATAGTTCGGTGAGCTAAAGACCTCCCTCATGAATGCCCTTCACATATTCCTTCATGCAACTCAGCTAAAAGCTTGATAACTTTGTCTAGATGAAGACAAAGTAGATAAGGTCCTCCGAACGAGTGCCAATACAACCTATTGCCTTCAGACAGCCAGAAATAGGATGACATTCTCCTTATCTTCTCTGACTCTTTGAATCGTTGGGTTAGGATCCACTGGATAGAAAGGATATGTAGGGATCCATCCAGCTCGGGCCCAACACCGAGGCCGATGCAACCAATATGGGTTGTTCTATGCTCGGCTGTTCTAGCAATTCCACTAAGATCATTCGGGGCACACATTGGTATGATGGCGAGGCTAAGGTTGCCAAAGGATAGGCATGACTATTTTGAATCCTCGATATTCTGACCACACTCACTTTCTAAAAAACTGCCCGCAAAGCTTTAAACGATTTTAAGTACTGCTGCATACAGGAGTCCCTTGCCTCAAAGCTCCCCTCTACTTGACTCACCACCAAATTTGAGTCTGAGAATATCTCCACCTCTTCTGCCCCAATCTGCTGGGCCGCCTTGAGGCCGAAAATGAGGGCTTCATACTCGGCCTCGTTATTGGAGGCACGGAAACCCAACCTCAGTGACTTTTCCAATTGAACTCCTTCAGGGGATATCATTATGATCCCGACTCCTTATCCTTTTGTATTAGATGCCCCATCCACATATATGCACCACCTCCTGGCCATGACCTGGCATACCCTAACAAGGATCTTTGACTTAGGGGTGAACTTAGTGACAAAATTTGCTAGCACCTGACCCTTTATAGCGCTCCGAGGTTTATACCGTATATCAAACATTCCCAGCCTGATTCCCCACTTAGCTATCCTTCTAGTAAAATCCGACCTCCTTAAAAGAGACTAAAGGGAGTGCTCAGTAAGAACCCATACCGTATGTACTTGGAAATAATGCGACAGCTTCCTTGTAGCATGCACAAGAGCTAACGCCACTTTTTCTAGCAACAAATACCTAGTTTCAGTGTCCACCAACATTTTACTAAGGTAATATACTGGCCTCTGAATCCCCTCCTAATGTCTTAACAAAACCAAGCTCACGACGTGGTCAAAAACTGCTAGGTACATGTACCGATCTTCCTCGGGGTCTGGTCGAGACAAGACAGGAGGACTCGTCAAATAAGACTTCAAGTCTTTGAACGCTGCATCACATTCCTCCGTCCACTAAAAGCCCTTCCACTTCTTCAATAGCTAACAGAAGGGTCTGCACCTGTCCACTGATCTTAAAACGAATCTATTCAAAGCAGCAACCATCCCCATAAGCTTCTGCACTTCCTTCGGATTAGTGGGGGGGTTTGAGCTGTTGAATGGTCTTAATTTGGCCGGGGTTGACTTCTATTCCCCGCGTAGTTATCATATAACCCTGAAACTTTCTTAACCCCACGCCGAAAGCGCATTTGTCTGCATTGAGGCGTAACTTATGTTGTCTCAATATTTCGAACACTTCCACCAAGTTAGGGACATGCTTCACCTCTCTTTTGCTCTTCACAACCATGTCATCAATATAGACTTCCACTGTTTTGCTGATCTGGCCTTGGAACATTCTGGTCATCATTCGCTGGTACGTTGCCCCTACATTCTTCAATCCGAAAGGCATCACCATATAATGATAGTTACCCTCGGGAGATATAAAGGAAGTTTTTTCTTGATCCTCGGTTGCTAGAGGGATCTAATGGTAGCCCTGAAAAGCATTTAGGAAACTCATCCTTTAGTGCCCAACCATAGCATCCACCAATTGATCTATTTTCGGTATAGGGAACGGGTCCTTTAGGCATGCTCGATTAAGATCAGTAAAATCAACACAAACCCTCCACTTACTGTTCTTCTTTATAACCACAACTATATTGGACAACCACTCGGGAAAGAAAACCTCTTTGATAGCCCCCATTTGCTTCAACTTCTTCACTTCCTCTTTTACTGCTTCCACATGAGGTTTTGCCGATTTCCTGGGTTTCTGCTTCTTCGGTGTGACTGAAGGATTAACATTCAACCGATGCATAATAAAGGTCGACTCCACCCTGGGCACTTCGTATGGGCTCTAGGCAAAGACGTCCAATTCTGCACCAACACTAAGAGGATTTCTACCTGATCTTCCAATTGCATATTTTTTTCCTACCCTAAAGTACCTATCAGTGTAAGGTAAAATTTGTACCCGAACTAATTCCTCCGCACTGTCTACCCCTGAGTACTCTTGGCATCTTGTAATTGCTATAATTGTTCGGTTCCAACCTAATCCTTTTGCTTGTTCTCATGATTTATGGCAATTACGAGGCACTGTCTTGTTGCCTTCTGGTCGACACACACCACTGCCATCCCATTCTCAAACGGGAATTAGATCTTCTAATGCAACGTAGAAGGTACTGCCCCCCATAACATGAATCCAGGGCTGCCCTAAGATCGTAGTATACAGTGAGAAAGCATTAACAACAATAAAGTTCACTTCAACCTCTTTTCCTTCGGTCACTACAGGGAGTTTTATTTGTCCCTCGGGTATTACCACTTTCTTGTCAAACCCAACCAAAAGGGTGTCATATTTACTTAAATCCTCCGGTCTCAACCCCAACCCCTTGTAAAGGTCGAGGTACATGATCTCCGCCCCACTACCTTGGTCCACTAACATTCTCTTAACGAAGAATCCCCCAATCCTCGAGGTCACCACCAAAGCGTCGTCATGTGGCTGAAATGTTCCCTTTAAGTCTTCTTTGCTGAACATGATCGAGACCGAGGTTTTTCTGGGCTCCTTCTCTGGTCGGCTCATAATGTCTACCTCTGGTGGGGTCACAACATTTAGCACGCCCTTTCGATGACTCATGCTAACTCCTTTAGAGACCGCGTGAACGACCTCAATGATTCCAAGGGGTGGTGGAAGCATGTTGGTGGCCTGACTCCCCAAGCTTTGGCCCGTATTCACCCCTTCTTGACCGACCAAAAATTCCTTGAGATGCCCCACTTTCACCAGCTGCTCAAAGTGTGACCTTTTTCTCTATGATATGTGTAATATAAACTTTAATTTCTCCTCTCAGGATCCCCGCCCATCTTGTCCAGCCATCGGAAATAAGGCTCATTCTTGATACGTTCGAGAATCTTATAGACAAGTTCTTTGAATGTCCATTAACCCCCTTGGCACGTTGCGCTGAACCCTCCCCGGTGGTTCTCGACTCCCTCCTAGTACTCTGCTGGAGCTTCTCTAGGCGATACTCCTTGCGATATTGTGATGGGGTTAGGGCTTTGCCTTTGCCCTACAATTGGTCGTCTTCCAGTCTCTTATACTCCTCAATCCTTCTCATCAACTGATGCATGTCTTCGGGAGGTCGCATGGTTAGCGAATCTCTCAACGTTGACTCCTTGGGGAGACCCATTCGGAAGGTGCTGGCTGCTACTTGCTTATTTCCCCCTCCTATCTCATTATATAACTCCCAGTACCTGTTCATATAAGACTGAAAGGTTTCACCACTCCTCATCCTCATGGATAACAAAGAACCTATTGGCTAAGGAACTTTATTGCATGTTATAAATCGGGCTCCAAACGATTGCATTAATTCCCCAAAGTTTTAGATAGACCCCTTCCTCAGACCGTTAAACCACCTCATTGCTTTCGGCCCGAGGCTGGACGGGAACACCTTACACATCAACCAATCATTATGAGAACAAAGCGACATCATTTGTATATAGTGACTCACATGCTCCACCAGGTCGGTTTTTCCATCATAGATGGTGAACGAAGGCTGCGTGAACCGTCTCGGCATTTCCATACACTCAATCTCATTGAAGAATGGTGATCAGGGAGACTCGTGATAACGTTCCATAGTTTCACGGAATCTGTCTCTTAACCAACGCAAGCGACTACCTTGATGACTCCCCGACAATGTAGTTGGGATCATCAAACGAATCCTCCTGATCTCTTCGATGGTGTCGGCCTCTTAGCTCAATTTCTAGATCATTAACCTGCTTCCATAGATTCTCCAGTTCCCGCACTCGGTCGCGGCAACGAGATCGCTCGGGAACATAAGATACAGTTCTTTCACCCTGTGAAAACCCCTCATCAGAGTCTACCCATGTCTCGTGCCCATCTTGCATATGTTGCTGCACCCTTTTACGCTCCTTTTCTAGCCTCCTACGGCCCCTTGATGAGGCTCTTGAGTCATTTCCTCTACCAGAACCTTCTTCGACAAGCGGTCCCTCCACAGTCGGACAGTATTAGACTAGTTCAAAGCCTTAAAAATGAGTAGGATCCTTATAGATGGCGCCAAATGTGAGCACCAGAAACCCTTCCTGTAATTGTGTTTAGGCCCCCAATTAATTTATACATGGGAGATATCTCGATCCTATAAGTTGGGCCTTTTAACTTAGCTTAGATCGCCCCAACCAACTCTCACTCCCAATACCCTCTCATTTATTCTCCCTGTTCCCCTGTGTTTCCCAGTGTTTCACTCTCAGTCTCTCCCTTTCCCAGTTGTTCCAAACCCCAACTTTGTGTGCTTCAGTCCCTTATATAGCCTTCTCTTAGTGGGGATGAAATGATTACCTTTCGCTGGTTTCCATGCAATCCCACTTTCACCTCTAATCCCCAGAACAGTCATATCCTATGAAGATTCTCTCGAAACTTGTTCCAGACGCCAAATAGTGTTCGGAAACGGATTTCCCAAAGGCATTAACTATGATCGGCTACCAACCTAAATCAGCCCCGTCCACTTGCTGAATTCTCTTGGTCATCGGTTTGCACTGGTCCTGACGTGGTACATTTCCCAATTGTTGCGACTAGACCTTAACACATCCACCAGTGAACTGGTCTTGGCCCAACGACAGTGGGCCTCGGCTACCCGAACCGCCCTGGGTCACCTGGGCCTAAACCCCTACATATGGGCCGTTCTAGGTCACTTGGGCCCGACCCCCTACAATTACATATACTATCTCATCTTCAAATTTCTTAATTTGTCCTGTCTTGATACATATATATATATATATATATATATATATATATATATATAAACATTCTTTTCTTTTTCCACAATTATTCACTAACCAAACAGGAAGTCAACAAAAGGATCACATTCAAACTTAAAAGAAAAGAATTAAGAACTTGATATTTTGAACTACGCATAATCAACGAACAAAATTAATAACTTGGACGTGGAGTAGATCAGTACCCTATGCATATAATGAATTTTAATTTCAGGATTTTTAAAATCCATTGTAACTTTGTAAGTTTCAATTGCAAATATCATATAAAATACAATAAATTAGCCCAGTTTATTTATTAAGGATCGATGAAAAACAATTATAACTCACAAAATAGCCTTCCAAATTTTTTTTTTTTTTAAATGACTTGGCATTGGTTAAGAGCTTTTAAGTTGTAACTCAATTGTATTATATCCGATTCTCCCTCGAACTTGTTCTAACTTGTAAAAAAAAAAAAAAAAATAGCATGACTTGGACTTCGAAAAGAAAGAAAAGAAAAAGGTCGATGACTTGTGCCCCTTTTGTGGGGGTTAATCAGGTTCAATCTATCCTTTCTATTTGTGCTTACCAAATAAAATAAAATGTTTTACTGTAGGAACCGTCTGCGTTGCAAATTCCAAATTTGCCATGCTTTGAAAGTAAAGATTGGAAAATTTTGCTCTTGCATGCAGAAATGAAATAACTTCCAGTATTTCTATACAACAAAGAAGTGTCAATCTATATAATATAATGCAAATCCATTAGAAATTACTGTCACTCTGACTGATCTGAGCTGATCAGTTGCGAAGGAAAAAACAACTTTTTCAAAGCTTTCAAAACTACAACCATGTTGGTTCTTTTACTTGTTTTAGACATCTTCAAGGCCTGAAGACAGAAAAACTCTACAAACTCTTTGGTTGCACCAACTTCAGACTCGTAATCCAATCCACCCCCCCTTGAAAATCTCTCAGCTTCTTTCTTCTTGCCTATGGAAGACTCCCTTTGTAGCTCTTCGTTGAAGTCCTCCCACAACTTGTCCATTTTCTCCTCTGGTGACTCTAAGTTTGGAGCATCATTCTCAGACTTTGTCTTGCTTTCTACGTTATTCCTAGAAAAACCTTTCCCTCTACCATAATCTTCATCAAGATTATAATCTGGATAAACTAGAGAGGTAACACGCCACAACGATGGGGAAATTATAAAGTGAGGAATGGGGTTGGCACTGACTTTTGGGAAACTGAAATCTTCTGTGACTGTAAGCATAGTTTTAATTGTTGGTTGTTGGATAAGCTTTTTGTAGAAAGAAAAAGTGTTTTGCTAAATGAAGGCCTAGTGAGTACCTTTTTTTTTTTCTTTTTCTTTTTTTGAGGAACACCTAGTGAGTACCTTATTGTGTTTGATTGTCCTTATATTTATATACGTAGAAGACGGGCACAAGCGAAGCATCATAATGAAAATTTGGTCATCTTGGCCAGCGCCGGATTGTTCGGAGGAGGACTAAATGATAATGAGTGATGTCTTTAGGTCAATTGGAATTGAATGTTGAAAGTTACATATTGATAACTCCAGCCTCTGGTTGGCATAAAAGAAAATTTAGTGGTTGGTGTAGAGCCCCATTAACACCTCCTCATCCATACCAAGGTTAGCATCCTCATTTTGCTTGACATATAGTTGCTTGTGTTTTACTTCTACTAACTACCAAGTACTATCCCTTTCATTGTTTCCACTTTGCATATGTAGCTCCCTTGTGGTGGAGAAATTATTCAATACGTCTGAAAGGACCACGTCAACAATGTCTAGTCATTCTCTCACTAAATAAAATATTAACACGTCAAAAAAAGACAACAAAAAAAAAAGTAAGATGCTAAGTTATAAGGTCAATCACACCATTAAATAAAAAATAAAAAGATTTTTCATCTCTCTGGTGAGAGCAAATCCTCTGCACCACAAAAAGAAAAAAGAATCAAGATCTTTGTGCCCAATCAAATGACCGTTGTTGCCTTCGTAGCCTTGAATTGAAGCGGGAGCGCTAGCCAACATGGGTATTCTTCTGAATGAGAAGAGCATGTCCATGATCAGCCATGGTTTTTTATTAAATGAGACTATTGCTTTGGAAATGATAGCTTTGTTAAAGTAATGATATAGTTACAAAATAATTTTTGCAATTTTTTCATTAATTACTGATGTGACATGGCTTCAACTATTAATATATTGAAACTTTAATTCAGGTATCATTCCTGATAAGCCTAACCATACTTTCTTAACTTTAATTCCAAAGATCCATAGTCCGCGAAAGGTTTCTGATTTCAAACCAATTAGTTTGAGTAACGTTTTGTATAAGATTATTGCTAAAGTGCTGGCTAATCGGTTAAAACCTTTGCTCCCCCATCTGATCTCTGAGACTTAGGGTGCTTTCTTGTCTGAAAGAATTATTACTGATAATATTTTGATTGCTTATGAGAACCTGCATTATTTGAAAGAAAAAAGAACTGGAAAGCTGGGATATATGGCATTGAAGCTCAATATGAGTAAGGTGTATGATGGGGTGGAGTGGGTGTTCTTGGAGAAGATCATGGTTAAAATGAATTTCTGGTGGACCTGGTTTCGGCTTGCATCAGATCTGTTACGTACTCAATCCTGCTCAATGGGCAACCCCACAGTCTCATCACTCCATCTCGTGGGCTACGCCAGGGTGATCCCCTCTCGCCTTATCTGTTTTTATTGGTCACCGAAGGATTACATGCCTTATTTAAGAAGGCTGAAGAGAATGAAAATATTAAGGGCGTCTCTTTATGTGCTGCTGGCCCTCAGGTGTCTCACCTCCTATTCGCGGATGATAGTTTGGTATTTTGTAGAGCAATTATAGCTGAGTGTGTTCAAATCCAATCCTTGTTGTTTCTATATGAACAAGCATCAGGTCAGAGCATAAATAGAGGGAAAACCAGTATTTTTTTCAGCTCAAACACCCCCACACTCTTCAGAATGCCATCTCTGTCTTTTTAGGTGTTCTAGCATCACATCGATATGAGCATTACTTGGGCCTCCCATCTCTGGTAGGAAGGGACAAGAAAAGATCATCTAGCCTCATAAAAGAGAGAATATGGAAAAAAAACTAAAAGGCTGGAAGGAGAAGCTCCTCTCCCAAGCTGGTCGTGAGATTCTCATTAAGGCGGTGATCCAAGCAATCCCCACTTACGCCATGTCTTGCTTCAAGCTCCCAAAAGGTTTGATTAAAGAAATTGAGTCTCTAGTTAGAAAATTCTGGTGGGGTTACAAAGGGGAGCAACAGAAAATCCATTTGGTGAGTTGGGAGAAGATGTGCCACCCCAAGAATGAAGGAGGTTTGGGTTTTCGTGACTTAACCATTTTCAATGATTCCCTCTTAGCGAAGCAAGTCTAGCGGTTTCAGACTTGTGAGAATTCTCTATTTTATAAAGTGTTCAAAGCTAAGTTCTTCCCAAATTGTTCCATCATGGAATGTGCCTCCTTTAATAAGGGCTTATATGCTTGGAAAAGTATTCTTCAATCTCGTCATGTTATCGATGTGGGCGCTGTCTGGAGAATAGGTGATGGTTGTTCGGTCCAGATTCAAGAAGATAAATGGATTCCCTCTCTGCCTGCTGCGAAAATTATCTCTCCACCTGTTGTTCTCCCCCTAACATCAACAGTGAGTTCCCTCATTGATACTGACTCCCACTCTTGGAAAGTAGATTTAATAAGACACGATTTTCTTCCTTATGGGACTAATCTGATTTTGGGGATTCCTTTAAGTGACCGTATTATCCCAGATAAGTTGTTATGGCTCCCATCCACAAATGGTAGTTACACAACTCATAGTGCCTATAGACTAGTAGTTAGAGTGGCTAGGAATCTGCTTCCCAACTGCTCATCATAGGACAATAACCATGTCTTATGGACTGGTATTTGGAAGCTGCAAGTCCCACATCGAGTTAAACATTTCCTTTGGCAGGCATCGCATAATGCTTTACCTACCTTGTGTAATCTGTGGAGGCGTTTGGTGATTTCTGGTTTTACCTGCTCGGGTTGTCTAAGTGAAAATGAGGACACAATGCACACACTTTGGTACTGTAGCTCTCTGTTGGTTATATGGAAGGATGATGCCATGTTGATGAAGTTGTTTCGGTATAAATTTCATGGTTTTGATGCCTTGTTGGGTCTGTTGTTTTCCATGAGGGATCGGATCAATATGGACATGTTAGCAATGGTTTTCTGGTTGATTTGGCGTGATAGGAATTCTATTAGACTAAAAGAACAAGGGGTGGGGCTGTATCAGATCAGGGAGAAAGCTAAGGACCTACTCGCGGACTTCCTAGAAGCCCAAGTACCTCAAGCCCGATCTGCTATGCCCAGAAACAGTGTTGTGCGTTGGTTTCCACCTATTCGGCCTCTTGTCAAAATTAATTTTGATGCAGCTCTTTTCAAGGATATGTATTCTGCAGGCATTGGCATTGTGATCCGAAACTCTTTGGGTTCAGTCAGATCTGCTTTGTCTCAACAAGTCCCAATCCCTTTCTCTACAGCTACAGTTGAAGCCTTAGCTTGTCGAAGGGCTTTGGAGTTCGCTAAAGAAGTTTCTGCACTGGACTATATCTTTGAAGGTGATGCCGAGGTCCTTATAAAAGTCATTTGTATGGAAGATGTCAGCAACCCCGAGTATGGTCATGTCATTGAGGATATTCTTGTGTTAGTTGGGGACTTTCACTTTAGTTCTTTCAATCATGTTAAAAGATCAGGCAATCAAGTTGCCCATCATCTAGCTAGAAGCTCTAAGTCCGGCTATGAGCTACAGGTCTGGTTTGACACCATTCCTGAAGATATAGCTCCTCTAGTTGTTTATGATGCTATGTAATCTCTTTAGTTTATTTGAATAAAGTTTTGCCTTAAGGGCGATTATCTCAAAATATATATATATATATATATAGTGAAACTAGATCTTTAAAAATTCAAAATAAACTTTTATTAGAATGTCATAAAATATTTTTTGAAATATCCCAATTAGCAAAAATTGTCCTTATCACATCACATCCTCTCTCTCTCTCTCTCTCTCTCTCTCTCTCTCTCTCTCTCTCCCCTATTGAACTTTGCATCTTCGATGAAGAATACTCACCCCAAATCCACGTCAGCCATTTGATTTGTTCGATCCAATTAATGACTCAACTAATCTATGTGCCGGAAAACTGATCCAATCAGTCGAGTTGAGTTTAATAACACAGATCTTCTGAGATATCTCTTTCACAACATGTGAGACTCACAAATGTTACAAGAGAGATGTCTTATAAAACTATGGCAGCATTATGAAGAAGAAAAAGACTGAGTGAAAAGTTAGAACAACAATACATAAGAAGAAAAAAAGCGGTGAGTGAAAAGTTAGGGGAACAAGGAACAACACATAGAAGTGAGATAAGAAAGTAAATCACATGCGGTAGTGGGAAATGGAAAAGTGGGTTAATAGGAACCTTCTTGGAAGGTTCATTGCTCACAAATTACCAAACTTGTTTGTTTATTTACCAAACCATAACTAGTTGCTTTTTTAATAAATATATAACTAACAATTTGATCACTTTATTTGAATTTTTTTAAAATATAGAAAAAATATCATATTAAATTTATCAATTCATACTACTCCCTCCGTTCCAATTTATTTGTCATGTTTGAAAAGTCAAACTTTTTAAGGGAACATCATTTATTGTCTTGTCTACCTTATAAAAAAATTATAAGTTTATAAAACTACCCTTAAATAAATTTATCAGCCTTTTTTTTTTTTTTTTTTAAGAGTTATTCTTAATGAGTCAACTAAAAGGGTGCCCCAATTAGATTGATTTTTTAAATATTTGTTAGTTTTCTTTTCAAATAGTTTTGAAAATAAAGTAGAGGTATAATAGGAACATTAGTAAATTAATGACTTTTATTTTTAGAAACAAGACAATATTTTGGAACATCTCAAAATAGAATAGAGGACAAACAAACTGAGATGGTGGGAGTATTATTTAGGATTAATCAACAAAAACACACATGCATATATATATATATATATATATATATATACTATTAATAACAGGATTTTTTATTTAAGTTTCATCATTTTGCAAAATAATATATCCTCTTAAACTCTCTAAATATCCCTATCTTTTAGTTAAATAATTTTAAATTTAAAAATACAAACTGGTTAAAAGTGTAATTTATTATTTTTTTAAAAAGTTTCTAAGTTTTAGGCTTTCAAATTTTTATCAAAATTCTAAAACTTAGGACACTATTTCTATCTCACTTTTAGACATTATTTCACTAGACTCAAAATAAAAAATAAAAAAGAGTCTTATTGGACGCCTGTGATAAGTCTAGTGTGTGTGTGTGTATGTGTGTATATATATATGTATGTATGTATGTATGTATGTATGTTATATATATATATATATGATCCCGAATGGTATACCAATATATACTGGTACCAAAATATTTTGTTTTAACCAATCCAGAATAGAATTTAAAACTAGGTTTTGTTTGAATTTATTTATTTATGTTATTTCCAAACAAAAAAGGGGATTTTTGGTGTGGACTTATTGACCCTACGCCATGGAATAATAAGTGTAATAATTTATTACATATACCACTAGGATCTTGATGGAGATATCGTTGTGGGCTTTGTTTGAATTTTGAGCATTGGAAGCTCTAAACACAAATATTGGAGTAGAGGGCATTTCATTTCAACCTATCTTCTTATCTGGCTTAACTTCTTTTTAAGCCTTTTGTTTTGCATTGCATATATATAATTTTCTACTTGTAGATTTTTCTTTTATTGTTTCTCTTTGTTATTTGTGTTGGATTTTTACAGAGGTGCAGTTGATCTTAATATAGTAGATGAAGAGGTCGTATGTTTTGTCTAACGGATTCATCTTTAAATTTAATTTCTTGGAGTCTGGGCTCCCGCTCATGGTGTCTCCATGAATCTTGGTTAGAGCATTATAAAACTAGTTCAATTGATAAAACCATCATCTGACTGAAATAAGAAAATATCTCAAATATTTGTGTCAAGGTTTCTGCATGACAAGGCAGCAGTAACAGCATTTTTTTTGGAGAAAAGGGAAATAAAAAATTGTACATTGTTAGTGAAATTTATCAAAAGAAACTTCATTGTTCTCAGAACAATTTTGATGATGGTGAAGGATGGTAGTATGGCTATGCTATAATCCTAGTATCCATATGTTATAACCCTAGTGTCCCACATGGATTAAGTATAAACTTAACCATGTGTTTATAAGCTCTTTGGCACCCCCCCCCCCCCCTTGCAAGCCAAGGGTGAGCTCTACACATGGATTTCTAACATTTGGTATCAGAGTCAACCACCACGTCGAGTATAAAATGAGGCACGTGTCTATTAATGAAGAGTATAAAATGTTGTCGTTCTTGGACTCTCTAGAATTCTCTCTCTCTCTCTCTCTCTCTCTCTCTCTCTCTCTCTCTGAGTTCTTCATAGTTTGCTTGTTTCACAGTTGTTCTTGTTGTCAAGCTTTATTCAATTTCTTTCATGGTATCAGAGCAATCGATCCCTACCAATACAAGCTCAACAATGGCAGCTTCAACTTCAACGACTTCATCTTCTACTATGTCTCCATCACCAACAACTTCACCAATCAATCTCCTCAATTAGCCTATATTGTTGTTGTCAAATATGGCGAACATGATGACTGTTAAACTTGACAATTTGAATTACATAATTTGGAAGCACCAGATCTCAATGGTGCTGGAAACTTACTTAATGATTGAGCTTCTAGATGAAGTTCAGCTTGTTCCAGAGAAATTTCTGAAGGATCTTTCTGGTGCTGTTACTGCAATACTCAATCCAAACTATTGGATGTTCTTTAGCCTTGGAAGTATGGAGAGTTTTGGAAAATAGATTCTCCTCTATCTCAAGATCACATGTGATGAATCTCAAGGGAGAATTGCATAATATCAGAAAAGGCTCAGATTCTATCTGCAGAAAATCAAGGTCATTAGGGACAAGTTAATGGTAGTTGGAGTTTTACTAGACGATGAAGAGTTGCTTCATGTTGCAATCAAAGGACTTCCAAAGGAATTCAATGCTTTCGAGTCTGCCATTAGGACTAGAAGCACAAAATTGGGATTTGATGAATTAGCAACCATGCTAAATGCAGAAGAATAATCACTAAATGAAGGTATGTAGATTAAAGATCCTACCTTTGCTATGCCTGTCAACACAACACCTAGTCCAAACAACAATGGTGGTTACAACAACACCTATAATCAGTCTTCTAATCGAGGTAGAGGTAGGGGCAATAACAACAGAGGTCGAGGAAGAGGCTCTACACCTAATCAGTTTTCACAGTATTCAATCAAGGTTCAGGAACAAGATCAGAAAGACCTACCTGTCAAATATGTGGCAAAGTTGGCCATCTAACTATAGACTACTACCATAGGATGGATTATGCCTATCAAGGTAAACATCCACCTACAAAATTGGCAGCAATGGCCACTTCATCAAACTCAATTATTGCACAAGATTAGCCTTGGCTAGCTAACAATGCAGCTACTGACCATGTCACCTCTAGCCTAAGTCATCTCAGATTCTCAGCTTTCCTAAACCTTACACTGGACAGGATCATCTCACAGTTGGTAATGGACAAAACCTGCCTATTACACACATAGGTAATACTCTCATTCCTTCATCTAATTCAACTATTCAACTCAAAAATGTGTTAAGAGTTCCTTCTATAGCATCTAATCTTGCATATGTTCACAAAATTTGTCATGACAATAACTATTGGTGTTATTTTGATGAAAACACCTTATCAATCCAGGCTTTGGCCACAGGGACAGTGCTCTACAAGGGCAAGAGTGAAGGTGGGTGTATCCAATATACCCTCACATGGAACCTAAGCTTCTTCTACCTCACAAAATTTGCAATTCTGTCTTCACCTCACCTCGTAGCTGGCTTCTATGAACAACAGACTTAGGCATCCTAATTACCAAGTTCTTAATTTTCTTTTTCAAGATAAAAACTTGTCTTTTATAAGTGTTCAAACTTTGCTAGTTCTTGTATACATTGTCTTCATGGAAAGATGCATAAACTTCCCTTTCCTAGTTCTAAGTTTGTTGCACATTCACCCTTTGAACTTGTACACACTAATCCGTGGGGTCTTGCACCTCTTGATTCAATAAATGGCTTCAAGTATTATGTCATATTTGTTGATCACTTTACTCGTTTCACTTGGTTGTATCTGCTTGTCAATAAATCTGAAGTTTATTCAAAATTTGTCACATTCAAGGCTATGGTTGAGAATCAATTCTCAACAACTATCAAAACACTAAGGTCTGATGGTGGAGGTGAGTACACTTCTAAAACCTTTGAGTCATATCTTGCCTCTCATGGTATTGTACATCGAATTTCTTGTCCCTGTACTCCTTAACAAAATGGATTAGTGGAACGAAAACATAGACACTTAATTGAAACCACTATCACACTTCTTTCCCAAGCTTCTTTACCATCTTAATACTGGTCCTTTGCTGTCCAAACTACCATGAGTCTCATTAATCTTCTTCCCACTACTACTCTTAGCTTCCTATCACCCTAGTTCAAACTCTATGGACATCATCCAAATAGAACACATCTCAAAGTGTTTGGTTGTGTCTGCTATCCTTACATCAGAACTTACACTAAGCACAAACTTGAGCACCGGACTAAAGAATGTATCTTCCTTGGTTATTCCACTATTTCTAAAGGGTATTTGTGTCTTGACTTGCAAACTAAGCACTTGTACACTTCTAGGCATGTGTTGTTTAATGAATCCAAATTTCCTTTTCTCCATTTCCAATAGTCTAGTTCTATTCCTTTTACTCCTAAACCAGCTCTCGATATTTGGTTATCAAATCTGCTCTATTTGCACTCTTTAAATCAACCATCCATTTTAGATTCATATGTGCCTTCTAGTTCCAATCTCACTACACTCAATCCTTCTTATACACCCAATCCCAGTTCCACTAATCCCGATCCTATTTCTACCTCTCACTCCTCTTGTCAACCATCCACATCTACTTCTCATAATATTTCCTCTACACCATCTGTTTCTCCCAATCCTCCATAGCCATCTACCACATCAGTCCCACACAGTCCTATACCACCTTGCTGATACTGATCCTGTCTTACCTCTTATCACTAATACATATCCCATGACCACAAGATCCAAGAATGGCATTACCAAACCTAAGCTTTGTTTCAAGGCTGTCCTTAACTATATATATACTGAACCTCCATCCTAGAAAATTGCTTCTTAGTATCCTCAGTGGACTAAGGCTATGGATGATGAGTTCTTTGCATTACAGAAGCAACAAACTTGGTCTTTGGTTCCTCCTTCACTAAATGTCAATTTAGTTGGTTGTAAGTGGGTCTATAAACTGAAATTGAATAGTGATGGCACCATTGCTAGATATAAAGCAAGGTTGATTGCCAAGGGATTTCATCAGCAGGCTGGCATTGATTACACTAAGACTTTTAGTCCAATTGTTAAACTAGCAACAGTCAGACTGATTTTGGCTTTGGTAGTAAGCTTCATGTGGCCTCTCAGACAACTAAATGTGTCTAATGCTTTCCTTCATGGTTTTCTAAAGGAGGAAGTATATATGCAGCAGCCTCCTGGCTATGTTGACTCTAAATTTCCTAATCCATGTCTGCAAATTACATAAATCTCTATATGGCCTCAAACAGGCCCCTAGAGCTTGGTTTTGTCGTTTTACATCTTAGCTTCTTCACCTTGGGTTCATTGCTTTCTTGGCAGACTCCTCACTGTTCATTTACCATAATTCTCACACTACCATCTACCTGCTTCTTTATGTTGATGATATCATCATCACGGGCAATGATCCCCCTCAAATTTCACACCTCATCACTGCTCTCAGTCTTGCCTTTAAGTTAAAAGACCTTGGTGCTTTGTTCTATTTTCTTGGTATCCAGATTGTTCCCACTAAATTTGGCCTCATTTTGTGTCAATCCAAATATGCCTCTAATATTCTCCATAGATTTCACATGGAGAATGCTAAGCCAACCAAAACACCCTGCTGCCCCTCTGCTCGCCTCACTCCTTATACTAGTTCTTCCTTATTTGATCCATTTGAGTACAGAAGTATGGTTGGGGCACTCCAATACTTGACTTTCACTCCTCATTTCTTATTTATTCGGGGCAAACTCTTGGCTGATTCCACCTCGTGTTTGAGGGGGGATGTTGAGATAACTAATGCTAGAGCTACTAAAGCTAAAACTAAGCCTAACCAACGGCTTGTTTTCAAATCACAAGAACAGAGTTCAATAGGCAACGGCTAGTTTCCCATATGGTGTAGTTACACTTAGTTAAATGAGGCACATGTGTATTAATGAAGAGTATAAAACGCTATCGTTCTTGGAAGCCTGAAGGTAGTTAGATTAGGTGGGAAATTCAATTTCTACTCTCAGCTGTTAAGCCTAACTATCTCCAGGATTCACGGATTAGTTCTGTGATTTAAGGGAAATGTAATTATGCAGTTATAGATGGATCATGTGTATAAGTAGAGGAAGTTGTAATCAGAATTAATTAAGCAAGCGGTTACAGAATATTCTCTTTCTCTCTCTCTCTCTCTGAGTTCTTCACAATTTGCTTGCTTCACAGTTGTTCTTGTTTTCAAGCTTTATTCAATTTCTTTCAAATTCCAACTAAAACTTGACAAAAGGCTATACAAATTTCCACGCCAAAAGTTAAGAGTGGTAAAGTTCACACCAAAAAAAATAAAAAAAGAAGAATGGAAGAAGGAGAAGAAGCTAGAGTTATAACTTGTAAGTCACCAAAATATGTGCTTGAATATTAGTATATTACATCAAAAACAATTGCCAAGCGTCTATAGCCTAATTTGGTCATCGCAACATGTGTAAAACCAAACCATCCATTAGTACAAATGAAGAACCGCGCCACTCATTTCTAGTATGCCATCGTACCACCACAAATAAATAAATAAATAAAAACAAAACAAAAAGTTTGTCATCTTGATCTTGATCATGAACAACTTAGTTTTTAATAAAGTTACCAACCTCTTGATACTTTTATTTTTGAGAAGGAACCTCTTGATACTTAAACTCATGTTTCTGCTGTTGTTATTGAGCCTACATAATGCACAAAATTATTTCCAAATCTACGTGTGCTTTTAGAACTGACATAGTTTTTTTTTTTTTTTTTTTTAAATTAAAGATATGATAGAATTTTAACATGTGATGTTCAGTAAAATTTTAACTTATGACATCCATTCCATGATAATTGTTCTTTATAATTAGGCCAAGACATCAATTGGTTTTTATGTAAGTGAGGTTCAAAATCTCAGATCTTTTATTCGACCATAAAAAAATTTAACAATTGAGCTAACTTAAACCCACATAACTAACATCTTGTAGAACATCCAAATAAATTTTTTTATTTTAATTTTTCAGATCCAAATGATTAATATTGCTTCTAACATGTTGTTGTGTTCCATAAAAACTATGTTGGTCAGTATTTGGCCACATCCCCAAAACTGATTTAGATGACCCTACAAATTTTATTTAAAAAAAAAAGGTTTAATTAAGAACTCACAACAAACTATAATCTATCTAAACTATAAATAATTATAGAAGCATTAATTACATTTAATTTTGTAAAACTCTTATTATGTCACCTCATTAGCCACATCATCATTTTTTAACAATATTAAATATCAAAAATATTAAAATATTAACTCTACAAATCCAATTATTTTAATTTAGAAACTATTTTTTACTAAATTTACAAATCCAAACCATAAACAACTTTGTCAATCACTTCATTTAATTTTACTTAACCATTCCACTTCCTATTCTTTTACTCTTTTTCTCCCCATTATTTTTTTTCTAACCATTACTCTTCCTCCAATTCTTCTCCTCCTTTTTGGCTCTTCTTCATCTTCTTCCCATTATTAATCACTCACCTTATATATATATATATATATATATATATATATATATATATATCTCTCTCTCTCTCTCTCTCTCTAGATTTTATTTTAATTCTTTCTTGTAGCTTGGCTTTAGTTGAGAAACCATTAAATATTTTAGAAATCTATGACTTAAAAAATATGTAAACTATAATTCTTACACTAGGTATAATTTGAACATTTTTCTATAAAAAAAAAATGTATTATTTGAACCGTGTAATTGTGATTATTTTTAATTATACTCATATATATGCACGGATTTATATACTAGTATTGAATAAAAGTTAAGGAACTACTGATAGTTGGTATATGTTGCTTCCAAGAGTGCCAAAATTCCTCTAATTATTACTAGTTACTATTCATTAATTAGGAAGCCCGTACCATCAAATGCATTGATTTTTAAATAAAAAAGTATTTGTGATGTATGAAAAAAATAATACACATACAAAATATATCTTTTTTTTGTTTTTGAGAAAGACATACAAAATATATCTATATAGACAAAAGACACTAATAAATTATAAATGATAAAACTATACCTACATTTGGTTTCCAAGAAACTTTTGAGTGCCAATATGGTCCTAAAGTCAACACAAGTGAGACCATAATTTAAAGAGGGAAAAATACAGAAGTTGTGATTAAGTGGATGTGGACAATTAACATCAAATTTCAACATGACCATAAAGTCGTTTGGATTACACTAAGATCTCTAATCTAATTCTTTGCAGCACCATCATAAAGGCACACAACAAGTTAGATTTTAAATGTTGAATAAGCATGTACTTTCATGAAATTGCTATAAGATTTCAAGATTGATATAAATCATGAACAAAGTTTAGTAATTCACCCCTTTGCATCATACGGATACTTCTATGCCCACTGCAAAACAAAATGATACCAAAGGAAACATCATGATAATGGTCCCAGTTGTATAACAATTGCATAACAATATACTATGATATCACTAATGAACAAGTAGCACAAGGTTTACAATGAAAGTAGTAGCCATAGTTGGAAAATAATTATTATCAAGGACCTTCTCACGTGAAGATTCGGGGTCAAGTGAGACAATTACGTAATCATTGCACCATAGTAATTCAGTATCATTGGCCGACGACGGACCCAAGATTTTAAGTTAGGGGCCAGAGTATAAAAATAAATAAAAACCCTCCAAATAATCACCCATATAGTATTAATAAATTATCAACCAAGACAAATACACAAAATTATTGTTTATTAATACATTAAAATACAATTATCTACCAACAAAGACAAAAGACACAAAACACCATTGGTTTTTTATTTTGTAAATTTATTTCGCTTTGTTTTTAATAAATTTGCTATATTTTGGGCTGAGAATTTACATGGGTTTGGGTTGGACTGGACTGGGTTGGGCTGATGATTTTGGAGGGGATGGGGGTCAAGCTACTTGGAAGAGGGGCCTAAATATAAATTTTTTTTTAGGCTAAAATATACCTGCTTTTCTTTTCATAAGGCCAGGACTTCGACCCCTTTAGGCTGCCTCCTGGGTCCGTCTATAAATTGATTAACTGAAGATGAAGAAGGGTGTTTTTTGCTTGGGCGATGAAGAAGAATAGCAAATAATGGGTGTTTTCTGCTTGGACAACGAAGAAAAATATCAAATCATTCATGTCCTTGTTGGATTTTTATTTATTTATTTATACCGATGTTGTTAGATTTCAATAATCAAGTTGTTAAATTACTAATTCTCTCAAAAGTTTAAACAATTGAAATATATTAAATTTAATTATTTAACTACATATTTCTAACACTATAACATCGAACTCCTGGACTAGTGATAACTAAAGGGTAGACATAGAGACTAGTTATTCTAGAACTATACCATTTATCATAACATTTTTCACGACTATGCTATTTATTTGGCAAAAGTGTGATTGGTTGTTTGTCACTTATACATAAATCTACTACTTTTTCTCTACTATTTACAATCTGTCAGTTAAAAGTATGACAAAGTTGTAGCACAAAAGCTAGGAGCCCTAGATTTTATCCACAGAGACGTCACCTTTACATTTTCTTAAACGACACAGTGGCAGGAAGAAAAAAAATTAAAGAGTTACGCAAGAAAGCACCAACGGGCAACCGCAAATGGGAGAGTAAATCAGGGAACCTAACAACCCCCCCCCCCCCCTACTACGAAACTCCCACCATTAATTAATTGCCACATGCCTCTGCCGTTTATCCTTAAAATAAATAAATAAATAAATTTAATAACCATATGTGATATGCCCAATTGATAACTAAATTTTTTTTTAATTAATTTTTTTACTTTTTTAAGATCGTAGAGTAAAATTCTCTGTATTTTTGGAGCATGAAAAAATAGTGTTCTCTCTTCTCACAAAGTTTGGCTCTAAATATATTTGAAGTTATCTTTTCCAACCTATTACGTGGCAAATTATAAGACTGTCTATGTGTATCATTTAAAAAAAATCATATGACTCGATAAAAAAATTGCCTAAGTAAAACTACACATGAATAATCTTTTCAATTACTATATAATTGATTGGAGTAAAATAGTCTCAAACATGTTTAGACCCAAACTTTTTTCCTTTTTCTTTTAAGATTTTGAAATGAAATTTTCATTTGAGTTGGTTAAATACGTGACGTTTGGAAAAAGTTAGTAAAAAAATTTATAGTAGTAATTTGTGAAAGAGGAGAACTTTCTGAAAGTAATTTTGTTTTTGCATAAGGTGTCAAACGGTTAGTAAGACTGAGTCCTAGGTAAGTTGTCAATAATAGCATCTCCCAAAGGGGTTACCAGTTGCGTAGTTACCTTACCCACCCTGCAGTTATTTCGAAAGCAATAGTTTATGGTCCCTTCCCCTTGCCATTTGTAACAAACAGGTGATGTGGCAAACCCAACGGTTGTAAAGGCTTTTGAGGTCACAGTTTCTTTGTCTTAACTGGATTGTTAGTGTGCGCCAGAAAACCTTAGCTTCCATTAAGTTCTAGTTCTGTTAACTCTCTCTTTCTCTTTCTCTTCCTCCCCTTTCTTTCTTGACTCTCCTCTCACTTATTGTTTCAATTTCTTTCTTCACCTTAATCTCCATGTGAATGCCACAAAAATTTTTACTTTGTTGCAAAGCTGCATAATCAACAGAGGGCTTTTGAGGTAAATGTATGAATAAATTTTCCTATTAATGTCCTTTCATTTTCTTCTTCTTCTTTTGTATATACATAAATTTGAATGATATTATACTGGTTATGTTGTTGCATTGAACACCAACAATTACATGCCCTTTAATATAAAATCAAGGACAATATAAACAAAATTGGATAGAGCCTTGACATGGATAACATATTAACATACTTTTAATTGAGATATAAACAACAGTGATAATATCTTGTGGTCTGTGATGCATCTCCCCTTGCTTTTGTTCTTATGTATATTTCCTTGTGCTCCTTATTATTAATCCTGATTATGTGTTGTTTATAGATAGAAGTTGATTAGAACAAGATAGAAAGGAATGTGTATACAAGCATGAATAGTATATATAACCATATGTCAAAGCTTTGAAACCCTGTGTAGGCAAATTTTGGTTTGTTGGGGGTGGGCAACGGGACTCCAGCTGAAAACCGAACTTAGAAGTTTGTTCTTTTAGCTACCTGTGAACTAAAATTCAAACAACAAGATTTAATACTAAGTTGGGCTGGCTTTAATTAGAAGAAGTAGATAACTTTATTTAGGCAAAAAGTAGTGATATTTGATACCCAATATAAGATTTAACAGATAACTCAAAAAAAATTCATGGTAAAACGCCATTGATAACTATGCATATAATGATGACACTCACGATGTATCAAGACATCTCCATTTTAAGGGATCCATTTTCATGGTTCAGATTATTACAAATGTAAATGACATCCACATCTTTACATGGTTAAATCCAAAAAGTAAAATCTTAATTATAAAATGAGTCATCTCAGCTGTCAAGGCTTTGATTAAAAAGTTTAAATAAAAGTGAGTTGAGTTTATCACATGCTATTCACCACTTTAGCAACATTGCTTTAAAGTTCCCAATTTAGCTTGGGGGTAGATAATTGGTAATTTGGTATAAATTTTTTCCTTTTCAGGGTAATAAGGTAAATAATTATATGATTCTTTGCTTCTTCTCTTTTCCTTTAAAAGGTAATTGCCGCCCAATTAGAACAGAAAGGGCAAGGAAATGGTCAAGTTTGTCTCTGCCGAATTCAACATGGGCCAAGATTCCCTTTAACCCATTTTACGGTGCACAGAGAAAGAGCGAGAGAGAGGCCCGTGGGTGTCCACGCACAAAAACAAAAACAAACAAAACAAAAAACAAAAAACAAAGCAAGCCTAACGAAGCCTAACACTTTTGGAGCGGAAATCCCAAGAATTTAACCCAAAAAAAAAAAAAAAGGAAATCCCAAGCATAATGCACTAAAAAAGCAACATAATTTTTTGGGTGGCTTTTTGACAGGTAAGGTCTAAAACATGCCTACCCTCATATAACCTACCAGTACTATTATCCCTATAATTCCTGTTTAAAAAAAAATTGGCTACGTAGAAATCAGCATAGTCCCATTTGACTTGAAGAGAATTTATCTTACTGTTAAGATTTTATTCTTAAATCTAATAGAGTATGGAGTGTAACATCATTTAAAATTTTAAATGATATGACACTGAATATACTTTATATTTATAATATTTAATCTGAACTAGAAAATAAATCCATTTCAAATCCGAGTGATTTTGCTACATGTTAGGAATGGATGGATGTAGTTTACCCCCCCAAAAAAAAAAAAAGGAATGGATGTCTGTCACACCTATTTTCGACTATTACAGTCTATAATGACCGCCAAACTCTTAGTTGCCTAAACACTGAAAGAACGAATCAAACAAAACCTTCTAACTAGTATGTCAATCTCTTTCTCTTGTTTGCATCCTCATTACTTGATTGGTGTATGTCAGTTAACACTAATATATAGCATGTTTGTGTAATTTACCCCTTCACTCCCAAGGGTGCAATAATCAGGGTTAGGTTTTCTCACTGAAAACTTTTTCTTAGGGCTGCTCTTTTTAAAATACGACACGCATATGACTTCTAAACATGTCACAAGTTATTCTTTCTCAACTTATAGGTGAAGATGATCGAGTGTTAGTTTTTAGCTTCTATGATGATGAAAATTCAGCCACGCCAAAGTCAATTGTGCATCATTAATCATAGTACCACAAATCTTTATTAATTGTTTCCCTTTCTTTCTTTCTTTCTTTTTTTTTTTAATTTCTTTCTTTCTTTCTTTTCCCCTTCAAATCTTGGTGAAACACTTTTTTGCTCACATATACTTATATTAATGAGCTAGCATATCAACTGCTCTTGACTGGACTAAGTTAGGCAAGTAAAGTCGTTAACAAACATACCAAAATAGATTTTGTAATCTGATATCCACCATGATGATGTATTGGCAATCAGCTTGAGATGTCAAATTCCTATCTACCTAAAAGGATGCCATCTAAATGAGAACACTAACCAGTATATAAATGGGTCTTTATTGCAGGTCAGAGCCTGATTGAGATGAAAAGCTTGTCAAATGAAATAGACATTCATGGATAAGCTGGGAAGCCAGGGCACAGCCGGTTGTAAACCTTTAACCACATTCGTACAAACAGACACACATACTTTCCGAGAGGTTGTACAGCGCTTAACAGGCCCATCAGAAGGTAATACAGCACAAGAAGCAGCAGCAACAAAGGTTGTAGGTGTAAAAAGGCCAACACCCAAACTCCATGAGAGAAGGCAGTATTCTAGGCCCAAGCTTGAGATAGTTAAACCCCCTTGCCCATTTAAACCTGCTACATCAACTGCATCAACTGACCAGAAAAGCTTCTCCCCCACCAAATCAGGGAACTCTGGTTTTCTTCCAAGCCCTGTGACCCCTTCTACAATGTTCTCAAAGCTGACCATCCTGGAAGAGCAAAAGAATGAAGAATCAGCAATACCTGAATTGAATAGCCAAGAAGAAGAGAAAGCCATCAAAGAGAGGCGATTTTATTTGCATCCATCACCACGGTCCAGACCAGGATACACTGAACCAGAGTTGCTTACCTTGTTCCCTCTAACATCTCCAAAAACAGGAGAGATGCCATGATTTTGACAGTGAGCTGATCCTGTTAAGACCTTTTGTTTTTGCCGGCTTCAAACTACAGAACACCATTGTCACCAAATAGAGAGTACATCTTTGGAAAAGAAGAATAACTTTTTAAATACCTTGTCTGTTCTTTTTTTAATTTTTCTTTTCTTGGGTTCTCTTTTGGAAACTAGCCATCTTTTACACTTGCTTTATTTTTAATTTGACCCAAAATTATCTTAGGGCATAGATTTAAAAATAACAATGGGGTAAAAGTTTGGGACCTCCAAACCTCCAAATGTAGATTTTGAGGAATTTTTAGGCTTTAGATTTATTGCACTAGATTAAGTGTACATAAAAATACCTGCAGCCAGCCCCATGTTGTTGAATTACTTTGGATAGAGGCATGAACAGTAATCCATATCCTAAATTCAGATCTTTTTGTGGTGACTTCAAGCTTAGCAATCATTCAAAAGTAATACATTCAGACCTTGCCAACACTTTCTATTCCGCATATTCCTAAGAGAGAAATAGAAAGCAGAATAACAAATCGTAAAAAACTGAAAAGCCATGGATTTGGACTGCACTTAAAAGAAATGTGGGTGCAGTTAAAACTAAGAACAAAGTCAATTATATAACAAAAAGGTTATTATTCTACAAATTTCGATATATCCTACAAAAAGGGTGTATTTACTAGAACTTCTTACCCAAAAAGAGCACATGGATAGGTGTAAAAGGAGAGGAAAGTGGGGTTTAGAAGGTGTGAGGACAGAGGATAATGCACTTGATTTAGGTGTGGAACCATGTTAGGTGAGCATACATCATAACAAAAGAAATTATTTCATTATGCCTCTAACTTTGCAGTTCATTCATCTTATCTAACTTCCAACAAATGGAATGCCAAGAACCTACTTGGTATTCTGCATAAAGAAAGAAAATGAAATTTTGAAGATAAAATAAGATTGAAACTCTTAGCAGCTGAAGATCATGAAAAACTTCAACCCCAATGCCTCTGAACTGCCAAGGTGTGCCACTGAGGGGATAAAATCCTGAGAACTTTCTATGAAATGATTTGACATCATCCATCCCATCTCATCCATAGGGATGCAGAGTGATCCCAGCTATTAAGCTGAAGAAGGCAGTCACGCAAGGTCTCAAAAGCTGACCTGAAATTTGAAACTCACCTACAAAAGGTAAAAGGAGGAGAAGAGTCGGCAAGAAATTTAAAAATAGAAGTTCTATAGTTAGAAATGTAGCACTTACAAGTTACAACAGCAAACCATCCCCCGTAAATTTGATAAAAAAAAAAGGTTGGAAATAACTAAACTAAGTTTGACTACAGTAGAAGAGTCGATCAGAGTTTTCAATGGAGGGGAGTCACTTAAGTAAAATGATGCATCTGCACCTGAAAAAGCCACATGGGAATTCTGCCTCATGAAGCTGCAGGATATCAAGTCTGAGCTCATTTGCAAAGTAATTCTGCCTGCATTTGCTTATGAGTTATGACACCAACCACAAATGCCATATCCAAACCCATGGGTAACTCAAAAATGAAGCTACTCCTTGATTTTTTGATCCAATGTGATCAATTTAGTGTATATGACTTTGAGGATGAGAAGAGTCCCCAGATATAAAAGACGATTTTCCTCCTCTCCACTTCAATCCAGCTGCATCTTGCTGGCTTTTTCAGATCCGTAGTCCTCATAAGCTTTCTTACCTCTATGCCCCATCCCATCTAGCACCTGCTGCATAAATGATTGACATCACCACATAGTTCCCAATATTGTTAGCCTCAATTTCAAGGTGATCTGCCACAAAACAGAGCAAGGAGATCCACCATGTAGGCATACTGTTCCATTGTTGGATTTAACCCATGGACCTTTTTATTGAATTGAATATCTTTAACCCTTCATTTACTAGGTCAGAATGACAAGAAGCAGATAAAACAGCAATGACAATAACATAATCTGGCTTTACACAAAATTCAAGCGTATTAGAGAAAATTATGAGTGTTTCCTCTCCAATACCATTCATGGCATACCCACTGACCATAGCTGCGAACATAACCAGATCCTTATGGGTGTTTCCTCTCCTAACCATTCATGACATACCCACTGACCATAGCTGTGAACATAACCAGATCCTTATGGGTGCTTAACTGAAAAATCTTATAAGCACGCTGTCTAGCACCACATTTTTCATATACATCTAACAAAGCTTCCTTCAAGTGGACATCCTCAAAACCAGCTCTAACTGCATATACATGACATTGCTTCAGCAAGTGAACTGAGGCCATTTGAACACATACCGGAAGTAAGCTCATGATTGTCACCGCACCAGGCTTCATTCCTCGATCTTGTAACTCCTGAAGCATATTGAGAGCTTGAACAGGAGAAAAATTTTCTGCATAAGCTCAAACCATTAGATTCCAGGTAGTGATATCTATGTTAGACACCCTGTCAAAAATCTTATATGCATCATCATGTAATCAACAAATGACATAACCTGAGATTATTGAGTTGCATGTGATCAAATTCCTTTTCTCTGACTAAATTTGGACAAATGCATATTCTATGTTACCAAAATTGGCATATACATCAGGCAATGCGTTTCCAGCAGTAGGTTCAACATCACCTTATAATAAACTAGCCCTAATTGAATAGCTATGTGTTAGCACAAAAATGAATTATTGTCAAGATAGTAATGGAGTTAGGTCTAATTACTTCACTGGGCATCCAATTTAATAGGCCCAGAAATTATCATACTCACTCCCTACAAAGGCATCTAGCATAGAATTCCAAGATTATCAATTCTTTCCCATAAATTATCAAAAATGTATGAAAATATGCTTTTATGCAGTTGCATTTTGCATAAAAACTAAGGCATTGCCCACTGTTGTATCTTCACATGGGTAAGTGTGTCAAAAATATAATCATTAATCTCCTGCAGATTTTGTAATTGTGCACAAGCAGGAAGAATGCTAACAAAAGTTACAGGTCCAGGGCTTTCAACCACTCATCATGTAATGCATATCCTCCAATTATGGCATTCCATTAAATTGAATCTCTTGATATCATATTTCGGAACAATGACTCCACCTCATCCATCCATCCAACTCTTAAGTAGAAGCTCACTAAAGCGTTGAAGACAGAAACATCTGCTAGCAATTCAGTCCGCTGCTGTACATAACAACGTATCTCTCTACCAAAGCAGTAGGGAACATTCTTATCTAAAGAAGCACAAACAGGCAGAATATTTGCAATTGTTGCATAATTTGGTTCTGTTGGTCCTTTCAGCATCTTGAATGCATCAATAATGAACTTATTCTCAGCAAACCCTGTAATAATTGCATTCCACAAAACATCTTTGTGATTGATGCTAGTAAACACAGCATGTGCATCATTGCATGCTAGCCTGCATTATGCATACAATGATACCAGTGCATTCTCAACAAGGGTATCTGTTTCCCATCCAGATTTAATCACATAAGAGTGCTCTTTCCTGCATCCATATTTAGCAAGCAAGCACACGCAGGTAGAGTGGTCACAATAGTGATTGGGTTAGGTTTCGCCTCGCCACCTATGTTGATTGCATAAAACAACCTCAACATCACATATTTGGTAACTGGAAAATCCAGACACGACGATGTTTTAAGTGACCCATCTGTGGGTTCTAGTTAGCTCAATTGGTAAAGTATCTAATCGTTGTATAAGAGATCTAGAGATCAATCTCCACCTACATCAAAAACTAATTGGTATCTTGGTCTGATGATAAAAAACTATTGCTATAAGTTGAAACTCTCTCCAAAAAAAAAAAAAAAAAAAGTGACCCATCTGACCAAACAGTTTTTGGCAATTATCAGGCTCACCACATTTGGCATACATGTTAAGTAGAGCTTCAGATGCGTAGCGGTAATAAAGATGACCCTCTTCACAATATGACCATGGAGAGCCTTCCCCAATTTGATAGCTGAGAGGGCAGGCAACAGGGTTTAAGAATAGCCGCCAAGACTTGGTTATCAGGTCTGAAGCCTGATTTACACTTTGAAAGAAAAGGGACAAAGCTTTATTGTGCATGGCTTCTACCCAACAGCTCCTGATTATGGTGCTCCATGTTCTAAAATCCAGGTGAATCATATCCTCATACAGTTTCAAATCAGCCTTTGGGAACAAAACAACAGTATTGTTCAAAAACTAAATCCCGCCACCATCATTCAGGAAAATACTAACAACTATTTCCTCAAACACCTTATGTGCATATTAAAAATACGCATCGAGGTGCAGAAAGTTAAATATTTCAGGCCCAAATATTTTTACTGATGAGAGAGAGGCAATTTAACTAAAAAAAACAAAAACGCGTTCGCGTAAGATTAATATTTCTGTCTGGGCTCTAACTTTGCTTCTTGTAAGAGAGTGTTCAATAGCATTGAACTGGAGGAAAACTGGTAGGAGCTCCCCGAAATGGGTTTTTTTTTTTTTTTTTTTGGGAGAGGCTTCGAATATAAGGTGTGTTTGGATTTATGATTTTCATAACTCAATTATATGTTTTCATAACTCATAACTCAAAAAATAGTAGGACTCATAGTAAAAAGGTTGTTTGACAAATAATAACTCTGTTTTCATCACCCAATTCTCTAATTTTTGAATTATAAGTTATGTAAATTGAAAACACATTTTGACTGTTTTCAGTTTCAAAAACTCATAACTCAATGACATTTTTATAATTAAATACACGTAAGAAACTACTGTCATAACTCAGCTACCTTTTTGACCGGTCTACTTTTCTTTTCTTTTTTTTGTTCTTTTCTTTCTTTCTCCTCCTGGGTTCGGTCTCAGGTGTTCCTTCTTCTTCTTCTTTTTTTTCTTTTCTTTCTTCTCCGTTTGGTCTCAGGTGTCTTCCTTCTTCTTCTTCTTTTTTTTTTTTTTTTTTTTTTTTGCCCTTTCTTCTTTTGGGTTCGGTCTGGGGTGTTCTTTCTTTTTCTTTTTTTTTTCTTTTCTTTCTTCTCCGTTCGGTCTCAGGTGTCTTCCTTCTTCTTTTTTTTTTTTTTTTTCCTTTCTTCTTCTAGGTTCGGTCTGGGGTGTTCTTCCTTTTTTTTTTTCTTTTTTTTTTCCCTTTCTTCTTTCATTGGGTTCGGGTGATCTAGGTTTCTTTTTTCTTTTTTATTTTCCTTTCTTAGTTCGGGTTTCTGGGTACTGAAAAAAAAAAAAAAAAAAAAAAAAAAAAAACTGCACCGGCTGACAGGTATGGGGCCCATAAATAGTGTGAAAAATATTGAGTGATAGGAAGTGAATGATGGTGCCAAACAACCTTGGTATTTTAAGTGATGAGTAATGAGTGATGAGTGATCAAAAAAAAAAAAAAATCCAAACATGGCCTAAGGGATTGAGATCCCGTGCAAGCTGGCGATCTGCGTGCTTCAATTTCTCCCATTTCTATTCTCTTTTCACTTAAGCTTCTCCAAATTTTAATTTCAAAGGAATTCCCTTTCTTGGAGACTGGAGACCCATGGCCGAATCTCCATGGCTTCAGCTAGTCCCACACTATAACCACCACCACCGGGGCTTCCCATTGTAGTCTTCTCCTCTCTCATGGGTTTCTCGTAGCTCTCTTTCTTCTCATTGGACCAACACCATGGCAGTTAGCAGTATTTATTACCAGTGTCACCTCCACTAGTGGCCATCGGGTCTCTCCTCTTTCTCTCAAATGTCTTTTTTCTTTTTTTTTCTTTTTGTTTCAATTTTAATTATTTTGATGACTAGAGCTGTGTAATTTTGCTTGGATTTGAAAAATGGGTGTTTTAGGTATGGCTAATTGATTTGGATTTTTGGGTCTTAAATGAATGGCAGTAGGATGGCCATTTACAGACTTGGGGGTTGATGTCAAAATGGGTTTTGATATGAGCATGTATTTTATTGTGTAAATACTAAATACGTGTCATTGTGGTTGATGTCAAAATGGGTTTTGATATGAGCATGTGTTTTATTGTGTAAATCCTAAATACATGTCATTGTGTGCGTGAGTGATCGAGTGTGAGTGAAATTTGTGTTTATGCTTAAATTAGTGTAAACAGATGGAATAGACTGCTGGCTTTAAAATCTGGGTATGTAAAGGGTTAGTTCTATGTAATAACCTTCTTGTTGTTGTTTTTTTTTCCTTTGCTCTGATCTTTGTTATTATCTTGCTTCTTTGTTGTTGTTGTTGTTGTCGCATTTGGGCTTTTTGTTTTTTGTACCTCTTGAATTTTAGGAGGTTTTTCCTCTTTGACATTAGCTAGAAATTATGTTGCTTGGTCATGAGGTATTCTAAAAAACATTTTTCTTTTTTGTCCTTCTAATTTTACTTAAGTACATGTCCTTTTTCCTTAAATTTGGATTGTGATAGGCCAAAAATGTATTGACCCTTTTGGTAAATTAATTAATTAATTATCCAAGTTAATTAATTAAGTTAATTTAACATGCAATAGCGTGGTAGCACAAACAAATCACCAACTAAGTTAAATGTAGCGGAAAATAAGTTTGACATAGGTGATTTGTTTACGAATTGGGAAAACCACCGAGTCAAAACCCCACCTGGTGAATTTAAGGTAACCACTCCCGAGAATCCACTATTATTAATCACAAGCAATTACAAGTAAAAGGAATCCCAGTACCCAATACCAACCTACAGTTGAACCCTTACCCCAATACCCAATTGGACTTGTATTGTAATGGCAATCTCTCTGTTCAATGCACGAATCCCAGTACGTGACTAACCAATGATGCACAGATCCCAATATGTGACTAACACACCAACTTGAAGAAGATGTTGGCTACAAAGTTCTTCAGTTCATCCAACAATGAAGATCAGGAAGCTCCTTGGTCACAAAACCCTTGGCGTAAAGACGCAGTAGCTTCTACAGAGAATATGATGAACTAGAGCAATTTCTGTCTCCAGTCACAATATGCATGTATTATCACTTTGCATCATCTTGCATCATTGTGCATGCTTATGACGGCTCTTAAAATAATCTTTATATATGTCTAGGGTTGTGAGAAAAGAAACCCTATACAAATACTCAAGGATATGCGTGTAATCAAATCTAGAAAACCTAATTCATAATTCTCGACAGATACAGCTTGTGTCGAGCTTCAATAGTAATTCTCGATAGAAAGGATTCTGTCGAGACTTCTGTTAAGCTTTAATGAGTAGTACATTCTTCACTTGTTTTTTGGTCAAATTTGCATGGCTTCAATACTAAACTTGAACGCTTGTTTCTTGAAGTACTAAACTCATCATAAATCTACTCAATTATAAGTAAAGTGCGTTTTATCAAAGGATTAGCCAATTACATCAAATATTTTCCTAACAATCTCCCCATTTGGCAATTCGTGACAAAACCACAACATACAAATGAATCATGAGAGAAGTCTTAAATCACTAAACTCATAACCACTTGTTGAATTACAAAATAAATCTAACCCTAACACAAACTCTTGAAAAACTTTGCAAGAAGAGAGTTCATGGCATGGTAGACTTTCACAACCTGTCTTTCTGAAACACTTAAACAAAACTTATCAAGATATCATGTGTGAAATAGAAATAAAGATTGCATACATAAAGAAACATGTGTATAAAGAGAGAAAAGAAACAACACATGGAGAGATGTGAAGAAAAACATACATCATCATATATATATATGAAAATAAAGTACAATGTATGTCAATAAATAGTCACAAGACCAGTATACAAGAGGCTAATGTGAAAAGAAAGAAAAGAAAAATACATGTAAACCTCACTACATCCCTCAAGATCTATAAACACTCCCCCTAACAAAAAATGTCCTATACTAACTCTCCCCCTGAGTACAAGACTACTTTCAACCCAAAACTACTCTCCCTTTTTGTCATGAATGACAAAGGGTAAGTCACTAAGAGGTCATCATCTCATCATTACTGGAAAAGCTAGCATCATCATCCTCATCATCACCAGCATCGTCATTATCATCAGTCGAAGCCTCTGGAGAAGGAGATGAAGAGGGAGCGAAACCACCAAGGTGAGCCTGTCGACATGCTATACGACCTACACAGGTGTTCACCTGACACATTTCATCAATGAGAGAGTCAAGGTGAGCATCCATGCGCTGAAGCTGTGCCATGATGGCCTCGAGGGTCACACCACCAGCTGTAAAGGTAGAAGGAGCTAAGGAAGAAGGAACAGCAGAAGTTGCAGGATCGGTTGTCTCCACCCATGGCCATTTCGATCGAAAGTAGGCCTCGCTCCACCGAACAGAACCGACGCTGATGGCACCCATAATGGTGAAGTAAGGAGAATTAGGAATAGGAATGGAGAAGTTGCAAAAGATCCGCGAGATAGTCGAAGGAAAGATAAGCTAATCATGGGTCGCCGTATCTTGATACACATTGAGGACAGATGTGATGAAGTAAAAAGGGAAGTCAATAGAGAGGTCTTCAAGAAGAGACAAAAGAAAATAAGCACGAGGCTCTGTGATTGAGTTATAGTGAGACAATGAAGTAAGAGTAAATGTTATCACCATATTAAGGAACCTCGTACCTTTTGCAAAGCCCAAGCATGTGGTGTTTTGCTTTCCACCCCATATGGAAGGTGTCTCACAAAAGTGAGACAGAAGCTCGTCTCTAAACATAGTCTGAAGATGCTCACAACCGGGGTAGTCAGGATGTGCTACCCGTGGAACATGTAGTACCTCGAATATAAGATCTGAGGTAACTACAATACGTGTACCTCGAAATGTAGTGGCAAACCGAGGTACAGAGGTATCGATACCATGTATATTGGAGTAAAACTCCCGTATAATCATGATGGGACACCTCAAGGGACTCTCAAGTAGAGATTCCCAGCCCCGAGTCCGAATGACGGCAGGGAGAGGAGTGTCGGAAAAATTCAACAGAATAACATGGCGCTCCGGATGAATGTCACGTTTCTGAAAGTTCTCCAAGAAGTCCTTTCGGGCCTTCTCATCACGAAACCGAACGTGAAGAGGGGGAATAGGATCAGAAGAAAAGACCCGAAACCAAGAGGATTCTGAGCCAGAGTGAATTTACGCACTTTGGGTGCCATGGCACAGTCTATCCGAGAGAGAGAGAGAGAGAGAGAGAAAGAGAGAGCATAACACAATCACAACCAGAAAAAAGGAAAAGAGAAGAAAGGAAAAGACATATGCATGAAAAATGCATGAACATGTGACGTGCAAAGCTTAAAGACATCATGGGTAAAAATCCAATCCAAACCTACTAGCACACAATCAACAATAAACAAACACACATCTAAAATGCATGAAACATTGTTGAAATGCGATGAGAATGCAATGCATGAACATATAACATCAAATCAACAACACCCAACCCAAAATTTTCACAAAAAAAATCTCAAAACCCCAAAAAATTTTCAAAAACCCCAAAATCTAGGTCTAAAACCATGAATGCATGTAAATGAAGGGTTGAAGAACACATACCGAAGGATTAAGGCTTGATTTAGACTAAAAATCACATGGGTAGAAAGATAGGAGTGAAAGAGAAATGTTTGGGAGGAGAGAAAAGAAATTCTGTTGAGAAAGAGAAGTGAAAAATAAGATATGATTCGTGCTCAGCTTATATTTAGAAATCGCAGCTCGATGGATCGAAGTATCTATCGAGCACTAAATCTCGACAAAAATGAATCTGTCGAGAAGAAACCTAGAAATCTCGATAAATCAAAATTCCATCAAGATTTGTCGAGAAAAGGAGAAAGAAGGGCTCGATAAAAGAGAATTTGTTAAGGATCTGTCGAGAAGCTGTCGAGCTTGAAGAAAACAGGTTTTTCAAGAAAGGAAAAACACATAGAGATGAATGTAACAAGCAAGCTACTCAAACATAAATCCAAATAATATATTAAGCTCTCAAAACATCTCTCAACATATATGCAAAGCATTTAACATCCAAAACACACACAGACACTAAATAAGTCTAACCAATTTTATATTTCAAAAATAAGTTAAGACAGTTTAGTGAGCATATATTAACACATGTATTCCTTGTGATGGCCAAATCACATTATACCTGCACATGTATCAAAAGTAGCAAAGAGTTTGCATGTTGTGTGTGAAAACATAGCAAGAGTGCATAAGTGTCTCATATTATGATGATTTGAGATATAAGAAAAATCAAATACACTTACACACAATCATAACTGTTTGATGGAGACTATCACCTTTGAGGTACATTATATAACTCCTACATCTCCTAGAAACATGCTTGTAATCATTTTTAAAAGTATTTTGATTTTTTTGCTTTTGTATTCTTTGCATATTTTTCTTTTAAGCATAGCATGCATTGGCATATAAGAGAGAGAGAAGAAGTACCCAATTATGTAAGCGTAAACATAGCAATTTTGCTATGCCGAAGCACATAGATGTTATACATGATTAGCGGGCTTTAGTGGTGAGATGATTATTTATGTCTTTCTCTTAGTATTTTCTAGTCATTCACATCAAAAAGAGTGATATGAGTGTTAAGATATAAGACATTACTTAATTGTACTCATCACAAACATGAGCCACAAAGCTCACTTGCTTAGTTGTGTATTGAAATGCTCATCTAAGTTACAAAAGATACAAAGTTTAGAAAATTTTGTTCCAATGACCATCCAAGGTACACAAGTACCAATATACACAAACACACACTACTTTTGTATTTTTCTAATTTTCAATTTTTTTTTTTTATGAAAAACAAAAATAAGCAAAAACTGAAAAACAACCAAACAAAAACATAAAGAAACACACAAAGCTTAAAACTAGACTGACTCAAAATAAGAAAGGAAAACAAACAAGTAATGCATAACCATAAGGAGAGAGAGAGAGAGAGAGAGAGAAAGAGAGTGACTAAATCACTTTGAACCTTTTTCCTTCCACATCTTGGAAGAACATTTCCTTTGCGCGAACCTTTGATCCGGAGGTGAGGGGGAAGAATTGAAACCGTTCAAGTTCAAAAGAAACATGAGGATCTTGAGAAGATCTCCAAGAAGAGCAAGAGATGATGGAAACTAATTCTAATTCCCAGATGAGTCCATACTATTGCTTTGTTGAGTGGTTAACCATTTATAGCAATTGGACGAGTATGTTAGGACATATGTGATTCACATGTTAAGAACATATGTCACTATTTTATGTAGTTGGCTAATCCTTTGACAAAACGCACTTTACTTGTATTTGGGTAGATCTAAGTTGTGTTTAATACTTGAAGAAACATGTTGTTCAAGTCTAGTATTAAAGCCATGAAGATTGAACCAAGAAACAAGTGAAGAAAATGTGTTCAATAAAGCTGGACAGATAGCTCGACACCTGCGAACAGATAGCTCGATAGCTTCTCGACACCTCCTCGACACCTGGCTATCTGTCGAGATCTTCAGCTGATGCTTATCGCAATCTCGATAGCTTCTCGATAGTTGGTCGATCGATCGAGAAAGTTTCTGTCCCCTCGACACCTTCTCGACACCTCCTCGATAGCTGCTATCTGTCAAGATTCATTAAATCTCGACACCTCCTCAATAGCTGCTATCTGTCGAGGTTACGAAAATTCAGATTTTTTATTTTTGGGTCAGGCTTATGTATTTGTGAAGGGTTTCTTTTCTCACAACCCTAGACCTATATAAGGCTTATTTTAAAGACCGTCATATAAGAGAATACAAAAAGAACATATGCAAAAAGGTGATTGATGCCTTATTCTCTCTGAAAGAAGCTACTGCGTTTTTGCGCCTTAGGGTTTTGTAACCAAGTGCTTCTTGATCTTCATTGTTGATGAAGTGAAGAACTTTGCAGCCAACATTCTTCTTCCTTAAGTTGGCGAGTGAGTCACGTACTGGGATTCGTGCAAAGGAGTTAGTCACGTACTGAGATCCGTGCAACAAAAAGGGTGGCGTTCATATATTGAAGAGTTCAGAGGTTCTGAAGCGGTAGAAGGTTTCTGCTGTGAGTTCATCTACGGGGATTGTAGAGTCTAGGGACAAAGGTTTTGTACTAGATCTGAAACTTCTCTTTACTATAGTGGATTGCTTTTCGGGAAGGTTTCCCCCCAGGTTTTTTACTGTGAAACTGGTTGGTTTCATTGGTTTTCCTGGGTCATCATATCTTGTCTTATTTATTTTTCCGCTGCATGATTTTGACATGATATTGATGTTTATTTGTTTTAACAAGTTTTATTCATAATAAATCTAATTAATAACGTGGGTTTAAAACTTGTTAATTCTATCAACTGGGGTCTATATTTCCCAACAGAGTATGCCCTAAAACTCCACAGTGATGACAGAAATGCGGCTTCTTTTGTTGAGACTTTTTGTTGTTTTCCCTTTTAGTCCTAGGTTTTCTAGCCTCTTTCTTTTCAACCTTAGGGGGTGCTCCTAAAATAGATTTGCCTTTATCTAAGTTCTCACTAGCTATTTCAGTTTTAGCTTTATCATTCTTAAAATTAACATTATCAGCAAGTGAGACAAACACAGTTGTACTAGACGAGGCAATATTAGGAGAAGAGAAATCATACCCCAAACTGATTTTATCAGAAGCAGCTTTTTGAAAGCTTAGCATCTCATCGAGCTTTGCACTAAAAATCCTCTTTAATTGAGCTCTAACTTGGAACAATTTCACTTCAAGCTTCTTTGTCCTTTCAGCAAGGAAGTTGTTCTCGAACTGCAAAGCTCCAATGGTTTGATTCGCTTCATCAACCTTTGTAGAGAGCTCCTCTCGATCTAGCTCCACCTCACTCAGCTTCTTGGTGGTCAGCCTATACAATTTCTCATGCTTCTTGGAAACCTTGTACAATTTTGCATAGGCTGTATGGATGTCATCTTATTCGTCCATTTTCTCAAACTTAGATACCACAAAGTCCTTTTCATCATCTACTGCTTCTGTAACCCCTTCAATAGGATCAATTGTGGCAGTGAAAGCATTTAAGATTATCTCGCCATCACTATCACCTGACTCAATCTCAGGCTCGATGTCACTCAAGGTAGCAGCAAGAGCTTTGCTTTTCCCAATTGACTTGAGATATGTTGGACATTCTTATTTCATGTGTCCAAAACCTTGACATCCGAAGTACTTTGGTTTGGAAGGAATAGTGTACTGACCACCATCCTTAGCATCCTTCTTTCCTCTGTGTTGGCTTTTGAATTGAGAAGAACTAGATTGCTTATGATCCTTATCAAATCCTTTCGTATTGGCATTCTTCATGAACTTCTTGAACTACGTAGTGATATAGGACTTCATCTTGGAATCTTCATCATCTGAAAACTCATTAGTCTCATTATTTTTGGTCTTCAATGCAATACTCTTACTTTTGCTTCCTTTCCTAATTCTAGTCAAACCCAATTCATAGGTTTGTAAGTTTCCTACCAGCTCTGCCAAAGGTATGGAGTCAATATCCTTTGATTCTCCAATTGCTGTTATCTTGGCATGAAATCTCTTAGGAAGAGACCTTAGCACCTTTCTTTCGACCTTGGGTTCAAGAATGGTTTTCCCAAGATTGAAGGCTGAGTTAACTATGTCCTTCAACTTAGCATAGAACTCATCAAATGACTTATCCTCCTCCATCTTTATCTCCTCAAAGCTAGTGGTGAGCCTTTGGACCTTTAAATCCTCGACAACCTTAGTCCTTTCATAGGTTGTCTAGAGGATAGTCCATGCTTCCTTTATTGTTTCAGTTGAGGATATTTTCTTGAATTTCTTATTCGTGACCGCACTGAAAATGGCATTCAATGCTCTGCTGTTGAAGTTTACCACTTTAATCTTTGCATCTTCCTTTGGCTTAGTCTAGTCAGTCTCCACAGCTTGCCACACCTTCTCATCTATAGACTATAAGAAAGCACTCATGTGTACTTTCTAGTATGTATAGTTAATGTCATTAAATAAAGGAGGTGTAATAAGAGATTGTCCTCTATCTATGACAAACAGGAGTCAATGGATCACATAGCAAAGATTAAACCTAATCAAAGTGTGCCCGCTCTGATACTACTTGATAGGCCAAAAATGTATTGACCTCTTTGGCAAATTAATTAATTAATTAATTAATTATCCAAGTTAATTAATTAAGTCAATTTAACAAGCAATAGCGTGGTAGCACAAACAAGTCACCAACTAAGTTAAATGCAGTGGAAAATAAGTTTGACATAGATGATTTGTTTACGAATGGGGAAAACCACCAAGGCAAAACCTCACTGAGTGAATTTAAGGTTACCACACCCGAGAATCCACTATTATCAATCACAAGCGATTACAAGTAAAAAGAATCTTAGTACCCAATACCAACCTACAATTGAACTTTTACCCCAATACCCAATTGGACTTGTATTGTAGCGGCAATCTCTCCATTCAATGCATGAATTCCAGTACGTGACTAACCAATGATGCACGAATCCCAATACGTGACTAACACACCAACTTGAGGAAGATGTTGACTGCAAAGTTCTTCAGTTCATCCAACAATGAAGATCAGGAAGCTCTTTAGTCACAAAACCCTTAGCGTAAAGACGTAGTAGTTTCTATAAAAAATATGATGAACTAGAGCAATTTATGTCTCCGGTCACAATATGCATGTATTATCACTTTGCATCATCTTGCATCCTTGTGCAAGCTTGTAACAGCTCTTAAAATAATCCTTATATATGTCTAGGGTTGTGAGAAAAGAAATTCTATACAAATACTCAAAGATATGCATGTTATCAGATCTGAAAAACCTGATTTTGTAATTCTCGACAGATACAGCTTGTGTCGAGCTTCAGCAGTAATTCTCGATAGAAAGGATTCTGTCAAGACTTTTGTCTAGTTTTAATGAACAACACATTCTTCACTTATTTCTTGGTCAGATTTGCATGGTTTCAATTCAAAACTTAAACACATGTTTCTTGAAATACTAAACCCATCCTAAATCTACCCAATTACAGGAACTTAGATGAGCATATTGATTATTTGCTTTGTGTGCTTACTGTTTTGAGAAAAGAGAAACCATATGCCAATTTAAAGAAATGTTCCTTTTGCATGGACAAAGCTATGTTTCTTGATTATGTTGTTAGCGCGAAAGGAATTGAGGTGGATGAGGAAAAGGTGAAGGCTATCAAGGAATGGCCCACACCTAAGTCAATCACTGAGGTAAGAAGTTTTCATGGTTTGGCTAGTTTTTATCTCCAATTTGTCAAAGATTTCAGTACACTAGCCTCACCACTCACTAAAATTGTTAAAAAATCTGTGGGTTTTAAATGGGGTAGTGAGCAAGATCATGCATTTATTGAAATTAAAGAAAGGTTATGTGGTGCTCCTTTATTAACACTACCTTATTTTTCTAAAACTTTTGAGATTGAGTATGATGCCTTAGGAATAGGTATTGGAACTGTTTTGATGCAGGAGAAGCGGCCAATAGCTTATTATAGTGAAAAGCTAAATGCTGCAGCTTTGAACTACCCAACATATGAAAAGGAGCTTACGCATTGGTGAGAGCATTAGAGATTTGGCAACATTACCTTTAGCCGAAAAAATTTGTCATACATACCGACCATGAATCCTTGAAGCACTTGAAGGGACAAGGTAAGTTGAATAGAAGACATGCCAAGTGGGTGGAATTCATTGAGATCTTCCCTTATGTAATCAAATACAAACAAGGTAAAGAAAATATTGTGGCTAATGCATTATCAAGAAGGTATGTCCTTGTCTCTACTTTAAATGCAAAGTTCAAATCCGTTAAGGAATTGTATGCTAATGATTGAAAGCTCGAAAATGTGTTGCAAACACAAAAGCTGTTTAGACTCCCAAATTAAAGTTACGACTCGATTGATTTTACACTAATTTAATACTAAGTGTGGAACAGTGTAAATGCAAGCGGATAAACAAATAAGCTACTCTAATCCATAATCACAACAACACAGCAGTAAAATGAAAGGAAAAAGAGTAGGGAAGAATGATGCAAACACAAAGACAACAAAGTGAAGTGTTATCGAAGAGGAAACCAAAGTCCTCGGCAAAAAACCTCTCCACCGCCCTCCAAGCGATAATCGATCCACTAGACAATCAGTTGGAATACATGGGTTAGCAAGAGACCCTCCAAGCCTAATCTACCTAATGTACCTAAGCCCTCCAAGCTCCTACTCCAACAAGGTTTCTCAGAACCGCGTCTTGTCTAACTCTCTGGATCCCGTAACAAGCTCCATGTTGCATCTACCATCCTTAACTTCTTCCAATGCTTCCCAGTAGCACCAAGACCTCACTGAACACTCTGAAAGGGTGTGGTAAGTGTTTGGGCTATCAACCTCTCAATGGTATGAAAATGGAAATGTAGGAGTTGAGAAAAATCCACAAGCAATTGTGTAGAGAAATATGGGTATAACAATCTCTAATTCTTAAGGTTTGTGATTAGGGTTTTCTCTTAGAAGCACTTCTCAACATCTGTGGGTAATGTGGGTATAAATAGTGTGGGCATAGAAAATGTGTATCAGAAATAACAGTCTGGCAAAATAGAATGTTTCACGGGTGTCTCGCAGGAAGGCCTTACTCACGAACTACTCGCGAAACACAACTGTCTCCATCCTGTCCTGACTCTTTGCATTCCAGCATGTGCAAGTCACATGGATCACTTCGCGGGATGCTAAGTCACGAGCTACCCACAAAAAACTCTTCAATCTTCAATTGCTTGAGTCTTCACACTCTTTCTCTCTCTATCACACAACCTTTACAATTAAATCCCACAATAAATACAGGGTACAAAAGATTGAATAAAATTACAATCAAATTTGACATGGAATAAAAGCCAACAAAAACACATAGTTGTAGATTACAACTTTACAATGATGATGATTTTGCTAGTGTGTATAGAGCATGTGAGAAGGTGTTTGGAAAATTCTATAGGTTAGATGGGTACTTGTTTAGGGAGTGTAGGGGCCTTTTTGTTGTGCGTTGGGCTGGGCTGCCTCCCGCGGCAGTAACCCAAGTATTCTGAGTAAGGGAGTTGAGACCGGTCCAACTGCAACTCAATTTGGTCTTGCTTGTGCACAAACGTTAAGTCCAAGTCCAAGGAAAAACACAGCAAAGTGAGTTTATCCTCTGTTTCTGCCACAAAAGTCTTTTCTCCAGTTACTGCCGCAGGATTGACTTTTCTGTTTCTACCGCTGCTAGTTTCCGCCACAAGATTGATGTTTCTGCCGCAGAAGGAACTTTTCTCCGGTTTCTGCCATAGGTCTGACTTTTCTTCTATGCAGCAAAACTTTTTGCCGTGTAGTAAGACTGTCTGCGGCGTAGTAGAACTGTCTGCTATGTAGTAAGACTGTCTGCGGCGTAGTAGAACTGTCTGCTGTGTAGTAAGACTGTCTGCTATTAAGTGAAGCTGTCTACTGTGCAATGAAGCTTTCTGTTGTGCAGTAAAACTTCCTGCCATAACGCCTTCTGCTGTGCAATAGAGCTGTCTGCTGTGCATTAAAGTTTTCTGCTGTGCTTTAAAATTTCCTGCCATAAAGCCTTCTGATGTGCAATAGAGCTGTCAACTGTGCATTAAAGCTTTCTGTTGTGCTTTAAAGCTGTCTACTGTGCTTTAAAGCTATTTGCTGTGCTTTAAAGTTGTTTGCTGTGCTTTAAAGCCTTCTGCCATGTGAATGACTACTTTTTATTTTTATTGCAGAAATACTTTTCCACTTCCTGCATATAAACAAATCTAAAACCCAAAGAAAATACCCATCAAACAAATGTTAATTTAAATGGGTTAGCATATTCTCAAATATGTACATATATTCGTAAATAAAGATATATATATATATATATATATACTTATGGTAGGATAATGATTAGTTTGTGTCAACAGTAAAATACGGTAAATATAATAAAAAGGTACTACAGCAGAATAACTAGTACAGCAAGTAAAGACACCACATCAGGACAACTGATGCGGCAGATGTGATAAAAACGTGCTACAGCAAGATGACTAAATACGGCAGATATAAGTTATAATGAGAGTATCAAATATATTTGCAATCAAAATCAAGTATTGAATATGCCCATAGAATAAGTAAACCAAGAAGGAACCCAAACTCCAACTTGAACAACCTTATCATAGACTTCTGCCATAAAAGCTGTGCATTTTGGAGAATAGGCCTAAATGGCTACTAGCTATTACTTTTGGAGACTTCAAAGAGTGGGTTTGCTAAGAGGGAGGGAAAAGATGGTCTATTGAAGGGTGGTGAAGATGCGAAAGTTGAAGAAAGGAGAGTGAGTCCCCTGCACTATCATCAAGGAATTGGTCGGTGTGCAATGGCAAAATCTCCACCACCCAATGGTTTGCAACATTTTTGTTCTCTAATCAATTTATAGCTTGTTTAGATGAAGGAGGAATATAGGGGAGTAAAGTAGAGGGAGGGAGAGTAAGTTACATTATCTTGTTTGGATTTTTTTAAGGAATGAGGGAGGGGGGGGGGGGAAGGGAAATTTGGAGGGGTTCTAACTATTTCTAACCCCTCATTTTTTATTCCTCCAAATTGGAGAGATTTGGAGGGAGAGTAGAGTATAAAAATGTTTCACCGAATGAATTATCAAATTTACCTTTACCATATTAACAAAATTATAAACTATGAAAAGACTAATTATTTCCCTCTCTTACTTAATTTTAAAAACATCCAAACATTGTGGAGGATAATCATTCCCCTCTACTCTCCTCCCCACTACTCTCCTCCCCTCTACTCTCCTCTCCCTCCAAACTTCCAAATATAGCATTAGAGATTTAGATGAGTCTACATCTCCATATTAACTATTAATGACGTACAATTTTAGAAAATAAAAAATTTTGTCAACTTTTATTTGTTTACCAAAATATAATAAATCTCTAGTTATAAGCTTTTTAGAAAGTCTTTGTTCTTTGGGTTCTTAAAATGTTCTTCATATTAAAAGGCTTCTAAGTTGAAGCTTTTTGTGGCTTTAGAGGCTTCAATCCATAGAATTTTGATAATATAGGATTTTTAAAAGGTTTTTGGAGCATTTTAAAGCTTGATTTTACTAAAACTTTATTTCTTGGAAGAACAATTTGAATGAATACTCTTCAAATATTCTTCAAATGATTTTAAGACAAAATTTTCAGAGCTTTGACTGTTGAAAAATTAGTGATGAATGAGTTAGTGATGCTCTCTATTTATAGTGTTCTTCTCAATATAAATGCCCCTCTAAGTCAACCTCTTTAAAGATGAGTAGTTACTTTTGATTAGCTTAAAATTAAAGAGTTCCACTAGGGCTATTGATAACTAGTCGCTAACCCGTACTATACACAGGAACCTACCTATTTGTGAGATAGACTAAAATAATTTTATAAAATCTTAAATTGATTAAGAAACTACACCATTGCATGATTTGCTTTTGTATGACTTCAATTTGTATTACAATTTGATGAAGAAGCCATTGCTAGAACGTGCAGTGGCTTACAAAAGAAAATAACTCAAAGAATTATTATATTAAAACTTTTGAAAGACCAAAAAATATTAAAGAATCAGAGCTTAGAAATTATTGAAACAAAACAAAATATATATGACTAAACAATCGAGAAATATAAGAGAAAGATGAGCTATATTCAAAAGAATAATCCATAGCTATAACTATTAAAATGAATCAAAAAATTCAAAGCCTACAAATTATAGATAAAATATATGTGTGTGTGTGTGTGTGTGTGTGTGACTACACAACAGATAAATATAAGAGAAAGATGTGTTACTATCAAAAGAATAATTTAGATGTTAAAACTTTTAAAATGCCAAAAAATATTTAAAAATCATAAGATTTACTTCATATAAATTTTTGAAACAAAACAAAATGTATATTCACACGATAGAGAAATATAAAAGAAAAATTGATTACCTTCAAAAGAATAATACTTGGTATAGTCATTGAAATCTGATAAACATGTTCAAATATTGCAAAAACTAACACAAATTTAGATGTTAAAACTTCCAAAATGTCAAAAAAGATATATAATTAAAGAATAAGTTATTGAAACAATTCAAATAATATATGACTATTCAAAAGATAAATAAAAGAAAAAGGAAAAAGTTCTTTAACCCATAAAATAATAAGTTTTAAATTTTAATGGGTCTAAACTTTAAATAATGAAAAAAAATCATATACAGTCACAGGTGTAGGATTTGGTGGTTCATGTACGAAAATTACTTTTTAAAAAATTCATGAAAAACCATAATATATATATATATATATATATATATAAATACAAAGTAGAGGAGAAGAAAATAACAGAAGAATAGCTCATACCTCTACTCGGCTTTGAAAAAAAATATTGGAATTTACACAGTTTTTATGGTGTTCATGATTAATCTCGCAGATTTAGAGAGAGACAATTATGAAGAAGAATACTATTCTTTTGCGATAGAGATGGTGAAACACTTCGGGAGCTTATTTTTCAGCTTGACATATCTATTTGTTTCTATCAAAAGGCTTGAAGATGTTATTTGATTAAACCTATATGCATAATAATATTTGAATTAAATAATTAACCACTAAAATAAAGCCAAGAATTCAACTTTGATTTAGCTTGATGAGTAATTTATAGAGTAAATAAAAATTCCACGTACTTATCCAAAAAGAAAAATGATGTTATTTGATTAAAGGTCGGTAATTATCTTTTTTTTTTTTTTTTTTTTCAAGTTTTGTAATTTGTATATGTTGATACGTGAATTGAAGACTGATTGCAAATGTACACTGTACTTTGATTGAAGTTTAATTTGACACTGTACCTTTTCAAAGTACGCTGATTACTAATTAGAAATTGATTATTTTGCAGTGTATTAGTAAACGGTACTTCTCATCTCTTTTTTTGATTCTTTAATCTTCATAAGTAAGAAATTTTCATATATTTTGAGAAATAACATTTGAGTTTGAGTTTAGGTTGGATTTATTAGAGAAATGGAGTTTCATTCCTTGTTAAGTTTAGATTTTGGTTGTTGATGTCAAAGATTAGTCCTCTTCGGGTTGAAGTTGATATTGTTAATTAAAAAAAGTTAAATAATTTTGTTTAAAAAAATGATAATGATGTAGTAAGATCTGGAGAAGTCAACAAAAAGTAAAAGGCTTCGGTTTTAAATATATATATATATAAATATATATATAGATTACCTCTGAACCTATTTCTTTTGTTAAAAGTAATATCGACCATAAATATCCAAATTTAACTGAGAGACTTGTTTTTATTTTGTGAGTTAATGTGACATGTGGCAATTTTATTTGTCAATGTGATGTCAACTTGAATGACACATATCACTATTTAATTTGTTATTTTTAGTATTTATTTTATTAATTTAGTGACACATATCACTATTTAATGTGTTTCAATGGCAGTGAGAAGCATTTGAACTTGATTGTTGGTGGAGTAGAGAATTTGTTCAAATCCTGAAATACACTGATACAGACCCTCAATTAAAGTGCTCATTCTGTTAGCTTGAGAGCTAGGATATACAGGCTGAGTGCTAGTTGTCTGCAATTTAGGAGTGTGAGGAGATGTAGACTCAGTATGCACAGGCATAGTTTGAGTGGCTGAGCCATGACCAGAAGAGGTAGCATGATGGAAAGATTCACTCTTAAGTGCTTTAGATGAGTGACTTTTACTTGCTTGAAGAGATATCATGGATAATGGTCGAAAGCGTGTCAGTATTTTTCCATCTGTTGGTAGACAAACACCTTCAAGGACCATGATCTTCATGAGAAGACTACAGAAAATGAGACATGTTCGTGCTGCCGATCGAGCTGCTGTTTTCCCAATGGTTTGAAAAATGTGGGCACAAATGTCAATCGAAACTCCGGTGATGAGATCACATAAAAATTATGCTCTCCCAAGGTTGATGAATGCAGTGTTCGAGAGTGGATATAGGTTGAAGAACATGATCAATTTGAGAGTTGTTAGATCAAGTGCAAACTTTGTTGTTCCAATAGACGTGCCTTTGGATGAAATTTCATGATCTGGCCTAAGAATTTGAAGAATATCTTGAACCTTAGGAAGTTTGTCATCATACGGAGTGAGGTCTACATTTGTCGGTCTGTTGATTTGAAGAACCTTTGCAATGTAGTCTGGATTGATGCTAAACTCCTTTCCTCGTACCCAACACTGCAACTCAACTCCAGTGTATCTAGCATTTGAATAGAACTCCTTAACCAATTCCTCAATCGGGTCCTCAAAGTTCCCGAACAGGTCAACCCAAATCTTTTGCTTCAAAGATCCTAGGAATAAATGTTGTTTCTAAGGTATCAAATTTCACAACCCTTTCCACCACAGTAGGAGCATCTTTCAAAATGCTTGAGAAAGTCTGTGAATCAAGCGGAGTCCTGAACCTCTCACTGTTTGAAGCTTGAGACGAACGTCGAGTCCATTTTGAAATAAGGGATGATGGAACATCTGTTACAGGCTCTTTTCCTTGAGAGGAATGATGAGACATCGGCAAAATAACATATACACATTAGAGAACCAAGTGCAAAACCACAAGACACAATCATAAACTTGATTAGATCCAAGTTAGTCCATGAAATAAACACACATTGTTATAAAGAAAGACATATCACTCAAACATGGTAAATGAACCAAGTATGCAGCATTTAAGCAAGTATTTAAGCATGAGCAACAATAGTGTGTGTGGTGTGCAGAAGTGATGAAGGTACAGGCTCAACTAAGCACAATGTAATCTATGAAATCCACAGAAACACATGTAATTGCCTTATGAGACAAATTACAAAGAGCTTGCTCTACACAGCACAGTACAATCATGATCAACTACTCAAAAATGAGAAACATGCACGAAACATGTATATCAAGCACCATATTATCAATGTCAACAAAATCCATTTAACAAACTCCATCAAATATACCCAAACCATATTCAAAACTCAAGATTTTCAAAACTCATCAAACAGTCAAAATCTAAGCATTTACGGGTTATAAACATGAAATACTTTGAGAAAAATGAAGAACCCATAACTTTTCTTGAAGATTGAAGTTGAGAAGATGATGAAAATGATGGATTTTTGAGTGAAACATGGTGAGTATGTGAGAGAGTTGAACGAACAAGATAATGAATAGTCAAAAATGTTCGAGCGAAAACTGAAAAGTTTTAAAAACTGTCCTAGAAGCGCAAAACACGCGATTTTTGCAATTGAGCTAAGTCGTAAACAAGTTGCCAAAGCAAGTCGCCAGAAACCTTCATGCCAAAATTTTTGAAAAATTGACTAAGTGTTTTTCGCGACTGGAAGTTCCACTCGCGAGTAAGTCGCGACTGGAGTCGCCAAACTTTCTGAGTACCCCTCGCGACTAAAGCTTCCACTTGCGAACAAGTCACCAACATGAGTCGCGAAAAATCCAAATACCCAGATTTTTGAAAATTTTTCTAAGTCTTTTTCGTGACTAGGACTTTGACCCGCCAGAGAGTTGCAAAAAACTTTTGAGTAAGCTTGCGACTGGGGCATGCGACTGGCTTGACCCGCGACCAAGTCGCCAGTACAGGGCAACACCATTTTTGAAAATTTTGATATTTATGCAAAAACAAAAGACTTTCCAAAAACAATTAAAACACTCAAAAATCTTTTTGTGTTTGATCAACAAAAATTGAGTATGTGAAACATATTTAATCAAGTACAATCACACAAATGAATATGACATTCATTGAACATAGACATGTGTGATGTGTGTGAGAATCAAAGATGAGATAGTCTTTAGTCCAATGTGAAGCTTCAATGATCAATTCAACCAAGGTATACACAATTAGCACGAGGAAAAGTGACCTATCTCATTTATAGAAATATGCATATATGACCTCCCACAAAACTTGATAACATAACTTTGAAACTTTTCATTTTGCTCCATATACATCATATCATTTGATCTTTTTGAATCATTACATCTCATTTTGAGATCGATGCCTGAAATTTTTTATATTTCAATTTGATGAGTAAGCCTTCAGCTTTTTGGGCATCATACATTTTTCACAAAAGTCACTTTCCCTTTTTCTTAGTCAAATACTAGTACATGCGAAAGCTTTTGTAGCTCATTATCTCTTTTCATTTTGAGATTTACATTTGTTCAGCTCTTTAAAAAAAATAAAAGAGTGGAAAGATGTATAGGCACAAGTCTGTGCAAGTTTCAAGATCAACAAAACCATTGACTAATCATTTATGACAAGTTTGAAAATCTATTTACAACAATCACATAGATTTCAAGATTTTTCCCACAATGATATAAGTGCATAAAGAACAAGCTAAGCTTGCAAATGCACAAAGCCATTAGCACAGAGGTACAAGGCAAAACATGCTTGTAACAATACACAATAATATCGATCAAACTTTTTGGATTTTCTACTTTTTATGAGTTTTTGGATTTTTGACATAAAAGAAGAAAAGATTGACAAAAAAAAAAATGTAAAAATATTCAAAGTAAAAAGCAAACAAACACAAATTTTCAGCACATGCTAGAACAATAACAAAAAGCACACAACCAATCAAAGTCACAAAACATAGGAAGTATTAATGCATGGACATGTTGTAATGCTTATGCATGAGCACTCTTCTTCACCCACACAACACTTGCGTTTGGGGTGATATCCCTAGAGGATTGGGTACCATTGTTGTGACTTTCGAACCTTCTTGTGAAGCTTATCAAACAGGTGGTGAAAGTATCAATCATCTTCATTACATCCCTTATTCCAGGATCACCTTCTTAACCTTTTGATTGTTCAGCAGTCCAATTCCCTTTGCCATGTCTTGGTCCTTTCGACCTTTGAGCACTTGAATTCTTCAATGCTTGAAGCTTATGACAATTTGGTCTGGTGTGTCCAAGAATTCCACAGTGATGGCAGAAGTGTTGAGTTCTCGGACCTCTTTATGACTTTGGGAGTGAGTTCCCTTTACCCTTTGGTTTGACCACTGATTGGTTAGGTGGCTTAATAAAAAACCGTTGGTCAATCAAATTCTGCTTCTTCTCCGGCTTCACTTTCTCAACAACTGAAGTTTTTATCACTGGTTCCTTAGCTTTCACAAACTTCATTTCCTTGGACACTTTGACACTCGAACTGCTCTCTCCGGTGTATCCCAATCTGCTTCTGTCGGTGAATGGTTTTTTACGAGCAAGTACATCATCAAGCTTTTTGGAAGAAACTCGCTCTACTTTAACATTTTCTTGAATCACCTCAAGCTCAAGGAATTTGATTTTTGAATAAGCTTCGGTTAACTCTCTGTTCAGCATTTCCATTTCACATTTGGTCTCCTTGTATCGCACTAGAAGACTTCTATAATCTTCCTCCGCCCTCTTCATCTTTTTAATGGTTGCGTTAGCCACTTTTGCATATTCACCAGTCTTCTTAAGGAGGGAATTGTAGGTCTTTTGCAGTCCCACTGTTCCTTCATCTTCCTTATCATCAGATTCCTCTACTATCCCTATTAACTCCAATTCAGAGTGCTCACCAAGCTCTTTCACTAGAGCATCCAAATCATCCGAAGATTCTACTAGAGCAATGGTCATGAATGCAGAGAAGTTTCCCTCTCCATCACAGCTTTCATCTGAATCTGAATCAGAGGAGTCGGAATCACTAAGAGTGGTGGTATACACCCTGCCCTTCCCTCTTAAATAATTAGGACACTCTTTCTTGAGATGTCCATGTCCATTGCATTTGAAGCATGTGATTCCTTGACAGGATTGAGACTCCTTCCCATCTTTCCTCTTGAAGTCCTTTTTCTCCTTTTCGAAACTTAGGAATTTTCCCTTCTCAGCAAATTTTCCATTTTTCTTGAACTTCAAGAACTTTCGAAAATTCTTTACAAGATATGCCACATTTTTATCGACCTCATCCTCATCTGATGAGTCATGAGCTTCCACCCTCTCATTAATTGTCTTAAGAGCAAGGGATTTGCTCTTTCTTTGTGATGGCAATGACAGCTCATATGTTTGAAGTGAGCCAATTAATTCATGAACTTTGATATCATCTAAGTTCATACTTTCTTCAATTGCAGTAACTTTTATACGGAAGCTCTCCAGCAATGATCGAAGGATTTTTCTCACTATTTTTGAGTCCTCCGTCTTCTCACCCAAGTTGAATTTGCCAATAACCAACTCATTCAGCTTGCTATAGAATGAATCAAATGACTCATCATCACTCATTTTTAGTTCTTCAAATCAAGTGGTTAGCATCTGCAACTTAGTATCCTTCACTTTCTTGGTTCCTTCATATGTGGTCTCTAATATTTGCTATGCCTCCTTGGCAATTGTAATGTGGGATATTCTGTGAAACTCATCTGGGGAAACACCACAAAAAATAGCATTTAGTGCTTTGCTGTTTGCATTAGCTGCCACAAAAGCCACCTTATCCCATGTGGATTTCGTGGCCTCCGGCCTAGTCCATCCTACATCCACTACACCCCAAACAGTTTCATCAATAGAACACAAAAATGCCTTCATCCGGACTTTCCAAAAGGCATAGTTGCTACCATCAAAATATGGTGGAGCATTTAGAGATTGAGATCGATCCATCTCAATGGGGTTAAGGATCGCACTTAGGTAATTAAATCACAGCTAATGCACCCGCTTTGATACCAATTGAATGTTCAAATGACGTGTAAAACATCTATGAACATTTAGACCCCCAATTTACAAAATACCAATGCTAGCTTATTATCAAACAATATATGTGTGGAATATGAAAATAAGCTAAAACAGAATTGGTAAAACAATCTAAACCATAATTAATCACAACTACCGTAGTACTTAAAAGGCAAAAATTAAGGGAAGAGAGATGCAAAAACAAAGACAACACAGCGATATGTCATCAAAGAGGAAACCGAAGTTCTCGGCGTAAAATCTCTCCGCCGCCTTCCAAAGGGTCAATAATCCACTAGAGAATGAAGTTGGGATACATGAACAGCAGAAGACCCTCCAAGCCTAATCTACCTAGTGTACCTAAGCCCTTCAAGCTTCTTGCTTCAATGAGGTTACACCGAACCTTTGTCTTTTCTAGCTTATTGGATTCCACTATAGCCTATAGCATCAACCAATATCAATTGGTCCATTTCTAACTGCTTCCTAAGTACTAAATAACCTTTTCACAGATATGGGTATGGTGAGATAAGGATTTGGCTAATGTACCTCTCAAGGATATAACAATGGAGAGGGTGATAGTAGAGGAATTTGGAGAATCAAAGGATGAAGATTGTGGATAAGTCAACCTTGTTTTTCTCTAGGGTTTCTCTCTCAAAATTCTCTCTGGAAGCTCTCTACAATACGTGGGTATAAGGGGTATTTACATTGGTGTGTGTTTGGAATGCAAAATGTCAGTTTTTCCCAAACAGAGTGGTCTGGCGACTTGGCCTCGCGACTTGATTGAGTCGCAAGCTAACTACCTGGCCAGATTGAAAGTTTTGTCCTGTAGTGCTCCGGCTGGCGTGACTCTTCAGCTCCTCTGCATGCTTCACACATGTGCCTCCTTTGGCGACTTGCCAACCGTGAGCCAGTCGCGAGATTCAGTCGCGAGGCCTTGCTTCAGTGTACACTCTTGAGCTTTTCTTCACACTCTCTCACACACTACCTTTACATAATTCCCACCTAAATATAGGGTTTCTAAATGCTGAATTACAAGCAAATTGGCACGGAATAAAGCCAACAAAATGGTTGATTAAATTCAACCTTACAGCAACTAAACTCCTCATTTCAATAAAACGCGTTATTTACCGTAACTTTGGAATGAAAACGTTAAACGGAAGTCATTTTGTTTCTCACATATGCACGTGAATGTTTCACATAATATATGCGTAAAAACTAACTAGGGGCAGTATAAATTATTTTAATGAGTGGTATAATAAAATAGAATTGGGAATAATGGGTGTGTTGTAAAATAGTATGGTATAATAGATAAAATAGCTTTTGAAATTGTAAAATATAATAGTTTAAAAATACCAGGTGCGAATGCTCTTAGAGCATCACTATTAGCTGTTCCATAAAAAATGTCATTTTGACACACCAAAAACCTATTTTATTATTTAACATATCATTTTACAACATACCATTTATCACATGTTCTATTCTTCAATCTCATACATTAAAATAATATATACATCACGTTAAAATATCATTAAAAAAAACTTCATATAGTAATATATACTACACAGCCCACTACCACCACCACCACTGCCCATAGCACAACACCACTACCACTGCCCATAGTACCCCACCACCACCACTGCCCATAGTACCTCACCCCTACAACCACCGTAATCCACTACCGCCGACAACCATAACCAAAACCCAAAATCAACCAGCCAACCCATTACCACCGACCACCATAGATAAAATCCAAAATCAACCAAACCACCAAAATTAGCCCACACCCACCGCCATAACCCACCAACATTAGCCCATCACAACCCATGAAAATCAGCCCACTCACCGCCATAACCCACAACCCATGAAACTCAACCCACATCCACAAAAAAAAAAAAAAAAACCAAGGCGATCTAAGAGTGAGGTGGACGGTGCTGCGTGGTGGACAGCGATCTACCTATTCGAATTGTTGCTTCACCAAAACCCCAACGCCATGCTTGTCCGGAGTACGAAGCGGTAATGAATGGTCAGAGCTTCTGCCCTTGTTCGCCTTTGTCGAAGTCTTCTCAACCTTACTTTCTTCCTTAGGGTTTTGAACTGGTTCTTGGATTGCATTGAGCGGAGCCTCGACGAGTCGATGCTAGTTTGAATCGGCGCTGAATCCTTAGGGTTTACAAGCACATTCTTAATCTCCTCGCTCTTGCCGGAATTCCTGAAATTTCTTTTTTTGGAAAAATAGAGCTTAAAAGTTTTTGTTTTTCATTGTGTTTGGTGAAAATCTAGATTGGTGGCGTCGAGTGGTGGCCTTTGGCGATCGGCGTGCTGTGGAAGAGGAATGGAGAAGACAGAGATGAGAAGACGGAGAGAGAGAGATATCTGTGATGAGGAGAGAAAAAAAGTAAATAAAATAATATATAAATTTTTGCAATTGTTGTTCGTACCGTCTCATATTTGAGACAGTATTATAGTAGTGTGCCAAAATTTTTGGCATTTGAAACACCTCGTGAGGCTCATATTTTGGGATTTGGTGTGCCAAATGCCAAAAATTTGGCATATGGCACAACTGCTACAGATGTTCTTAATGCAAATAAAATAGAACTTGAGGTAAAGTTCAATTTCTGAAAATTCAAGTGCAAAATTTAAAATATTCATACTTTAAGGTGTAATTTATCTTTAAAAAAAAAAAATTGGAAACTTAAAAAGCAAATATCGAAAAAAAAAAAAAAAAAAACCAAATTGAATGAAAATTTGGGGTCCGAGACTTGAGGACTAAGTAGAAGTATATAAAAATAAAACAAACTCCATTTTAGTCCTCGTCTCGTCAAAAGCCTCACTCTACACGCATTTCGCATCACCCACACACACTCTGTTTGTTTTTTTCTCTCTCTTTCGCTTTCTTATCAAACCCTCCGCGCGTGACTCTCAATCTACGGCGAGTTTCTCGTCGAACCTCGCCATTTCCGGCATTCCGATCATCCCCCACCGACGATCGGTTGCGATCCACAGGTATTGCTTCCCATACTCTCTTCTCTCTCTCTCTCTCTCACTCTCACTCTCACAGTCTCACAGTCTCACACACACTAAAACCATCTGCTTACAGGTTTCTTGCATTTTACTCTTGATGCATTACTATTTCTTTAGCTTGAACTGATTTTCTGATTCTCGCTTCGAATAATCGTACTGAATATACATTTTGTGTGTATGTATATGCGCTTTGTGTGTATGCATGTGTATGTAGCACCAACATGTTTGCTAGTTGATTTTAGTGTATATACCGTTTTCGCGAAACCTAGGGTTTCTTCTTAAGCTAAAACTTGTGCTTTCTCTAGAAGTTGAAAATCTTTACTTTTTAGTTTTATACAGTTAGATCTGTGTGCAATGGATGTATTGATGGTATTTCGAGTTCATTTTTGGTAAAAATTGGTGTTCGTCTAAGCCATTTATGGATATTCAAAATTTTCCCCCTTTGTTTTTGGTAAGATATGAGTTTGTTTTGTGTATATGTCCCTTAATGCTCTGTCTGGATTCTGAGAAAGCATAAGGAAAAACAAACAAAAAAAAAGGAGTTAATAAACACCGCATTTTCATGTGTGTTTCGCTCTTAAAATGATCCGTAAAATTCAACTTGGTGGGGCGTTATATTCAGTGTTAATTGATACTCTTTTGTTTGGTTTTTGCTGCGATATTTGTCCTTTTCTTAAGGAAAAGTCTGATTTTTATTGAACAAGAAAAAAATTCGAAACTTCTTTGTTTAAATATTTGTTGAAAATAATATTCTGGGGGAAAATTATGAATAAAGTGCAAATTTCTTAGTAAAGTTGATTTATTTTTATAATTGCAGCCAAAAGATGAGTTCAGGTAAAAACGCAGAGCAGTTGAGTCATGGAGTGGCAGACATGAATCTGAATTCAGGGCAAGATGATGATGGTGAATGGGAGGTTTATGCAAGGAAGCCTAAGAACAGAGCTGGAAGCAGTACTGCAAAACGAGCTATTCAGAATAATAATAATAATACTAATTCTAGAGGATGGGGAAATCCGAATCCGAATACGGTTCAAAAACAAGGCGCCTGGGGTAACGGTGGAGGAGCTGGAAGGGGGTCAGGAAATACCTGGCCATCACAAACAGGTGATTCTAGGCGACCTGCTGGAAGGGGATATGTTGCGAGGCCCCAATCTTCCTCCACAAGGGGTTTCGATAACAACTACAAGCCCCCCCAACAACCTGTAATCGGGCCTCCATTGCAGAGTGGATGGAACTGGCATTCTGTAGCTGGTTCCGTTCAATCCAAGGGTTCTGAGGATGGCCAGCAAAAGGATGAATACAGTGATGGCGAGAAGGATGATGAGGACCTCTCTGATGAAATTGATGACAGTGATGATGATTTACTTAGTGATGAATTTGATTCTGATGCGAGTGAAAAGAGTCATAACACTCGGAAGAAGAGCAGTTGGTTCAAGAAGTTTTTTAGCATTCTGGATGACTTGTCCATTGAGGACATAAACGACCCAGCAAGGCAGTGGCACTGTCCTGCCTGTCAAGGTGGTCCTGGTGCTATTGACTGGTATCGAGGCTTGCAGCCCCTGATGACACACGCCAAAACAAAAGGGTCGAAAAGAGTGAAAATGCATAGGGAGTTGGCTGAAATATTGGAAGAAGAGTTGCGCCTTAGGGGAACTTCAGTCGTTCCAGCTGGAGAGGCTTTTGGTAGATGGAAAGGTCTGAAAGATGACGAGAGAGATCATGAAATAGTCTGGCCTCCCATGGTTGTAATCATGAATACAAAGCTTGAACAAGACGAGAAAGACAAGGTACAATCATATTTTCTTATCTGCATTTGCAAATTAATGTCCAGGTAATTGTCATCACATATGCATTTTCAATCCACTAACTTTCGTCCAATATGTTTGGAGGTAAACTTGTTCCTTTTTATTGAGATTGTTTGATTTGATTTATGCTTTAATTTTACTCATGTCAAATGTGGCAGTGGGTAGGCATGGGAAACCAGGAGCTGCTTGACTATTTTAGCTCATATGATGCTGTGAAGGCGCGACACGCATATGGACCACAGGGGCACCGTGGGATGAGTCTTCTGATTTTTGAGGCATCTGCAAGGGGCTATTTAGAGGCCGAGCGCCTACACAAGCATTTTGCTGAGCAAGGAACTGACAGGAATGCTTGGGAGCGTAACCGTGTCAGGTTTTCAGCAGGTGGCAATCGCCAGCTTTACGGCTACATGGCCGTGAAAGAAGATTTGGATATATTCAACGAGCATACCAAAGGTTCTCTCTCTCTCTCTCATCAGTTGAATACCTTGAAGACTTGTGATAAACCTAAAATGCATAATTTTTTTTTTACTATTTTTCTTCTCTGTGAATAATAACTATGCTGATACGATGTGTAGTTGCCTCTGACATGCTTTAAGAATTATGATTGATTAGAGAAATCAAAGCTCAAATATGAAATGAGGTCATATCAGGAGATGGTAGTAAAGCAAATCAGGCAGATGAGTGAGGACAACCAGCAACTCGTCTATTTGAAGAACAAAGTTGTGAAGGAACGAAGGCATTCAAAAACTGTTGAAGAATCTCTTGAAATTGTGAGTGAGAAGCTGCGCAAGACACAGGAGGAAATTCGTATTGTGAGACAAAGAACCAACAAGCAGCATGAAGAGAACAAGGAAGAGGTAATTTTATGTTCTGATTTAAGGTTTAAGATGGAAACTAGTATATTTTGCAACGGTTGTTAGATCCTGCCTTTTTGTGCTATATGGTATGGACCATGAAAAAAGCACTTGGTATATAGTTTGTTCTTGAAATGACATCTAAAGTAGAGGTCACAAACTTCTTAAATATGTTCTGTTTTTGACTTGTTGGTATTGGTTATTTTTGATGACTCTGTAGGTATATTATTTCTAAAATAGGGATAGGCCAATGAGCTAGAAATCATTAACTAGGTGCATAACTTATCAATTATGTTCTTCTAGATAGGATGACTCGGTAGGTATATTATTTTGTGATATCCCTTGAGCAAACAAAATGCTGGTTGACTGGTATTTACATTAACTACGGTAGTTTTTTTGGTTTGCTCTATTCAGAAACACTATATCCTGGTTCTTTTCTTTATTTTTTATTTTTATTTCCAAGTTAGATGGAAAGCTTGCTAGCCTTTTTCTGGTCCGTGTTTTTCTTGAGGTTGTTTGATATCTCTCCATGTTTTGAACATTAATTCAATTTGGCTCAGTGTTTTAATGTTTTTATTTTTATTTTTAAATGAAGATGGATCAGCAACAACAGTTTTACGAGGATCAGCTCAAAATAATTCGCGAATCAAGGGATGAAAAGGAAGAAAATTTTGAGAGGATGCAGCAGGAGGAACGTGAGAAGGTGAAGCAATTAAATGCTAATTCATCAGATGCAAAGCGCAGGTAAGAGTAACCGCACCAGTCTCTGTAAAATATTCTGTCCATTTTAGCATAAGAACTTACTTTTTCTATTTTACACAATCACTTTTCCAAAACACCCACACCAGATTATCTATTTACAAGATATTTCAATAAAATATTCATTTTTCATAAATTTTTTATTATTTTCCCTAATGGTCATTCTTTTTTAATTTAAACTTATATTTTAAGTAAACTACCAACACCGGTGGCTCGGCAAGTGGAGCCGCTTGTGGCGGAGGTCTGATGGCTGAACCGCCGAAATAGTGGCTCTGACAAATGCCGCTGGATTGGTCTCGCCGCCCACCATACTGGCGAATAGTGACCCACTGGTGGGTGGATTGTTAACACAACTCTATCAAGTGCGAGATAAGCACAGCAGCCAAGAAGGCACAAATCTATTTACCAAATAATAAAAATATCATTACTTTGATAGTCCATATAAAAAATGTCTTGGTTTTTTTTCAATTTTGCATTAAGAAATTAAACTACAGCCACCAACACATGGATCTTAATTAAAATTCTTGATGTTTCAACAAAAACAAGAGCCACAATTAATGGATAAGAGAGCAATGAAGAAACCACTTGAAGGTGATAACATAGAATACGGTTATGATCAAGTGATAACATAGAATACAAGATACAAATCCTAACAACTCTAGGATTGTGATAAGATAGGATAGAGTTGCTTCCATTTCAAATACCTTTGTATTTCACAGAACTCTTGTATTTCAAACACTTTCGTGTTTCAAATTTTGTATCTATACAAATTCTATTAAAAAAAAAAAAAAAAAAGCCTTGAACGAATTCTATTACAAATTCTATTATAAATAAAAAGCCTTGAATTGTATCTGTACAAATTCTAACTTCTTTCTTTCTTTCTTTCATTTTTTTTTTTTTTTTTGGCATTAAAGAGGATTTTATTGATAGCTAATAAACATGCAGCACAGAGACATCAACCAAGACATTAAAAAACAGAGTCATAACAAACCACAACTACAAGACAAACACATCAATATCAACAACCAGAACAAAACAACAAGACAGAGAGTCATAACACACTACAAACGGAATCCCAATGAGTCCCAAAATTAACACTTTCATGCCCTCACATTAGTTATAGGTTCATGTTATTGAGTTCCTAGAACTCAATGTTAGAGTAGAACAATCTTTTAATTAACATTTTTTTTAAGGCTTGAACTAATGGCATGTTTGGAAGTTTAAAGAGGGAGGAGAGTAAAGGGGAGTAGAGGGGAGTAGAGTAGAGGGGAATAGTTATCCTCCACCTTGTTTGGATGTTTTTAAAATTTAGTAAGGGGGAGGGGAGTAATTAGTCTTTTCATTTGTAATTTTGTTAATATAGTAAGGGCAAATTTGGTAATTCATTTTGTCAAACATTTTTATCCTTCACTCTCCCTCCAAATCTCTCCAATTTGGGGGAATTAAAAATGAGGAGTTAGAAGTAGTTCAAACCCCTCCAAATCCCTCTCCCTTCTTCCTTAAAAAACATCCAAACAAGGTAATTTAATCACTCTCTCTCCCTCTACTCTACTCCCCCTCCTTTTTCCAACATCCAAACATAGCATAATAGTAAACCCTAAAAAATTAGTTTAGAGAAACTGTGGTGATGAGAATGAGCAAAAGCAAGAGCTAAGAGAAGCGGACGAAGAGAGAAGATGAGAGGAAGAGGTCAGGAATGAAACAGGGAGAGTACTGAGAGGCGTTGGTGTTGCTTAGGTTAGAGGAGAGGAAAAAGAAGAAGTGAAATAGGTTTTTATAATATATAAAGATAATATTAAAATAATGTATAGAAAAGCTACAGTAACTGTGCATATATGAACGGTTACTGTAGCATTTTTGTATATATGCACAATTTTGCAAGTGCTGACGTGAGTGTTTTTTTTGGTTAAAATGTGTAAAATTAACCACTTTTTTTGTATTTTGCACAATTTTGCAACCTCTGATGTGGTTGCTCTAATGTGCAGGTTTTTATACTATTAAAAATCTAAGATGGTGCTTTTAGTATTGCTTCTTTTTAAATGTTTGTTACTCATTAAATGTTTGTGTTTTCTGTTATTTTAACATAGGGCGGAAGAAATTGAAAAATTCATCAAGTGTCAAGACAAAGAGATGGAAGTTTTTGTGTCTCAGAGAGACAATCTAGTTAAGATTCATGAAGAGAAAATAGCTGCAATGAAGAAGAGGCACTGGGAGGAAGAAGTAGAGCTGGAAAAAGAGTTCGATGCTGAACTAGCCCAGCTTATGTCCCAGTACTCCCCACATCCCCCTACCAACACTGGCAATGGTATCTGACATGATATAAATTAGTACAGGTGTGAGCTGTGTACTACTCACATTTTGCGTAATATTTCTTAGAATTTTGTGATAGTATTATGACTATCAACTTTTACCTCGGATGAATGATACTATCAAAGTATATATACTAGAAGATAGGAACAGTCAACAGGAGGTGTCTGATGGTTAATTGCGCCAGTTGTTTTGGTACTGATAGTTGGAACTTGGAAGGTTATGAAGTTTGATCTTTTCTATATTATAGTATGAGTAATGAGTTGGAATGTCAAAGGCCTTACCTTTTTTTTTTTTTTGACTTGCTATGTTTTATTTTGTTTTTCATAACTATGGTATGATTTGCAGTGGACTAAGCATGAATCTTTGTTAACCTGCACAAATTCTGTCATTTGTTTAATATAAATATACACAATACATCAATGACCATGATCGATGGCCACCCTGTGTACCTCCATTGCTCCAGCGGAAAGAGCAGTTTCAGTACTGTAAAATTATTACTTATTTTAAATTTTAATAAATAAAAAAGTTGTTTATTTGGTTTGAGTTTGGTGATGTGAATTTCTGGTGAGAGGGCAAGTGAGGACTTTTGTGTCTTCTGGGAGAGGGATTGTGAGAATTTGGGAGGGTAAATAGAATGAGTAGTCTTGTCTTGACTCTTGAGCTTATTGGGGACGGTCTTTATCGTGTGGGTGTTGGGGCTCTAGACCGTAGACTACTTTAACAGGGGTAGGGTTTTTTTTTTTTTTTTTTAATTTATTTATGGGCTAGAGATCATTTTTCAAAATTTTCATGTGGGATAGTAGATAAGTGCGAGTCAAGAAGGCCCCAAAATTCCTTCTGGAGAAAAGGATGGATTTTTGTGGACTACATTGTTGGGCGGGAACATGAAGTAACTTCGCAATAAATTTTGTTACAAAAAGATATGTTAATTTGATTTTGCCTTGATTCTGTGTGTTTGTGGAGGAATTATATTTATGAATTGAAGATTGAGGATTGAGGATTTTCTATTCAGGACAATTTGGTTGATTTGGGGCTGAGGATTGAGGGAGTATTTATTTTTGCAGTTTTATAGTTTGTGAATCAATTCAAGTGGTATCCTGCTCAATTTATATTTAGCCACTTGATGAATTGTGGATTTTATCATGTGTTGTGATCGGTGAAAGCTATGGCTGACTGGCTGTGTGAGTGTTAAATATAGGTGAAAATATATTTTTAATCTCTACATTTAGGGTCTAATCTCATTGGTCCCTAGATTGATTTTGTGCCTACTTCAGTACCTAAAAACGGAAAATTATTTTCATTTTGTTTCTTGCCTTCAACCCTCTAATAGAAAATGCATATATGGCAAACAGAATGCCATGTTTGCATAGTAAATACTGATGTGGCTAATAAAATATTTTATTTGGTATTTTTTAAATGTCATGTCAGCATTTTAATTATTTTTTTAAAAAGTCACTTTAGAAAATTTAAGGAGATTCTGGCCTTTTGCTTCTATTAAGCAAAATATTTGGCAATATGCCCATGTTTCCAAACTATATAGGTTTGTGCTCCTATTTTGAAACTCGATTGCATGGAACTCGAGTTATGCCAAATAAAACTTAAAAAAAAAAAGACTTGCATGGAACTCAAGTTCATGGAGCTCGAGTTCCATTTAAAACGCTACTATAGGAGTTCTTGAACGAAACTATAGGTATGAGACGATCAAACTTAGAAAAAAAAAAAAAAAAAAAAATTGCATGGAACTCGAGTTCCATTTAAAACACCACTATAGCACCAAAAAACGCCACTATAGCACTAAAAAAACACCACTATAGGTATGGAACTCAAGCTCAATGAACTCGAGTTCCATGCATTTTTTTTTTTTTTTTAGTTTCATTTGGCATAACTCGATTTTAAATTAATCAAGTTTTTAATTGAAACTCGATTTTATTAAAATCGAGTTTCAAAACAGGGGCACGAATCTATATAGTTTGGAAACAAGGGCATATTACCAAATATTTTGCCCAATAGGGGTAAAAGGCTAGAATCCCCGAAAATTTAAACAAAAAAATAAATTAAATTTAAAGAAAAACCTTAAATCTAATTTAATCTAAAATCATTTCTTAAAAAAAATGGTAATCATTATCTTTTTAATTCTTTTTCTTTTTCTTTAACCTCATCAGCTTTAAAAAAAAAAAAAAAAAAAATCCTTACACTCTCTCTCTCTCCACTATAACTTCATAGCTGGAGCTCACAAAGTCGGCCTTCTTCTTCACCATGCACCGCAACCATCGTGGAAGTGGCCTCTACATCCAATTTGACCATCGTGGTAGAGGCTTCTCTCTCGACCATCGACGAGCAGATCAAGGGTCTTGATGCAGTAAAAATGATGGGAACAATGTGATTTTGATCATGGAGGACATGGGGTCTTAATGCAAAGAAAATGATTGTAATTGGGGTCTTGCTGGTGGGTGTTGTGAAACACGAATCGAACCATGTCTAGGAGAGAGGAAGTGAGACCAGAAGAGAATCGATGATGGCTGTGGCATGTAGCAGCAAGAGAATTGGTTGCCCATAGAGTTTAGAATGGGTTGTTGAGTTTGTTCAAATCTAGGTTGGGTCTTGGTTCGATGAAGTGGCCCTTGAGGGTTTTCATGTGGGAGGCTCGCTAGTGGAGGTGGCGACACACCTATTCCCAATTTGCCATGGATGAGCCACCCTAAGCTTTATCTCCTCCGCTTATGACTTCGCTTGTCGTCTGATTTTCCTCTCCTTTTTCATATTGCAAGAGACTAACAGGGGAAGACAGTGCGGAAGAGTTGGTTCAAATACAGGTTTTGCCTTACACCGACAAGTATTTTCAGATAGGAAAGAGTTTGCAAATGGAAGATCGAGTGGAAGTTCTTCTGTCGCTAGTACAAAATTGTGATATGTTTGCATGGAATCCGTATGAGGTGCCTAGGGTGGACCTGGCCTTTATCACACATAAGTTGAATGTAGATCCATTAGTCCCGTCGAAGAAGCAGAAGCCAAGGAGATCGACGAAACCACATGTGGAAGCTGTGATGGAGGAAGTAAAGAAATTGAAGCAGGCAAGGTCTATTATGGGAGTATTTTTTCTTGAGTGGCTGTCAAATATAGTGGTGGTGAAAAAGAAAAATGGGAAATGGAGAGTGTGTGTTGATTTTACCGACCTTAATCGAGCATGCCCAAAGGATCCGTTCCTTGTACCTAAGATAGATCAGTTAGTGGGTGCCACGTTCGAACACCCAAGAATGAGTTTCTTGGACGCCTTTCAAGGTTATCATCAGATTGCTTTGGCACTTGAGGATCAGCAAAAAACCTCTTTTATTTTGCCCGAAGATAATTATCATTACATGGTAATGCCTTTAGGGTTAAAGAATGCGGGAGCCACATACCAACAAATGTTTACTTGGATGTTTAAGGATCAGATCGGGGACCCGGTGGAAGTTTATATTGATAACATAGTGGTTAAGAGAAAGAAGAGTGAAGAGCATGTACCAAATCTGGTTGGGGTTTTCGGAATACTGAGGCAACACAAATTGCGCCTCAATGCAAGCAAATGTGCTTTGGTGTGGGGTTAGGGAAGTTTCTGGGCTACATGATAATGACACGTGGAATAGAGGTTAACCCTGACTAGATTACAGCAATTCAACAGCTTAACCTACTCAGTAATCCCAAAGAAGTGCAAAGACTCACTGAGATGATTGCTGCCCTGAATCGGTTTGTTTCAAGGTCAGCAAATAGGTGTAAACTGTTCTTTTAGTTGTTGAAGAAATGGAAGAGTTTTCAATGGACGGAGGAGTGTGACACGGTGTTCAGAGACTTGAAGTGTTATTTGGTTAGCCCGCCTATCTTATCTCGACCAGAGCCCGAAGAAGACTTGTATACGTACTTGGCGGTCTCTGACCATGCAGTGAGCGCCATGTTACTAAGGCATCAAGATAGGATCCAGAGACCGGTGTATTACCTCAACAAAATGTTGGTGGATGTGGAGACTCGATATTTACCACTAGAGAAGATGGCACTAGCATTGATGCATGCGATGAGGAAGCTGCCGCATTATTTTCAAGCCCATATGGTTTGGGTGCTGACCGAGTATCCCTTACAATCACTATTGAGAAGGTCAGATTTCACCGGAAGGATAGCTAAATGGGAAACAAGGCTTGGGACATTTGACATGTGGTATAAGCCAAGGAATTCCATTAAGGGTCAAGTATTAGCCGACTTTGTAGCTATGTTCACACCTGCGCTGGGAGTCTCCGCAGGGGTGTGCCAAGTTTCGGTTAAATCATGGTGAGTGTATGTGGACGGTGTGTCTAATGCAAGAGGATCTGGGGTCGGGGTTGTAATGATATCTCCTGAGGGGTTGCGGTTGGAAAAATCACTAAGACTGGGTTTCCATGCTTCCAACAACGAAGCTGAATAGGAGGCAATCATCGCGGGTCTCAGGGTAGTTTAGAAGCTTGGTGCTGAGGAAGTGGAGGTGTGAGAGACCAGGAAAATCGAGTGCTCTCAAAAAAGAGATTTGTGTGTTTTTAAGGGCACCTCTCTTTTTGGGTAAGTGGTGTGAAGTCGCCACTTATTTTTTATACAAAAAAAAAAGAAAAAAAAAGAAAGAAATACAAATTACATGATAAAATACTTCATTGTCATTGATTGAATAAAGAAAAGTACAACTTTGGTAAATTAAAACTTACAAGGCTTTGGGTCCTAGTTACAATCTATGCAAAAGAATACAAAGTTTTGGTCCTAGTTACAATATACCAAAATTAAATAGACAAAACACTAATCTACCTATCCAAAAACCCTAAGCTAGGGGGCTAGGTTACGAAATGGGAAAGTGTTAGGCACCCATTCCGCCCAAACAGAGTCTGGTCTTCTAGACTCTAATGACCAATATACCATTTTTTGCATGATGTTGAATGATATGTTGAACACACATGACATAAGATAATTTAAATAAATTTCCTTATGAATGATGTGCCCTATTTCTAAAGAAAATTCAGATCTGTTTTGTGAATTAAAAAAAAAAAATTTGATTTGGTTTGTAAAAAGGTCAGATCTGTTTTTGTGTAAAGTTTAAAAAAAAAAAAATGGTTTTATCAAGAAAAATCAGATCTGTTTTTTTTTTTTTTTTTTAATGTAAAAAATAATATTAAAAAAAAAACTTTTGGAAAAAGGATCCACATTCATGAGATGGATTTATTATACAATGCATCACATATTATAAAAAAAAAAAGAAAAAAAAGAAGACTTCAACCTAACTTTCAATTCCTTCTTTTAAATTTCAAAACCTACAATTTTGTAACCAAGAAAACTTTTTTTCTAAAAAAAATCAGATCTGTATTTAATGAAAATACAGATCAGTTTTGAGTTTTAAAATATCAAATCTGAAAAATACAGATCAGTATTGTACTAAAAAAATCAAATCTGAAAAATATAGATATGTTTCAAACTAAAAAAATCATATTTGAAAAATACAGATCTGTTTTTGAGCTTAGAGAAAATCATATCAGTTTTTGTGTTTAGAGAAAATCAGATCTGGAGAATACAGATCTGTTTTGTGTTAAAAAAAAAACCAGATCTGAAGAATACAGATCAATTTTGTGGTTTTCATAAAAAAATTGTTAGTCATTGTAGAGTTTGAAACTTAAGAAAAAGAATTATAATAAACAATCACCTAACCACATGTTAAAGAAAATTCTAGCAACGTATTTAAGCATGGTAATTATATATCAAGAACAAAACATAATAAAGACATGCTAAGCATATTTATGCATCAAACAATAAAAATTAATGAAAGAAGAAAAGAAAGAAGAAAAACAGAATACCTCTTGCATGAGCGTGCTCTTCTAATGAAATTTGTTCACCTCTTTGAAGCCTAAAATACTTTACTTACAAAAAGTTCTTAAAGTAAAAGCCTCCAAAACGTCTTTGACGTAAGGGGAATTGAAAAATCAGAAGAGAAGAGCCAGAGAGAGAGAGAGAGAGGGGGGGGGGGGGGAGGGGTCAAAAAGTGTGCTGAATTTTGAGAGGCATCCCCTATTTATAGAGGTTGGAATACTTTGAAAAATTAGCCGATGGTCAAATACGAATTGAGACGCGTCCTTATCTCTAAAAAATCGAAACAGGTAAGGTTTATCTCAATCCAGGAGTCCTTGGGCCGAGCCACACATTTGTGGGAAGTGTCGAAGGCTCTCCTGGGTGCCGAGCTCACATTTGAATTTTGGTCCAATTTGGACTTCTTTTTAGAGGTTTTTTGAGCCGAAAATTGTATTTAGACTCATTTTTAATCCGTATTCCAAAGAATAATCTCTGTTTCTGGATATTTAGGTCTTAAAGTGATAACTATCTTGTAGATAAATATTCCAAAAAGTCTTGATTATCCACTTCTTTGTTACCTGATTATCCACTTTATTCCCATGCAAGCATGTCTATTTTTGACACTAACCAATAACCAATCACAAAATTATTTAAATAATTTTAATTATTTAACCAATCAGAATTAATTTAAATTAATCATGCGTGGTTGGTTTCACCCAAACAAAATGCATGCAAACCATGCAAACTTGATCATGTGACATCTTTCAATCCGACAGTCCGATTTAGAAATCGGACACACCGTCGCAACTATTAGAACCTCAAGATCATTTTTATGATATGACATGAATGAATTAATGCATGTAATGCAGCTCTAAATGTCAGGTATATGAATGGTCACTCTAGCCTTCTTCCTTGATTAAATTATGGGTGCAAAATCGAGTATCTACAGAATGCCCCTCATTGACAGAACTTTCAAAGTGAATGTCAATGTAAAACAAAGACACTAATTTTAGCAGCTATGATTTAATTGAGGTTGACTTTTCAAAGATTACCCTAGAACCTAAAACATTGGGAGCATAGAACTAGTGTTATGCTGTTTTGAACAATGAGAATTGGGAATACTTGACCTACTTGATAATTGATAAAAATGATTCTTGAAATCTGAGGTGACTGATAGGCTTCTCTATCTCAGTCTGCATGTGGGGACGATCAAGGTGTTGGGGTTTTTTCCCTAAAATCCAATTTATTGACATGTCATAAATAATTAAATTGTTTAATTATATGAGACTATCTATAAATGAACTAATGAGACATTATCTTAGTCAATGAGATGCATAATATGTGATTTAGTCACAGAAGATATAAATCACAAGTTCTTTGTAAACTCAGAATTTTAGTTCGTAGTCGGTGATGAAATTGGGCATTTCATCTGCGAAGACTATAACATATCAACTAAGATGATTTGTCTTGATCATGGAAGTGGAGACTTCTAGTTGATATGTTGATAAGTTTTAAGAGTTAAGACATATTGAATTGGACCGCTGTGAGATTTATTATTCTCATAACGACTATCAAATGAATAATAAATCTCACGACTTCTATTTACATCAACTCTAAATCCTGAGAGAATAATGGACCTGATCATGAGGTGTAGGTTGCTTTGATATATCAGGAGTGAGATCTATAAGTTACGGTCAAAACCTCAGTATGTTGGGCAACCACATTTAATGTTGATAGAACATATATTCTCAAGATGGAATTCATAATCTCTTAACGGAGATATAAAATATTCCCTTGAGATAAGTTTAATGGGTTTGGTTATTCAGAGTGTTGGGCCCAACTACTTTAGTAAGTAGTTACTAAAGTATATATTTATGGAATTGGATTTCATAAATATATAATGAATAACATAAAGGATTAAACCGGGTACTCAATGATTAAGATGTAGTAATCTTCAAAGTGGCAGTCTATATTCATGACTTTGTATTACTACGAATATTTTAATGAAGGGGTTGCATGTATAATAAAGTCTTGGGATATAATTTATTAATAAGGCCTAGAGTGCAATAATATTCATATAGTGGTATTGAATATAATTAATGGTAACTTTGGACTTGTCAAGAGTTGACAGAAAAGTCCAAGGCCCATTGGAGCTAGAGTCTTATTTGTTCCCTTTTGGTCCCACTCCAAGCCACACATTATAGCCCAATTGGAATGACCCAAAAGGCTAGCCCAATTAGATAATCAGTTATATATAAGGAGAGAAACATACAAAATTATGTGTGTGTGGTTTTCATTTAGATCACATAAAGAATGCAATGATGTATGTGAGTGTAGGACACTCTTTTATTCTCTCCTTGGAAACTGATTGAGAGACCACACTTCTTGGGCATCAAGTGGAATTGGAGTGAAGATTAAAAGTTTTCCCAAGTATTCTCAAGTTTGGTTTTGAATTTCACTGCATCAAGGTACGCTTCCTATTCTTTATTCTAGAATTCATGGCTACATGTTATCTTTCATGATTGATGTAGATCCGTGTGTTGTTGCTTCCGCTGTGTGTTTTGTATGAGATACAAAACCAAATTTTCCAACACAAGGGGCTTCTCTACCTCGATCTGGAATGGAAGGTGTAGGGTCTATTTTTGTAGCTCAAGCCCAAAAGCTATGGATTGTGAGCCCAATGAACCCAATACAATGAATTTGTAGAGAGTGGGTGAAAGAGCTAGGCTAGTAATGAATTAAACAGTAATGGATTGGGGTGTTTGTGAATAAATTAACATGCAATCATGCTCGGACAAATGCAAACATGAACATCCGAAGAGGAATTTTATTGAATGTACGTTGGTTACAGTTTATAGGGCTACAGTAAAGATATTTTCTTCTTTCTTCTTTCTTTGTTCCGATCCCCCCTTTTATCAGAGGCCTCTCCTCCTTATATAGTACCCTCTCCCTTCATCTTCATCGTCCACTTGTTCATCATCTAAACACCCACTTGAGTGCATGTCCCATCATGTATCTTCTTTAGCCTTGTGTGAGTGGCGGTAGTTGAGATTGTACTGTTCAAGGGTCTTCTCCACATTAATGCGGCCAGAAAAGTAGATGCAGTGCATTTAATGTGGTGGTTGAAGTTTGTCTTCTAGATATTTCTCCGTTCCTATCATCCCCATGCGCACCTGAGGTTCATCTCTATCATTAGACTTGTCAGGAGGATTACTTGAACTCTCTAGACATCTGTTTGACCATGCTTCTTCGGATCCGAGGATAATGGCCTCTTCAGACAATTGAATATCTCCTCGAACTATGCTCCATTCTCATCTCTAGGTATGTTTCTTTTACATGGACCTCTTCTCAAGTACTTTCATCTCTTCGGACAAACAGTAGCCCTCAAATAGGGCCTTAGGCCCAACATATTAGGTTGGGCTTTCCCCCCCCACAATAGCCCCTCAAAATTTTAGTTTTTCCCTCGCATCCGAGGAGGAAAAATAAGATTTTGACTTGTCACGAAATGGCAGTTTGAAAAAACAAAAATATCTGAACTTACACGCGTGTGGGCATAGGAGTAGGCGCCTTATAAATGCTGCTGTCGTTTCAGTGTTCCCAAAGCGTTATCAATTACTCCAGGCGGCGTTTTGTCTTTAGTATCCAACGATGGACCATTGATCCGACGGACATGATTTCTCCTCAGGATTTGGGCGCGATGACTCAGGTTCTTTTGCTTGTCCCTATATAAAGTCTCAGAACAAGTCATTCCTCCCCTACTTCGCAAACTCTCAGAGCGCCCAGCAAACTCAAGCACTCGAATCTTCCAAGTTCTTCCAACCACCGGTCTTAACTTTCCTCAGAATCCATAAGAATTTCTGAACGAGTTCGAGGGTCAGTCTCCAGTTTAGTTTGAGTAAGTTCTTTTCCATTAAAACCTTCTGTTCTCTCTTCGGCCAGCCTCCTCGGCTTTCACATAATCACCTTTGAGTCACTACGCTTAATGTTTCCTTCTTCCTGGTTAGTGAAGATGGGTAAATTTGAATATCTGGTAGATACCCCGCCCAAATAGAGGAGTTTAGGAGAACATACCGCATACCTCAAAATGTGGGTTTGAGGTACTGCCCCCCAGAGAGAATACTAACAGATCGAAAGATGGGCGAGGTTGTAATCCCCATCATCGCTTTTTTAGAAGGTGGGATGACTATCCCTATGGGTCCCATCACCAGTAACTACCTCCGAAACCATAGGCTTAGCCCAGACCAATGTGCGCCCAACGTTTTTAGGATCCTAGGAGCCATTGACGATCTAAACCGTCTTCTCGGGTTAGGGCTCACCTGGCGTGACGCGGTACACATGTACGAGTGTCATAGCCAGCAAGGGGCAGGGTATTATCTTAAATCTCGATCCGATGTCGTTAGGCTCCTTTCCTGCCTCCCCAAGTCTAACAAAGGGATGAAAAATGACTATGTGATCGTCTTGGGTGTGTGGCATGATGGTCCTCATTGCCGAACCAAGCCAGGAGAGCCAGGTGGGATATGTTAGACTTAGGTTTACTAACAGTGGGCTTAGGATCTTCACCTTCTAACAATTTTTCCTTCTTTTGTATCATTATTTTCGAGTTTCTGACTACGTTTTGTTGTGATGTTTAACAGATAGAGAACACGTTTCTCCTCGACTCAGCCTTACAAACACTGCTGCGCTCAACTACTTGTTAAGATCAGAGATCTTTGTAAGTGAGGACGGGCAGCTTCGGTCGGTTCCCCTTATTCTCGGCTATAAGGCACACAAGAGGGATTTTCAGCCGGTCGGCAATGCGATAAGACAGGGAGATTATCATCTCAGCCGTATAGACGTAGCTCAGAAAGGCTTTTTGGCTCCATACGACCTTCTGCCCGTGCCACATCCCAATCCACAGGGTGTACCCCAGCTCCTTCAGCCAATCCAACAGGTTCCTCTTGAACCTGCTGCGGCCGAGGAAAGAGTCGCTTCTTCAACCTCTTCGCTTGAGGAGCAGATAGACAAGTTCAAGTTCGAAGGAGAGGCTTTAAGAGAAGTTGAAGTGATACGAGTGCCTGACACTGAGGAGGAAGCTGACAGACAATCTGTTGCACACCCTCCTGTTCTAGTAACTGCTCTTCCAGACGACTCTTCGGACGAGGAAGATATGGCAGACTTAAGGAACTTGATGAAGAATAGGGGTAAGAAGGTTGAGCAGAAAGGGACTGGTACGTCCCAACCCGTGGTGAGTCTGCCTCCAGCACCATCCCGGGTTCCTAACCCCGGCCTGAAGCCCATGCAAGATCTGAAGAAGAAGAGGACCCTCCTCAAGACTGAAGAGAGGGAGGCGTTGCCACCCAAGGGAACCAAGCAACAGAAGGTGGTGAAAGACCACCGGAGCACGAGGGCCTCGTCTACTGAGAGCTGAGATGAGGTCATCGTGGCTGATGTACACCGAGGAGGACCTCGCATCTGGTCTCCAAGGTTGGAGTTGGATGGCACTTCAATCCCCTGGGACACCTCTCTTAGGAATTATGACGGGGGAAGAGCAGGTTATGTTGCTGAGGCCTTGGAGCAGCCACTCCTCCTCCTACATGACATGGAGTCTTACAGGCGTTTCAACCAGCAGGAGCTCTTCCTATCCCTTAAGAGGGATATAGCCATGGTAAGTGAGCTTAGTCTGTTTGGTTAAATCGCAGAGCCTTTTTACTTTTCCCCCCTTTTTTTTTTCTGTGCTTTACATTCGAAATTTCCATTATGTAGGTTACCCAGCAAATCTTTGTGGTCGAGGAGTGGAATAAAAAGTCCTATCTTGAAGCCCAGGCAGCGGCCCAATCTCGGTTTGAGGCAGAGAGGTCTTTGGGCAGCCTGAAGGATGATTACGCTTTGCTGTTCGAGCAGTTAAAGGAGATGAGTAATCAACGGAAGAGTCTGGACGCTGGCCTGAAGAATGCTGAAAAGCAGGCCGAAGAGCAACGCAAGCTGCTACATATGACCGAGATTAACTTGGAAACTGAAAAAGCACTTGTGGGGCAACTTCGAGCTGAGCTCCAGAAAGCCAAGGAGACTGCCAAGCTAGCTCAGAAAGATGCTCAGCTAGCCAAGGAGGCAGTTGAGGCTGAAAGGAAAGCAGCTTATCAGCTGGGGGTGGAGGAGACTGGGGCCCAGCTTACGGAGCAATTTGCCTCGGTTAGTCGAGACTATTGCGACATAACCTGGAAAAAGGCACTGGACGCTGTTGGAGTCCCTGCTGACTCAGAACTGAGGTTGCCTGGGAGCATATATTACGACCCAGAAATCCGAGAGCTCCCAGTGGCTGACCCCCTACCTCCAACATAGCGCCCAGAGGCTTCAGAGCAATCCTTGGTCAGCCAAGTTCCCCCAACCATTCTTGAGGCTTCCAAGGAGTCTGATCAGCTAGGTGATAAGGGCAAACCAGCTGAGCCACCCAAGGACAAGGGCAAGGGGTTAGAAAAGGGGAAGGCTTCTTCTGAGACCAAGGATCAGGCCCCAGAAGCTGCTGCTACTCGGACAGACCAGGCTGCCGACCCTGTGGTCCCTCAAGCAAAAGTATAGATACTTAGGCTCTCTTTTTTTTGTAAGGTTTTTTTTATGTAAGGTTTTTTTTTTATGTAAGGTTTTGTAAACTACCCTCTTTTTATCAATGAAACAGTTTCTCTTTTACTTTTGGTATCCTTGTTGCATATCATATGACTTACTTTTGTTACCAAGAACTGTATTTTGTGATTAGGGAATGTAGGTAAACCGATCACCATATCATACTAATAATACACATAACTAACATTGGCACTGGGAGAGAGCAGTTTGAATAAGAACTACTACTAGGATAAAAATGCAACGAGTGTATGGAAAGCCTCAAAGGTCTTTTCAAACATGCAGAAGAATGGGCCATTATAGCTAGAACTAGTTAAAATACATTCGGAATCACAAGCATGCTCATTGCAAAGTCCTATTTCCAATAATAATAACACGTACGGGGATGTAACTGGCCCATGTCACCTGGCTTGAGGGATTACAGGCATGAAGGCATTTAAGTTTAAACGACTATAGAAATAGCGAAGGATGCGATAACTAACCACATTACTGGTCCGAGGACAGCCAAGGCAGGACTGGGATTTTAAGTTTAAACACTTAGTGAGACCGAGGCGGAGTGTTAAAACTACCCAAATCATCAGGTCCGAGGACTACAGGCATGATAGGATTTAAGTTTAAAACACTTAGAGAACGACGGAGTGTTAACTAACCCAAATCATCTGGTCCGAGGACTACAGGCATGATTGGATTTAAGTTTAAACACTTAGAGAACTGTAACGGAGTGTTAACTAACCCAAATCATCTGGTCCGAGGACTACAGGCATGATTGGATTTAAGTTTAAACACTTAGAGAGACCGAGGCGGAGTGTTAACTAACCCAAATCATCTGGTCCGAGAACTACAGGCATGATTGGATTTAAGTTTAAACACTTGAGAGAACACTTCACGTAGCGAATTGGCATATCGGCTGAAGAAAAGATTCGATTAATAAAAGTACTTCTTGAGGTTATTTACATTCCAAGGACGTGGTATTACATGACCATCTAGGTCTTCTAAGAAATACGCCCCAATGCCAGCTCCTGAAGTGATACGATATGGCCCTTCCCAATTGGGTCCTAATTTTTCCCAAGCTGGGTTCTTTGCAGTGCCCACGACTTTTCTCAGCACTAGATCACCAGGTTCTAGAGGCCTTAGTTTTACGTTAGCATCTTAGCCCTGCCTGAGCTTTTGTTGGTAATATGCCAGCCGAACCATTGCACTTTCCCTCCTTTCCTCAATCAGATCCAAACTCTTCTCTAGCTGCTCATTGTTGCCGGTCGGACTGAACGAGCTAGTTCTCAATGTTGGGAACCCAGTTTCCAAAGGTATGACAGCTTCAGCCCCATAGGTCATTGAGAAGGGGGTCTCTCCAGTAGATCTGCGGGGCGTAGTTCTGTAAGCCCAAAGTACATGTGGCAATTCTTCTACCCACTTGCCCTTCGCATCATCTAGCCTCTTCTTCAAGCCATTTACTATGACCTTGTTGACAGCTTCTGCTTGCCCATTACCCTGGGGATAGGCAGGAGTGGAGTATCTATTTATAATTTCCAGCTCGCTGCAATAATTCCTGAATGCCTTGCTATCAAACTGTAGGCCGTTGTCTGAGATGAGAGTATGAGGAACCCTAAATGAGTGACAATGCTCTTCCACACAAATTTCTGTACATCAAGTCTCTGATGTTGGCCAGTGGTTCAGCTTTGACCATTTGGTGAAAAAGACTGTGTCGACCAAAAGGTACTTCTTGTTTCCTACAGCTATAGGGAATGGTCCCACGATATCCAAGCCCCATTGGGCGAAAGGCCATTGGCTAGACAGCCGGATTAAGCATTCCCCCTGGTTGATGAATGTTTGGGGCGAATCGCTGACACTGACTACACTTTTTTAACGTAATCCTGGGCATCCTTTTGGCATCTTCGACCACCAATAACCTTGAGTATAGCCCGGTGAGCCAAGGACCTCCCTCCAGTATGGCTTCCCACATATCCCCTCATGTAATTCTCTAGTAAATAGCTCGGCCGCTTCAGGATGCATGCATAATAAGTACGGTCCTGAGTAGGAGCGTTTGTATAATTTCTGGTCTTCAGATAGCCAGAATCTAGTCGCCTTCCTCCCTTTCTTCAGGCAGGATGTCTTCTTTCAAGAACTTAATTATAGGGTCCATCCAGCAGAGTCCGTTCCTGACTTGGTGAACCTGAACTACTTCCTTTTTTGCTTTTGTAGGCCCATGCAAGTCCTCGACGAGGATGACTCTTGGCAAATTTTGCGCCGAGGAGGTAGCAAGCGTGGCTAAAGAGTCAGCATGTGCGTTACCATTTCTGGGGATGTGCAGCAAACTGAAAAAGTCGAACTCCGATTGCAGACATTTAACTCGGCTCAAGTACCCCTGCATTCTTTCATCTTTCGCCTCAAACTCGCCTTGTACTTGACCTACGATTAACCTAGAGTCCGAGAACAACTCCACAGACTTTCCGCCCATTCTTCGGACCACAACCATTCCCATCAATAGGGCCTCATACTCCGCCTCATTATTTGTTGCCGAGAAGTCTAGCCTTAACGACTTTTCGATAATGATTCTTTCAGGGGATATCAACACTAGCCCAATTCCAGAACCTTTTTGGTTTGCTGTGCCATCAACGTACACTTCCCAATGGGAGGGGCTCTGCTGGGAGATCATGCCAACCGATTTTTCATCCATGTCGGACGTAGGCGCTACTTCTTCTAATTGGGGCTCCGTGAACTCAGCCACCAAATCCGCAAGGACCTGGCCCTTGACCGATGTGCGGGGCATATATTTTATATCGAAAGCCCCTAAGATCGTACCCCATTTAGCAATCCCAGTGTAGTCAGCGCTTCGGAGTATAGCCTTGAGTGGGAGTTGAGTGAGGACAATGACCGTGGGCCTGGAAATAGTGAGGTAGCTTTCGTGTACCAAGCACCACTGCTAGGATAGCCTTCTCCAGAGGCAAATAACGGATCTCGGCCTCATGCAGCGACTTACTTACGTAATAAATCGGTCTTTGCACACCACAGTCTGATCGTATCAACACCAGGCTCACCGCATAGGGAGCTACAGCAATGTAGGCAAACAATACTTCATCTGGCTCAGGACTGGACATGATTGGTGGCCGAGCTAGATAATCTTTAAGCTGCTGAAAGGCCAAAGCACATTCTTCAGTCCATTCGAATCCCTTCCACTTGTTGAGCAGAGAGAAGAAGGGCCGACACCTATCTGCTGATCGAGAGATAAATCGATTCAGGGCAGCAGTCATCTCGGTCAATTTCTGAACCTCCTTGGGATTCCGAGGAGCTCGTAAATCGTTGATGGCCTTTATCTGGTCGGGGTTAACCTCAATTCCTCTGTGAGTCACCATGTATCCCAAAAACTTGCCGGACCCCACCCCGAATGAGCACTTGGAAGCATTTAGGCGCAGCTTGTACTTTCTTAGAACCTCAAAGGTACTTTCAAGGTCCTTCACATGCTCAATAACAACCTTGCTCTTTACCACCATATCATCTATGTAGACCTCGATATTTTTGCCCAGCTGTGGCTCAAACATCCTCGTCATCATCCTCTGGTAGGTAGATCCCGCGTTCTTCAAGCCAAATGGCATCACTTTATAGTGGTAGTTACCAATAGGGGTGACAAAAGCGGTCTTCTCCTGATCATCCAGGGCTAGTGGTATCTGGTGGTAGCCTTGGAAGGCATCCAGGAAGCTCATCCGAGGATGGCCGACAGTGGCATCCACTAGCTGATCAATTTTCGACATAGGGAATGGATCTTTGGGGCAAGCCTTATTCAAATCAGTGAAGTCCACGCACATTCGCCATTTCCCACTCTTTTTCTTTACCACCACGGTATTTGCCAGCCACTCAGGATAAAAAACTTCCTTAATAGCTCCAGCTTGTTTGAGCTTCGCTACTTCTTCTCTTACCGCAACAGCATGTTCCTTGGATGGGCGCCGAGGAGGCTATTTCTTAGGGGTGATCAGTGGGTTTACCTTCAAGTGGTGACATATGAATTCTGGGTCCACCCCTGGGGCTTCGTAAGCACTCCAGGCAAATACATCAAGATTTCGCTTGAGGAACTCTATTAGCTCTTCCCTCTCTTGAAGAGGTAGCTGAGATCCGACTTGGAAGAACTTATCAGGATCATCTCCAATAACCACTTTCATTAAATCTTCGCATCGAGTGCCTTCGTCTGAACCTTCGACGGGCAATTCCCGAGACTTTAACTGCTATAAACCCCTTTCGGCTCTGGATGAGGACTCGGCTTCGGGCTCATGTTGGATGGCAGCCACTAAGCATTGTCGGGCTGCGGACTGATCTCCTCGGATCTCATAAACTTGCCCTTCAGATGGGTACTTGACCTTCTGATGCAAAGTAGAGGAAACAGCCCCTAGTGTATGAAGCCAAGGTCTGGCCACGATTGCCGTATAAGGTGAATACACGTCCACAACTATAAAATCCACCTCTACCACTTCAGAGCCGGTCTGCACAGGTAAGCGTATCTGGCCTTTTTGAGTGACAGTCATTCCTTCAAAACTCACGAGGGGGGAATTGTATGGTGTCAGGTCTTGGGGTTTTAGGCCTAGCCCCTTGTAGAGATCTGGGTACATTATCTCCACGGCACTACCCTGGTCCACCATCACCCTCTTCACATCGTACCCTCCAATTCTGAGGGTGATGACCAACGCATCATCATGGGGTTGGATGGTGCCAATCAGGTCTTCATCCGAGAACCCTATAACCAGTGGAGCACCAGACTTAACTCTTTTCGGACCTCGGCCCAAATCCCCTGCTTGCGGTCGGACTATCGACATAACTTTCAATGGCCAGGATCCTGTTCTCCCCGGCGCGGCGAAGACGACGTTAATAGTTCCTAGTGGCGGCTTTGAAGGGTCATCTCTTCGTGGCCCTGAGCCCATCTGCCCTCCTCGGCCGCTGGAGGGGTGTAAGAGGTGTCTTAGTTTACCATCACGAACCAGTTGGTCCAAGTGATCCCACAGGCTCCTACAATCCTCCGTGGTATGCCCATGGTCTTGATGGTACTGGCAGTAGAGATTATGATTGCGCCTCTCAGGGTTTCCCACCATCTTGTTCGGCCACCTGAAGAATGGTTCATTCTTGATCTTTTCCAAGACTTGGTGTACTGGCTCTTTGAACACAGTGTTGACGCTTGGGATTCTGATCCGATTGCCCAGCAAAATCTCTCCTTGTTTATTGCTATTGTAGCGGTCCGACCTGAAATCCCTCCTCTCCTGGGGGATAACCTTGTCCTTTTCCTTCCCCTGCTGCTGGTCTTCTTCAACTCTTTTGTACTTTTCTATACGGTCCATGAGTTGACGCATGTTAGTGACCGGTTTACCAGATAAGGATGTCCTCAAACCGTGGTCAGTAGGGAGGCCGAGCTTGAATGTGCTGAGGGCCATTGCATCAGAGTTGCCCTCCATATCATTGAACATCTCCCAGTATCTATCTGAATATGCCTTCAAGGTCTCACCCTCCTGTATGGTCAAGGATAGCAGTGAAGACAAGGGCCTGGCCACTCTTCGGCATGTGACAAAACGGGAGCCGAATGCTTGAGTGAGCTCTTTGAAGGAGTTGATGGAGTCTGCTTTCAGACCGTCAAACCACCTCATTGCAACTGGCCCAAGACTGGAAGGGAAAACCTTACACATCAGGGCTTCATCTCTAGAGTAGACAGCCATCCTTTGGTTAAAATGACTCACGTGCTCCACGGGGTCTGTTTTACCATTGTAGATGGTGAACGTTGGTTGATTGAAACGCCGAGGGAGTCTCGTCTCCTCAATCCTGCGCGTAAAAGGTGACCTAGAAATCTGATTTAGAGCCCTGCTCATGGCATCGTTCCCTACGTCTCCACGTGATGGGCTTCTGTGTTGCCTCTTGCGACGAGACTCTTCTTCATAAGTATAGGATTCACTGGCTGGTGTCCGAGATTTCTGCTGATAAGTGATGTCTTGCTCATCATCGGAATCCTCATCAGAGTACGAGGAAATCTGCTTCCTCTTTGCATGGCGCAACTCCCTTTTCAGTTTTTCAACTTCTAATTGTAAGTCCTGGTTTTTCTCTGCATGGGACACGTGACTTTTGACATGTGACTGGCTTTGGCCAGTATGCACAGTGTGTGCACTGCCTTCACGATCTTGTCTCCTCTCTAAGTTAAGAAAATGGTCAACGTGTTGGGATGCCCTAGATTCCGCTCACTGTTGTCTTTGTTCTGCCATCACCAACTGTTGTTTTCACTCTTGCACAAGCTCTCCCCACAGACGGCGCCAATTGTAGGGTCTATTTTTGTAGCTCAAGCCCAAAAGTTATGGATTGTGAGCCCAATGAACCCAATACAATGAATTTGTAGAGAGTGGGTGAAAGAGCTGGGCTAGTAATGAATTAAACAGAAATGGATTGGGGTGTTTGTGAATAAATTAACATGCAATCATGCTCGGACAAATGCAAACATGAACGTCCGAAGAGGAATTTATTGAAT